>CM068584.1:59932223-60532223 GCA_035048485.1 Pteria penguin
TGTCATCTGCATTTATAAGGCCATTGCCACCCATAAATCTTCGATATAAGATTCCTCTAGTTCTCTTTTGTCAATCGCCTCGTTTTTTTTTAGATGCCCCACCGTGTTTTCACGCACGTGTTTGAAGCAGAGCACGTGTACTGAATTGGGAAAAGGACATAACAATTGCATTGCCTATCACGAGTTTGCTTAAGTTTGTATCACCCAGTTTACTTCGATTGTGATTGAAAAAAGGTGGAATAAGTCTCGGTCCCACTATTGTCATGGATAAAAACGGATCCAGAATATATATGGTTGGTTTCTTTTAGTGGTTTCGGGTACCACAGAAAATTGCTTGTATACCGTTGGTGTAACGTGCATTTCACATAAATTAGATGTTTTTTCCACACCTAAAAGTGTTTCACCAGAACAACATAAGTTTTTCAAATCTAGCAATTGTTCGTCATTGTAAATGATTACAAACGGGGCTTTTCCTTTCTCCCTGATTATACATCTAACGTTTGTTTCCCCTTTAGCAACTGAAATTTCAATGTTTTTTAGTTGATCCGAGAGATTCTGCTTATAACTTAAGGAATGATTTTTCTTTTCCCTGTATTGTTTATTATAAACTTGTTTCTTATCTGCGGGACAAGAGAACTCGTCTTTGTTTACCATTAGCTCATTGTATACCACGCTAGGTTTATCTGATTTTAGTAATTCACCTATTTCGGACATCGTTTGGGGGGGGGGGCGTCCTGATATATTCATGTGTTTTATGCTTAGCATTTCCGTGTGTTGAAAAACCAGGGAAAGACCCAAGATATTCAGCTAGGGCGTTTCCCGTACCCGTCTAATCCAGGAGACCATCTTTTTGTAATGTTTGCCTTTTTTTAAGGCACACATAATAACTATAAAGAATTAATATTTGAGAATATTCAGGCTGGGGAGTTATTTTGTCATAGATAATTTGGTTTTTCTTCCGTTGAAAAAAGTCTTCACCCTTTCTTAAGAACATAGTTTAATATTTTCTATCAGGGACAATAAGGAAATGGTAAATAGGGGGGGGGGGCGTCCTGATATATTCATGTGTTTTATGCTTAGCATTTCCGTGTGTTGAAAAACCAGGGAAAGACCCAAGATATTCAGCTAGGGCGTTTCCCGTACCGTCTATCCAGGAGACCATCTTTTTGTAATGTTTGCCTTTTTTAAGGCACACATAATAACTATAAAGAATTAATATTTGAGAATATTCAGGCTGGGGAGTTATTTTGTCAGAGATAATTTGGTTTTTCTTCCGTTTTTGAAAAAAGTCTTCACCCTTTCTTAAAGAAACATAGTTTAATATTTTCTATCAGGGACAAATAAGGAAATGGTAAAATAGGGAGGGGGGGGGGGGGTTTCGTCATTCACAGCCTTTTGAGTGTGCGAATTTTTTTTTAAATTTCAATTGTTGAAGTGTTGTCTAAAATTTCCCACTTAAAGTACCTAACGCGGCCTTATTGACAGCGGACTCTCTTTCGTCCCCATAGGGTTTACTGGTGACATACGCCTATATTAATACACAATAAAATGCGTAAATGCCCCCTAGTGGGCCCCTGTCTAAAAACCCTAAGAATCTACTGTTTGGTTTTTGTATAGCAAAAGTAATCTTATAACAACAAACTAATTCTACGGCGATAGATTACGCAATGGGTAAATTGACCAGCGAAAGGTAAAAGACACTGTTAAGATCAGATCAAATTGACACAGGCTTATAGGTGATAAAAGTTATAAATGCCAAAGAATGTCTTGAAACTAAAGTAATAAAAGAATTTGGCAGGCTTATGATTAGAACTTGACTGAAACAATCTAATATAGATTAAGAAAATTGTTAAAAAGTTAATATCAGATTAAAACTTAATTCAATTACATTTTTATCATGAAGGGCTGCATTTACTTTATGATAACGGGGGCGGCCCCCCCACACCCCCCCCCCCCCCCCCCCCCCCCCAACCCCCCCCCCACCCCCCCCCCCCCCCCCCCACCCCCCCCCCCCCCCCCCCCCCCCCCCCCCCCCCCCCCCCCCCCCCCCCCCCACCCCCCCCCCCCCCCCACCCCCCCCGCCCCCGCCCCCTTGGCCAGGGAAATCTGTCCCCAAAGATTTAAAAAAAAAATAAAATTTGGAAGTAAATAAGATAGTTTAACAATCTAATATTTCAGATAAAAATGAGTAAGATTGTATGAGTAGTTACATCCATGTTCATGACTAGAGAAAAATACAAACAATAAAATCATACCAAAAATATGTACATGTTTAAATGTTGAAATCATACAACTAAATTCACCCTGGTCTAATGAAATTCAAAACAGTACAAATTACAAATGTAAAAATGATGAAATAATACAAAAAATCATATGACAAGAATAATGAGGTAGTCTCATCTGATATGTGGACATTGACCAACAAGGGGGAGTTAACTCCCTAAAAATACGAAATGTAGCATATAATTGTATAATGCGATTATACATGGCAAGATGAGAGGTGACAAACGCTGAGGTGGGTTTACTAGCATGCAGTAGAATCAGTGCTGAATTGAGGGTTCGAATGAAAAATGACCAAATGCCAAATGCGAGGGACACACCAGCAGCTACGGATGCTGCTATTGCGACATAACCACTTTGTGTTAGGCCATGAATCCACAGCAAAGTCAATTTGCCCAGCTAACATTGTTTATGGAGAGTACGAAATGCATCTTCGTTCTTCTTTAGCAACTTTAGCCATTCTTTTTAAACACATTAAACAGCTAGATATTTAGAAAATGAGTGATTAAAAATTTTGATATTAGGAATTTTAATGTTGACAAAGTTTTGACATGTAGTATCACCAAAGAATAGATGAGTGTGAATCTGGATCAAACAATTCCTTAAAGTAGAGCTAGATTTACGGGATGTAGCATAGTTACAGTATCAGTCTTATTCTTACAATCTCCAATTCTGGGTGGTAGGTATAAATCTATTGAGGTGATAGAGCACATACATGGAACTCTTAATAAGCAAAATGAGCACCCTTAATAGTGCGCTGACCTGTAAGACATTCAAGAGCTACCATAGGTATTTGATACATGAGAATGTTCGAGGGAGATAACTCTGTAAGAGCAGGTTTAATAGTATCATTGTAACTTTGAGAGTCAAATATACCTTAGAGTTAAATCTGGTATAAAGAAAGTCTGCATGAGAGTAATAATACAAAGGATCTTTATGAATGATGGTGAAGAAAGAAAATTTCTTATCAAGCATGTTTCGAATTTGAATGAGTGAGGACTTTATTGGTTTTGGGGACAGAAATAAAGGTGATAGTTTGCCTTTTACCAGGTCATGGATACCTAATTTTAAAATGTTTCAGAACTGATTCGAGTCCGGATTGTTGAGTTGACTTGTTTTATGAATTAGTTCTTCGAGTAAAAACAAATTCGTGGTCTAATGCATCAAGTAATGAAGTCATAAGTTTGGACAAGGCGATAGCATCTCTATGGTTTTCTTTTACAGCATTCATCACATTGTTAAATCTAACATCAACAGATGAAATAAATGATAAATGATTTTCCTGTACAGCCATTGCTTTAGCAATTTTTAAGTTATTTCGATTTTCAATGATTGCATTATGTCTCTGAAGTGTGGCTATATCTGTGGAGGTTGCGGTTCCGAATAGAGATTTTGAAATTCTGCCCTATAAAATCAAAAAGTCCACGTTTAAGATCGAGATTTACCAAAATAAGGAATTGGCTCTTGGTTGACTTTGACTCCTGGTATTAGTTGATGGATTTGATGCACTGTGACATTAACACTTGCCATGGCCTGCAACCATAGCGAGTTGATTGACTTGATGACCAGTTCTACTCGTTCACAATTTGGCAAGTTGCAACGGACTTCATTGTATAGTTGAATTTTCTTAGGAAATTGGGGGATTTCGAAGGTGTGAGCCCAAAATTCTTGGCCCAAGTAGATTTCCTTTGACTTATGGAAATGTAAATCCAATAGATAATTCTCTGGATGGTAAGGGACTCGCTGAGAACTGAGATGGGGACACAAAGTTGATGTGAGTGTAAATATGATATAAGTTACGATTTTGGTGAATTCCAAAGGAACTACTATCCTACACATAACCCATTCACTCTCTCTTGGCTTTGCACTTGGTGGTACAGTCCCTGTGTTTGCGGTTGGGGAACCTGTTGAATTTGTCTCCTTGGTGGATATAATTGTTTCTTTTGTTACTCGCTCTTGATGTTTAACGCATTGAACTTCAGTGCGCAGTAGTGTCCCTGATTTGAGAAAGTCAACGCCGCGCCACTAATAAGCCATATTTGTTAAAAAACTGTGTTGTCTCCAGACATTTCTAGTTCAGGGTCTTTGCTAAATGAATTGCATGTCTAAGTTCTTGGAATTGTTTTTAAGGTTCTTTGGATATAATTTTGCCTTTCATTGTCCTTTTTTTAATCCGTTTGATTGGATAAATTGCACCCTGGTATATCTCAGGTAGGAGAGTTGTCACCAAAACGCTATGCGTTCAGCTCTCTCTAAGTACTTTTCAGGTTCTTCCTCCTCATGCTGTTTTATTCACAGCATTGACAGTTGGTTTTCATTTGGGTTGAATCTTGCCTTCAACGCCGCTTCAAATTCGTCTTGTGATTCCTTCTGCTCTTGGAAAAGCGAATGGAACCATGTTGGTGCAGTTCCATCCAATGAACATGCTATGGTTAGCGTGGTCTCCCCTTCTGATTGAGTCTTCTCCATGCGGCAAGGTGAGGCTTCAGCCATGTTATTGGTGATTCGGTTCCCATCATAGACGTTTTAATTTGATGGTTGACATAGTTCTGGTTTCAACGTTTCTGGTTTCCGAATCTGACTTGTCTTCTGAGACTCGAATGTTACAGAGACTGATGTACTTCTCGTGTGCTATGCGTTTTGGAGTGTAATTAATGGGTTGGGTGTTCTTCACCACTCCTCAAGGTGGGAAAAGTCCGTAAGTTCTCCACCAAACTGTTGACAGGGTTCGCTTTGTCAACCAGGGGTTTCTGGCTCTGGTTATTTACTGTCTCTAAATATTGGAGTTCCTTGGGTGAAACTCTCAAACTGAAATTATGACGGGACGATGTAGATTTTTAGTTGCAACACATTTATTTTTCAGAGGGGTCTAGCGATTGAATTCATATAATTGAATATAACAAATATAAATTTCCAACATTGAAGTTTATCACAAAATCAATAAGTTACCATAACTACATGTTTTAATGGCACAGGGTCATTCACATAACAATTGTTATATTATAAATAATAACTGCAAGTGAAAACATCATTCAAGTGGCATTAAAAAAACACCTACATTAAATGTTAAACACAATGTAATGGGTTTTACCAGGATACTGGTTTCCATAGGCAACCAAATTTCAAACAAACATATGTCATGTGACAGGTGGTAACACAGAGAGTACGAATCAAAATGGACCTAATTTAGGTTATAAAGTACAATACCTACTGCTAATAAAAATGTGCACATACTTCGAATGAATAATGAACATTCAAATATGAAATACCTAATTTGACTAGTTAAAACCTCTCCCTTAAAATGATTGGGGGAAGTTTAGGATCATAGAGCATCTTGGCACATAGAGGACCAGAGTATTTGAGGAGAGTGAAAGAACAAATTTATAAAAAGTTAAATCCAGATGAATTGACAAATAGATCTTTTACAAAAAATAGGATAAAGTTACTGATTAAAAGTTAAGTTTATTTATACTTACAAACTTACGTGAACACACAAGGATCTAAAGTTTGGTCAGACCACCGTTTTCAAATATTTATATGTTTTGTTTTGCCTGAAACGTTAAACACAATTTGTCTAGGTAACTAATATTTGAACCAATCAAACGTTTTCTAAATTCCGGATGATGACGGATAACATTGCTGTTGCAGCATCAAGCAAGACAGTATTTGTGAACAGTTGACTTTCGTAATCTAATAGAAGTTAGCGACAACTTCTAAGTAAGCCATTTCTACACAAACATATATGTGACAAATACTTGTACAAATATGAATGAAATATTTAGGAAATCAAGGACACTGATAACAAAAACATGAAACATATAAAAAACCATACATACGAAAAGTTGTGGAAGATTATATGACAAATATACACATTAAAAATTGCAAGAAATACAAAGTTTACAATAAGGAGTCCTACCTGAAATTATGACGGAGAGTAGAATTTTTAGTTTTTGCACATTTATTCTTCAGAGGTTTCTAAGCGATGATAGTGACCGCTCTTTGGATGCTAGACACTTAACTCTCCAAAAATTAACACGTGACCGTGTAGGAATCCATAAAGAGTTAAATAAAAAATTGTCTATAGTCGTGATCAGGTAAAGATAATTAAAATACCCTGTAGTGGGCCTCTCATGGGGCCGTGACGCAAAATAACCCTTCAAGACAATAGAAGGTTAACTAGGGTTTACTGATGACTACGCCTATATTAAGTATACAATAAAATGCGTAAATGCCCCTTAGTGGGCCCCCTGTCTTATAAACTCTTAAGAATCTACTGTTTAGTTTGGTATAGCAAAGTAATTATAACAACAAATTAATTCTACGGCGACTATAGGATGACCGCAATGGGTAAAAGTTGACCAGCGGAAGATAAAAGACCTACTGTTAAGATTCAGATCAAATTTGACACAGGCTGGTATAGGTGAATAAAAGTTATTTTTTTACAAAAAAATGCCAAAGGAATGTCTTGAAAACTAAAGTAATAAAAGAATTTGGCAGGCTATATGATTAGAAACTTGACTAAAAACAATGCTAATATAGATTAAGAAAATTGTTTTTTTAAAAAAGTTTAATATTAGAGTAAAACTTACTATTTATTAACAATTTTTGTCATGAAGGGCTGCAATTTACTTTATGAATAATTCCCCCCTTGGCCAGGGAAATTCTGTCCCCAAAGATTTAAAAAAAAAAAAAAAAAAAAAAAAAAAAAACCAATTTGGAAGTATAATGAGATTAGTTTAAACAATCTAATATTTCAGATAAAAAATCGGGTAAGATTCTATGAGTAGAGTAGTTACATCCGTGTTCATGGACTAGAGAAAAATACAAACAATAAAATCATACCAAAAAAATATGTACATGTTTAAAGTTGAAATCATACAACCAAATTCACCCTGGTCTAATGAAATTCAAAACAGTACAAATACAATGTAAAAATGATGAAATAATACAAAATCAATGACAAGAATGAGATAGTCTCATCTGATATGTGAACATTGCCAACAAGGGGGAGATAACTCCCTAAAATACGAAATGCATATAATTGTATACGCGATTATACATGGCAAGATGAGAGGTGACAAAGGCTGAGGTGGGTTTACTGGCATGCAGTAGAATCAGTGCTGAATTGACGGTTCGAATGAAAAATGACCAACTGCCAAAATGCGAGGTACACACCAGCAGCTACGGATTCTGCTATTGCGACATAACCACTTGTATTAGGCCATGAATCCACAGCAAAGTCAATTTGCCCAGCTAACATTGATTCTGAGAGTACGAAATGCAACTTCGTCTTTCTTAGCAACTTTAGCCATTCTTTTTAAACTCATATGTTGTTGTTGATCAACAGCTAGATATTTAAAAAATGAGTGATTAAAAATTTTGAAATTAGGAATTTTAATGTTGACAAAGTTTTGACATGTAGTATCACCAAAGATAGATGAGTGTGACTCTGGATCAAATAATTCCTGAAGTAGAGCTAGATTTACGGGATGTAGCATAGTTACAGTATCAGTCTTATTCTTACAATCTCCAATTCTGGGTGGCAGGTATAAATCTATTAAGGTGATAGAGCACATACATGGAACTCTTAATATGCAAAATGAGCACCCTTAATAGTGCGCTGACCTGTAAGACATTCAAGAGCTACCATAGGTATTTGATACATGAGAATGTTCGAGGGAGATAACTCTGTAAGAGCAGGTTTAATAGTATCAGTGACAAATCTGAAATCACGAAGTTGTTTTACCTTTGATTTAAGGTTAAAAAAGATGGGTGATATACAAGAGGCTGAAGCTGATGATGTGAGAGGTAACTGAAACTGGCAGTAAAGGATGTGAGTGCCTGAGCAAGCTGATAATTTGTTTGTGGAAATTGTGGTGAAATGTTGATTGTCACGTGTGTAGGAAATATTCTGGAATGTCTATCAACTGTGTAGCATAACTAGAGGTTGAATTTACTGGTACTGGGAAGGAGTATATTTTATATAATATAAGGGGATGTTTAAAGGGGCGAGATAGGAACTTTGAGAGTCAAATATACCTTAGAGTTAAGTCTGGTATAAAGAAAGTCTGCATGAGAGTAATAATACAAAGGATCTTTATGAATGATGGTGAAGAAAGAAAATTTCTTATCAAGCATGTTTCGAATTTGAATGAGTGAGGACTTTATTGCTTTTGGGGACAGAAATAAAGGTGATAGTTTGCCTTTTACCAGGTCATGGATACCTAATGTTAAATGTTCTAGAACTGATTCGAGTCGGAATGATGAGTTGACTTGTTTTATGATTAGTTCTTCGAGTAAAACAAATTCGTGGTCTAATGCATCAAGTGATGAGGTCATAAGTTTGGACAAGGCGATAGCATCTCTATGGTTTTCTTTTACAGCATTCATCACATTGTTAAATCTAACATCAACAGATGAAATAAATGATAAATGATTTTCCTGTACAGCCATTGCTTTAGCAATTTTAATGTTATTTCGATTCAATGATTGCATATGTCTCTGAAGTGTGGCTATATCAGTGGAAGTTGCAGTTCCGAATAGAGATTTTGAAATCTGCCCTATAAAATCAAAAAGTCCACGTTTAGATCGAGATTTACCAAAATAAGGATTGGCTCTAGGTTGATTTGACTCTGGTATTAGTTGATGGATTTGATGCACTGTGACATTAACACTTGCCATGGCCTGCATCCATAGCGAGTTGATTGACTTGATGACCAGTTCTACTCGTTCACAATTTGGCAAGTTGCAACGGACTTCATTGTATAGTTGAATTTTCTTAGGAATTGGGATTTCGAAGGTGAGCCCAAAATTCTTGGCCTAAGTAGATTTTCTTTGACTTATGGAAAGTAACTCAATAGATAATTCTCTGGATGGTCTGGGACTCGCTGAGAACTGAGATGGGACACAGTTGATGTGAGTGTCAATATGATAAGTAAGATTTGGTGAATTCCAAAGGAACCACATCCTACACATAACCCATTCACTCTCTCTTGGCTTTGCACTTGTTGGTACAGTCCCTGTGTTTGCGGTTGGGGAACCTGTTGAATTGGTCTCCTTGATGGATATAATTGTTTCTTTTGTTACTCGCCTTGATGTTTAACGCATCGACTTCAGTGCGCACTGTGTCCCTGATTTGAGAAGTCAACGCCGCGCACTAATCAGCCATATTTGTTAAACTGGGTATCTCCAGACATTTCAGTTCAGTCTTTGCTAAATGAATTGCATGTCTAAGTTCTTGGAATGTTTTAGGTTCTTTGGATATAATTTTGCCTTTCATTGTCTTTTTTAATCCGTTGATTGTAAATTGCACCCTGTATATCTCAGGTAGAGAGTGTCCCAACGCTATGCGTTCAGCTCTCTCTAAGTACTTTTCAGGTTCTTCCTCCTCATGCTGTTTTATTGACAGTTGGTTTTCATTTGGGTTGAATCTTGCCTTCAACGCCGCTTCAAATTCGTCTTGTGACACCTTCTGCTCTTGGGAAAGCGAATGGAACCATGTTAGTGCAGTTCCATCCAATGAACATGCTATGGTTAGCGTGGTCTCCCCTTCTGATTGAGTCTTCTCCATGCGGCAAGGTGGCTCAGCCATGTTATTGGTGATTCGGTTCCATCATAGCGTTTTAATTTGATGGTTGACATAGTTCTGGTTTCAACGTCTGGTTCCGAATCTGACTTGTCTTCTGAGACTCGAATGTACAGAGACTGATGTACTTCTCGTTGCTATGCGTTTTGGAGTGTAATTAATGGGTTGGGTGTTCTTCACACTCCTCATGGGAAAGTCCGAGTTCTCCACCAACTGTGACAGGGTTCGCTTTTCAACCAGGGGTTTCTGGTTTCGTTATTTACTGTCTCTAATATTGAGTTCCTTGGGTGAACTCTCAAACTGAAATTATGACGGAGAGTAGATTTTTAGTTGCACATTTATTTTTCAGAGTCTAGCGATGAAGTGACGCTTTGGATGCTAGACACTTAACTCTCCAAAATTACACGTGACCCGTGTAGGATCCATAAAGGTTAAATAAAAAATGTCTATAGTGTGACAGGTAAAGATAATTAAAATACCCTGTAGTGGGCCTCTCATGGGCCGTGACGCAAAATAACCCTTCAAGACAATAGAAGGTTACCTAGCGTTTACTGATGACATACGCCTATATTAATATACAATAAAATGCGTAAATGCCCCTTAGTGGGCCCCTGTCTAAAACTCTTAAGAATCTACTGTTTGTTTGTATAGCAAAGTAATTATAACAACAAATTAATTCTACGGCGATAGATTACGCAATGGGTAAATTGACCAGCGGAAGATAAAAGACACTGTTAAGATCAGATCAAATTGACACAGGCTTATAGGTGATAAAAGTTATAAATGCCAAAGAATGTCTTGAAACTAAAGTAATAAAAGAATTTGGCAAGCTTATGATTAGAACTTGACTAAAACAATCTAATATAGATTAAGAAAATTGTTAAAAAGTTAATATTACAGTAAAACTTAATTCAATTACATTTTTATCATGAAGAGCTGCATTTACTTTATGATAATTCCTCCCCTTGGCCAGGGAAATCTTTGTCCCCGACGAGATAGTTTAACAATCTAATATTTCAGATAAAAATGGGTAAGATTCTATGAGTAGTTCCATCCATGTTCATGACTAGAGAAAAATACAAACAATAAAATCATACCAAAAATATGTACATGTTTAAATGTTGAAATCATACAACTAAATTCACCCTGGTCTAATGAAATTCAAAACAGTACAAAAACAATGTAAAAATGATGAAATAATACAAAATCAATGACAAGAATGAGGTATCCTCTACTTATCTGATATGTGAACATTGCCAACAAGGGGGAGATAACTCCCTAAAATACGAAATGCATATAATTGTATAAGCGATTATACACGTCACTGTGGAAGAGATCTACAAAGTGGATATACTCTGGATGACAACGTACAATAATTTGACTGAAAAGCACACATACACACAAATAGTCATGTCCTAGATATCCAGCTTACTATCACAACGGGTTTCGGCTGGATTCGACACAACTTTCGTTTATGTTGTGAGTTGTGATAACTAATTGCTTAAATGGTTTGTTGATTCTGAAATGACGACGATGATGACAGAGGTAATGAAATAAATCTTTTATTAGTCGAGTTCGAAATTGAAGTCAAGTTTAACATGAATATAACATATGAAGAGACTCATGACGAGACAATGCAATACATTCACATACTAATATTGTGTATGAAATTGAACGTAATAGATCAATTAATTATTGTAATATAATCGTTACGTAAGTAATTACATATAAAGCTTCATTTATATTTCATGCAAATTGACAACTAAAAAGATAGTAAAATAGAGGAACTCAATTGTAGTTGCACTCTTTAGACATAGAGGTGTTTAAACTGACGAATTGAATACAACAGACCAAAGCTTTAAGATGTAAATTTGTACAGAAAATTTGTGTATTAAATTAGCTATTTCTCGTCCACTATCTAGAACATAATAGACAATATAAAAATAATAATAGTCGCTTCAAACAATAGGCGTAATTTAGAGTTGATAATAGAAAATCAAAACACTCTTAACAAGAATTAATATACAATAAATGAAATAATTTATCGCCATACTGATTTAAAGAAATACTAACAAAACATACATGTAAATATATTTCTTACAAAAAGTGATAGTAAGTTTGTCCTACCTGAAATGACGACGATGATGACAGAGGTAATGAAAGAAATCCTTTATTAGTCGAGTCCGAAATTGAAGTAAAGAAATCGGTACCCGAAAGCTTATATAGGCGACTCTGTCATAACCGGAGGACAAACATTTTATGCATAATAAATTATTGAATTTGAATACAAAGCGTCAGGACATAATTGTTGAAAACATCTAAAATCCGGAAGACGTTTTAGCTTCAATTGCCCTGTGGTCAATATGTAAGTGTAATTATATCAAAACCGGAACAAAATAAACATGTACACATTCACTCTTTTGAAAAACTACAATAGAGTGTTTAATGTTTTATAAATAAATTTTGTTTCAAAAATAAAAAGAGACTATGAATATTTTAAAGTAATAATGACGTAAACTATGAAAATAATATAGATAATTGAAACTGAAAGGAATTTTAGCTTTTTATCAGGAGGGTATAAAATGACCGTATGATATTACACTAAACAAACACGATAATAATTTGAAATACTTATGGTGGGACAATAAAAAATAAGCTGAATAAGGTTGTTGTAGAATGTTTCTGAGGCGGTGAGTGGAGTGATGTTGATTGTATTTGGTATGGAGATGGTTTGCTCTGTTTGTGTATTCATAACATGAAATTGAGATGAGTGAATGGTAAGGGTTGACCACAGGTGACATGTGGTGCGAGTTGTAATACTTTCTATCTCTGTAGGTGGCGTGATGTCCCATTTATCAGGACAGAGTGGTAGTTCCGCCAGTTGGACCAGTATGCAGTCAAAGCCAGTAGTGAGTTCTAAATGAATGATTGTTTTATGGGTACGCTTGAATTTCTGCCAGACTCTGTAAGCGAGAATAAGTATAAAAATGGTGGTGATGATGGATAGTGTTACATATGGTGTGGTAAATGTTGTACATAGGTGTTCTGCTAAGGTTTTAGAGTTAGTAGTGTCAGGAAGGTTACTGTACACAAAGGAAAGGTGTGGATGAGAGGTGACAAAGGCTGAGGAGGGTTTACTAGCATGCAGTAGAATTAGTGCTGAATTGGGGGTTCGAATTTTGAAAAATGACCAAATGCGAGGGACACACCAGCAGCTACGGATGCTGCTATTGCGACATAACCACTTTTGTCATGGCATGAATCCACAGCAAAGTCAATTTGTCCAGCTAACATTGATTCTGAGAGAGTACGAAATGCATCCTCGTCTTTCTTAGCAACTTTAGACATTCTTTTTAAACTCATATGTTGTTGTTGATCAACAGCTAGATATTTAGAAAATGAATGATTAAAAATTTTGAAATGAGGAATTTTAATGCTGACAAAGTTTTGAAATGTAGTATCACTAAAGAAGTAAGATTTGGTGAATTCCAAAGGAACCTGATGAGGAGAAGAAAAGAGAGAGAGTAAGGTGTGTTGATCAGACTAAGAAGCACTAAGTCAGTATGTAAATACTGAAATTTCAACACAGAACTTTACACCAGAGAGGTAAGATAGGAAAGCCATATGGTAGGAGACTTAATAATACTATGATGAGTAAATGATATAGAAGACCTAAATTAGTAGATGAATTAAGACTTATTCTCTTTGAAACAAGTGTATTTCTTGTTTTTCTTGCGTTTTGTTCCCTTTTGTGTTGTAGTGATGTGGAAGGCTTTGACAATGGAAGGGGGAATGTGTTCTTCTGGTTTCCATGTTCTTTCCTTATAACATTGCCACTTTACACGGTAGTATCTCTTTCCTTTCACCCATTTATATTTTATGAGTTTTTCCACATCATATTGCATAGGAGTTTGTGTGTTGTCATTTTGATGTGATGTCTGTGACGGTGTGACGTAGTCTGAGTAGGTTGAGACGAATCCTGAGTAGGCTGAGAGGAAGTCTGAGTAGGCTGAGACGATCCCTGAGTAGGCTGAGACGATGCCTGATAAGGCTGAGAGGAAGCCTGATTAGGCTGAGACGATGCCTGAGTAGGCTGAGAGGAAGCCTGAGTAGGACGAGATGATGCCTGAGTAGGCAGAGAAGGAGCCCGAGTTGGTTGAGGCAATGCCCGAGTAGGCGTTACATTATTTTCAGGAAGATAATCAAGTTCATTGGCAGGAGGTGGATTTAGATTTGGTCTATGCTCAGGAACATTGTAATGTTTTAACCGACTTGCATTGACATAAGCTTTGAGTTCTTTGTGTGTAGCACAGTTTCTAATTTTGTAGGAATAGTTTGGTCCTTCAGCTGTTATGTAGTAGGGGCCATCCCAAGGTGAGTGTAGTTTGGGCGATAGGCCTTGTGGAACCCTTGTAGTATGTAAGAGAACAGAATCACCCACTTTGAAGGTTGGGACCTTAGTCTTTTTGTCATGCTGCTGTTTCTGTTTTTGTTGAGCCTCTCTGATGTTCTCAGTTGCTATTTCACGAGTTGTTTTGAGGTGCCTCATGAGTTCTGTTACATGGGACTTAGCGTCTTTGCTCATTCCATGTTTGGGTATGAGAGACGTATCAAATGGAAGGTTCATCTCCCTCCCAAATAGTAGATGGTATGGTGATAAGTCAGAGGTTTGGGTGGACGGTCTCATTCTCAAGGCCATCAGGATCCCTGGAAGTATGTCAGGCCTGTTGACTTTGTCCTTGGTATTGCGCACTTTGTCTCCTTAATGGATTGAATTGTTTCTTCTTGTTACTCGCCTTGATATTTAACGCAATGACTTCAGTGCGCACTGTGTCCCTGATTCGAGAAGTCAACGCCGCGCACAAATCAGCCATATTTGTTAAACTGGGTGTCTCCAGACATTCCAGCTCAGTCTTTGCTACTTGAATTGCATGTCTAAGTTCTTGGAATGTTTTAGGTTTCTTTGGATATAATTTTGCCTTTTATTGTCCTTTTTAATCCGTTGATTGTAAATTGTACCTTGTACATCTCAGGTAGAGAGTGTCCCAAAGATATGCGTTCAGCTCTCTCCAAGTACTTTTCAGGTTCTTTCTCCGCATGCTGTTTTATTGACAGCATTGACAAATCTTGCCTTCAACGCCGCTTCAAATTTGTCTTGTGACTTACTGCTCTTCAGAACGGGAATGGAACTGTTAGTGCAGTTCCATCCAATGAACATGCTATAGTTAGCATGGTCTCCATTTCTGATGGAGTCTTCTCCATGCGGCAAGGTGGCTCAGCCATGTTATTGAAGATTGGGTTCCATCATAGCGTTTTAATTTGATGGTTGACATAGTTCTGGTTTCAACGTCTGGTTCTAGTTCTGGTTCCGAATCTGACTGTAGTCATCTGAGACTCGAATGTACAGAGACTGGTGTACTTCTCGTTGCTACGCGTTTTGGAGTGTAATTAATGGGTTGGGTGTTCTTCACACTCCTCATGGGAAAGTCCGAGTTCTCCACCAACTGTTACAGGGTTCGCTTTTCAACCAGGGGTTTCTGGTTTGGTTATTTACTGTCTCTAATACTGAGTTCCTTAGGTGAACTCTCAAACTGAAACTATGACGGAGAGTAGATTTTTAGTTGCACATTTATTCTCCAGAGTCTAGCGATGAAGTCATATAATGAATATAAAATATAGATTTCAACATGAAGTTTTCACAAATCATAAGTTACCATAACAACAAGGTTAATGGCACAGGTCATTCACATAACAATTGTTATATTATAAATAATAACTCAAGTGAAACACATCAAGTGGCATAAAAACACCTACATTAAATGTTAAACACAACATATGTCATGTGGCAGATGGTATCACAGAGTATGAGTCAAAATGACCTAATTTAGGTATAAATACAATACCTACTGCTATAAAAATGTGCATACTTAAAATGAAATGAACATTAAATATGAAATACTAATTTGACTAGTAAAACCTCTTAAAAATGATTGGGGAAATTTAGATCAAAAGTATAGCACTTGGTTGTTACAAAAGACCAGTATTTGAGGAGAGTGAAAGAACAAATTTATAAAAAAGGTAACCAGATGATTGACAAATACATCTTTACGAAATCAGTAAGTTACTGAATAAAAGTTTTTATATACTTACAAACTTAGTGAACACATAAGGATCTAAAGTTTGATCAGACCACGTTTTCAAATATTATGTTTTGTTTTGCCATACGTTAAAACAATTTGTTAGGTAGCTAATATTTGAACCAAAACGTTTTCTAAATTCCGGATGAGACTTGATAACATTGCTGTGCAGTATCAAGCAAGATGGTATTTGTGACAGTGACTTTCGTATCTAATAGAAGTTAGCTACAACTTCTAGTAAGCCATTTCTACACAACATACATGTATAGCACTTGGCTGTTACAGGAGACCAGTATTTGAGGAGAGTGAAAGAACAAATTTATAAAAAAGGTAACCAGATGATTGACAAATACATCTTTACGAAATCAGTAAGTTACTGAATAAAAGTTTTTATATACTTACAAACTTAGTGAACACATAAGGATCTAAAGTTTGATCAGACCACGTTTTCAAATATTATGTTTTGTTTTGCCATACGTTAAAAACAATTTGTTAGGCAGCTAATATTTGAACCAAAACGTTTTCTAAATTCCGGATGAGACTTGATAACATTGCTGTGCAGTATCAAGCAAGATGGTATTTGTGACAGTGACTTTCGTATCTAATAGAAGTTAGCTACAACTTCTAGTAAGCCATTTCTACACAACATACATGTATAGCACTTGGCTGTTACAGGAGACCAGTATTTGAGGAGAGTGAAAGAACAAATTTATAAAAAAGGTAACCAGATGATTGACAAATACATCTTTACGAAATCAGTAAGTTACTGAATAAAAGTTTTTATATACTTACAAACTTAGTGAACACATAAGGATCTAAAGTTTGATCAGACCACGTTTTCAAATATTATGTTTTGTTTTGCCATACGTTAAAACAATTTGTTAGGCAGCTAATATTTGAACCAAAACGTTTTCTAAATTCCGGATGAGACTTGATAACATTGCTGTGCAGTATCAAGCAAGATGGTATTTGTGACAGTGACTTTCGTATCTAATAGAAGTTAGCTACAACTTCTAGTAAGCCATTTCTACACAACATACATGTGCAAATACTTGTACAATATGAATAATATTTAGAAAACAAGAAAATTACTGAAACAAAACATGAAACATATAAAACATACATTTGAAAAATTGTGTAAGTTATATTTCACGAAATACAAAGTACAATAAGGAGTCCTACATGAGATTATGACGGAGAGTAAGTTCTTAGTTGCACATTTATTCTTCAGGGTCTAGCGGTAAAGTGACGCTTTGTATGCTAGACACTTAACTCTCCAAAATTACACGTGACCCAGGTAGGACTTGAATAAAAGAATCTAATATAGATTACGAAAATTCTTAAAAAGTTAATATTAGAGTAAAACTTAATTCAATTACATTTTTATAATGAAGGGCTGCATTTACTTCATGATAATTACCTTATATCATAAAATGCAAATACAAATTGACAATAGTCAGGAAAATGGTAAAATATGGCGTTGGTTCGAATCCTTATTAAAATAACGCAATACTAAAGAGTAAATACTTGAAAATAATTTGCCTTTTAATCAAACAAAATAATTGTCAAATGATACTGGTTCGAATCTTCAACACACCATCACTTGTGATAAATGTTCACATATAGAATGGGAAGTTACCTCGAGTCTAGAGATTTGGGTTCTTCTGGTCGCAACGCCTGACGGGTCCTGTTCGCCATACGAATCAGGTTAGCGGGCTTGGGTCTAGAGGTCTCGGGGGCGTTGAGGTCAGTGGAGGTCGACACCACGTCTTCCACGATAGATGGCCCGGATTTAAAAACGTCATCGGTAGCGACAGCCTTTACCTATTTATGGAATATTCTAATTTAAAGTATTTCATTAAATGAAAATACATATACTACCGTATATATCATAAAATGAAAATACATAGGGTAGATACATATACTTCCGTATATATCATAAAATGAAATATGAGTGGTAGTAGAATACGAAGTTAACATCAACAAACCAGCAATATATAATATCAAGTATTATAATTACTGTAATATGAAATATTGGTAATATTCCATATATGTATTATTATACCTTGTTCTTAATTGTCTCGATCTTCACACGTCCAGGTGTATACACTTAGCATATTCTAACTATTGAATCCAATAATTCACCAACATTTTTACAAATCGAAATCACTTGTAGAATGACAACTTATATCTATGTATTTGGGAATCGAACCTACAGCACATTACATTTCATTGGCAATATAAGAACGTTCACCATTGCATACACTTATATGTGGGTACAATGATTCACAATTAAAATTCGTAGCGGAATGACATTTTAAATCGTACGTACATATAAAATACTTATGATATGTCAAAGTGTGATATGATGGAAAACATTATACCCCGACAGTATAAGCGAACCCCTCAGAATCTACCAGACGGGCTCCACCACGCCGAGTACCGGTCTCGAATAGGGTGTAGGAAACTGGAGGGGCTGACATATGCTCAACTGCAGATGCAAACGAACCGTCAGTGATAGAACCGAAATAAAAGATATTTATGTAATTATTACTATATGTATCGATGTGTAGGTTTTCATGTATACACATTATAGTTTATTTATCAAACTACAAATTATAGGATAAAATATACAACAGATTGACGCATCTCATCTTATACCTAAGTTATGATAAGCTAAACATTTCAACATAGAATGGAATTCAACCTCCATGTCTATTTTGCATATGACAAAGCACATGCATATATGTTTGTAAGTTCATAATATAAATAAACAAATAGGGGCGGGCAGGATTAGAGAGAGGGGAAGGTAAGGGGTGGGAGAGGGGAGGCTAGGTGGGGATAAATTTGTCCAAATACTATGTATCAAAGTTTATTTTAGATGAAATAAAAATTGTTTTGAGTTTGCATAATTAATCCTCAGAATTTATTAGACTTACTCTTCAGCGACATTTCTCTCAACGTGGAAGGAAGTAGATATGTTGAAATCTGGAGAAGCAAGAGCGACAGGAGAAGTGACTGTTTCTGTAGAAATGTTATGGGGGAATGTTGGCCTCGGAGAGGGTGGCGACGGAGGGGGTGGTGGTGTGGCAGGGGTTGTTGGCTGTTCACATATGTCCATGGGTTCCTATAATTGAGATATGATAACATTGTTATGATCATATAAATTTCTTATAACAATAACATACGAACAATACACTGGAAATCTCGCAATTTGCTGGGATTTCCTATATTTATTTCTTTCGCTATGGGAGTTGGGTGTTAATTGACACCTTCCTTCGTCCCAATCTTTATTTACATACATGCCTCCTCTTGCAAACATATATAATGCAGTAGTACAATACAATGATAGTTATTTATGAAAATGCATTTAAAGCAATTGATCAAGTAACCATTAGACAGACTACTTTATCCACAGACATACGTCAGATGAAGTAAACACTCTGTGGTGACATAAATTTATAATGCAATATATAAAATATATACATGTGGACAAAACATAGTATTGGATGAAAATTATCAATAGAAATTGACTTTACTGTGGGACCGTTTGGACAGGAAGTGTCTGTAGAAATAAATCAGATTATGCGAACAATATAAAGCACAACAAACGATTCGTGTTATGATCATCTTATCGAACAACTTAAAATACCAGTAGTAATACTTTAATTACAAATAACAATTTGGGGCAGGCGTGGTGTAGTGGTTAAGCGCTTGGCTTGCGGCGCCGACGATCCGGGTTCGATTCCCGGGTTGCGCCACTATGTTTAAGAGGTTGGTAACCTCCTGCTGCCATGTCGCGATATAACTGAAATATTGTTGAAAGCGACGTAAAACACCAACCAACCAACCAACCAACAAATAACAATTTGAATTTTAAATTCAAGTTTTATCTAACATAGAATAAAATTGTTTGTTTCTGTATGGAAAAAGATCCCAAAACTTAAGTCGTAAATAACTAATAAAAATCAAAGAAAAAACCCCAAAAATAAAATGAATAATAAAACAAACGACATACACTTACAAATTCTTAAAATTCTATTTTTGAGATCGTATATATCAAATTATGCAATAAAAATTTTGGTGTCCGAAATCCTTTAAATCAGTTAGAAAACCCACAAGAATGATTGATTTTCAAATAAAACTTAACTAAAGATAAACACAAATACAGGGTGAATCAAATAAAGAATTAGCTGAAACAGTACTGTCTTTGAATCTAACCATTGCCACAGTCGAATAACATCTATTTCGTTCGTATTTACCATTAGCTGCATTATGAATAATCCTAACATATATGTATGTACTTACCGGTTTTGCAGGTCCTATGTTGCCACATGGAGCAACCGTCGCACTGCACCGCCTCGTCTTCTTCTAAAACTTCTCTTCTACACTCAATGCACGACATTTTGGAAATGACAATCAAACCTCGAGACCGCTTATATATACCCATCATGGCTTCAACATGGCTTCTTTTATAATTTTTTTCTACCATGATGTTGTCTATTGTTTTTTCATTCCCCAAAAATCCAACCGCTAACGGGGTACTTGGTTTAATTGCATGGCTTGGTGCATTGAATACATTAGATTGGCTTCTTTTTAAAGCCATCAACTACATAGATAATTAATCGATCCTTTGTCAAAATAAATCATTAGCATATTATTAAATATAAACAGACCATTAAACATTATCTGGGGGTATTTTTTAGATCGTAGTACCAGTGCCTAATAACGAAATTATACTTCCGTCTTCTTTATATAAAATATATCTTTTAACCTTCAAATATGCGATGCTGAGGTTAAGTACATAGATTACCATTACATATTACAACATATCCATACATCACTGAAATACTAAACACCCGAATTTAAAACTGAATTGCTTAATAAACGAGTTTCATATTACCACGGTTTGGTGACGATTTTTTTTTTTTTTTTTTTTTTTTTTTTTTTTTGTCAGTAAATATCTTTTTTTGTCAGTACATATTTCAAAGTTTTGATGACGATTTTTTTATTTAGTAAAAATTTTCAAAGTTTTGGTGACGATTTTTCAAGTAAAACGTTTTTAAGTTTTGGTGACCATTTTTTGTTGGTAAAAATTATCTAAATTTTGGTGACGAATTTGTTTGTTAGAAAAAAAAATCTAAGTTGTGGTGACGATTTTTTTGTAAGTAAAACACTAATACTGAAACTTTATACAAATTCCCCACGATTTGTTGACGAGTTTCATATTGCTAACTTAAAACTTTGGTAATGATTTTCCATTAATAACGCTATTCACGAAACTTGATACACGATTTGGTGAGTTTCATATTACCAAGTCTTGGTGACGATTTTTTTTTGTAAGTATAAACTTTCTTAAGTTTTGGTTACGAGTTGTCCAGACTATTCGTAACCATGTTACGAATTGTCTGGACAACACGTTACCAAAAACGTCTGGTTACAACTTGTTTTTTTTTTTGGGGGGGGGGGGGGGTTACGAGCTGTCTTGTTACGAGTTGTCTCGGTGACGAAATGTCCATCAATCGGTCAAAATACCACATTATCTTTAATAGCAATATCCCGTGTAAACCAGTATAATACAGAGTAATGTTTAAAGCTAGATTATCATCTGTCTACTATGGCGACATGGTCATTCGTTCCCGGTGTCAAAATATAAGATATACATTTTGTGGTATCAAGAATACGGACGAAGGTCCATTCACTTTAAAACAGAGCATCAATGAATATCAAAAAATAAACCCAGAGGATCATAAAACATATTTAATATACATGTAGTCCAACGTTGAAGCTTTATAAAAATAATCCTTAATTATATGTTTATGACATCAAAATGCCATCAAATATTGAAATATCATACACGCGCGCGCTTGTTGGTCGTCAGTGCCTATTATGAGTTTGAACAGATCGAGGTTTACTAATTTTATTTTCAAGTGTAAAAAAAGAGCTGCAAGCTTCCAAGTCACTGGAATCATGCAAGAAAAGTGGACTGATAAATAATGGGTGTTCCCCTGAATTCGGTCGAATTACTGAAAACTATTTGTAACTTGAAGCTGCTACATGCATATTGCATAAATTGAAAGATAGATAGATAGATAGATAGATTATTGTTTTACGTCGCACCGGGAATATTCCACCCATATGGCGACGGTCACAAGTTAACACAAATCGAATCAAATTTAAAAGGAGCAATTAAAAATATCTAGGAAAGACCAGCTCTCATTGTATATCGTATCTACACATAAATGGTACTACTAAAATGTACATCTATACACAATTAAAATATGTTATATTTCAATATTATATTTTACTATATAAGTCAACTTCTTTTAAAAATCCAAGAACTTTCCAAATACTGACATTCTCAAATAACTCATTCATACTTTTTACAGTATAATAGTCATTTCGAATGTGTGCAGTGTCTGCACATTCTAACAATATGATATAACAATATATGTTTAATACTTAATAGACACCCGCAAGGGATACACTCTGGAGGAGGCTCTTCCTTTAACAGGTAAGAATGAGTGATCCAAGAGTGCCCTATGCGGAGTCTATAAGTAACAACTTCATCTCGGACGATTATTATGATTACATTGTAATTTATTTTTAAAAATTGGCTTGAAAATCATGAAGTTTATTGTTAACTTCATGATCCCAAGCTTCTTGTGTTAAAGTCTCAATATAGTTAAAAATACAAGTTTTAAAGTCGCTGTATGGAATTTTACCTACAGTATTAGATCTATATACAGCTTCTTTTGCTACTTCATCAGCTCTAACATTACCAACCAAACCCATATGTCCTGGAACCCAACAAAATGCAACCTCCAAATTATTTAATAACAGAGAATCGACTTTCTCTAAAATCTTCAGAACATATAAATTACTTGTATTGAAATATTTAATAGCATGAAGACACGATAAAGAATCAGAATAAATTATATTTTTAGAATATTTTGTTTCTTTCGATGTGAGTAAGGGCTAAAAGTATAGCTTTAGCTTCTGCAGTAAATATAGAGCTATTATCAGGTAAACGTACGGATAGAGTAACGTCATTATCTGTTACTGCAGCAGCTGCAACTCTATCATCAACCTTAGAGCCATCTGTAGAGTACGATTTATAATCGGAGTACAAAGACGCAATCTCCGAAAACATTTGTTGATATTGGAGAGAGTTTGTATCATGTTTCTTATAATCTGATAATTTAAGTATGACTGTAGGTCTCTTCATCAACCATGGTGGCGAAGAAGGTATTTCGTATTTAGCTATATCAGATAGCGTGATGCAAGCCTCCTCGATAAGTGGTTTAACACGTAAGCCTATATTTTTAATGTTATTTGGTTTATTAAGATATTGTATTTCATATTTCGGCTTAAAGACACAGTTAAATGCAGGATTTGATGGGTTTGCATACAGTTTAATGATATATTGTAATGTTAATTTAACTCTTCTTTCATTCAAAGAAGGTTCATTTGCTTCCGAGTATAAACTTTGTACAGGTGAGGTTCCGAAAGCACCAAGACTTAATCTTAAACCCTGGTGATGTATGGTGTCCAGAAGCTGTAAATAAGACTTTCTGGCCGAACCATAAACAATACAACCATAGTCCAGCTTCGATCGGACCAGCGATCTATAAAGCTGGAGCAACGTTGTACTTTCAGCACCCCACTCTGTACTAGATAAAACTTTCAAAATATCTAAGGCTTTTAAACATTTGACTTTTAAAGATTTAATATGCGGTAAAAAAGACAATCGTTTATCAAAGATGATACCAAGAAATTTCACTTCATTTACTACATTTATCCTATTACCATCTATAAAAAGTTCAGGGTCATTATGCATTCGTCTATTCTGGCAGAAATGAACGCAAGAAGTTTTATTTTTCGAAAATTTAAAGCCGTTTTCTATAGACCACTGAAATATGTCATTCAGACAAAGCTGTAGTTTTCTCTCAATTAGATTCATATTTTTACCGCGACAACATATCAAAAAGTCATCAACATAAAGTGATCCATCTATATCATGTTTTAAAAACCTGTGTTAAGCTGTTTATTTTGATACTAAAAAGAGTAACCGACAATATACTTCCCTGAGGAACTCCCATCTCCTGTTCAAAAGAATCAGAAACATGAGAGCCAAGTCGAACATTAAAATATCTGTCTTTAAGAAAGTTTGAAATAAATATTGGCAAACTGCCTCTTAAACCCATATCATATAGATCCTTTAAAATACCATATTTCCAGGTAGTATCATACGCTTTCTCCAAATCAAAAAATATGGAGACAACATGTTCCTTATTAACAAAGGCATCACGTATATACGTTTCAAGGCGCACAAGATGATCCATGGTGCTCCTCTGCTTCCTGAAACCACACTGAATATCAGTGAGAAAATTGTTGTGTTCCAGGAACCAGATAAGACGTTCATTGATCATTCGTTCTAAAGTTTTACAAACGCAGCTCGTTAATGATATTGGCCGATAATTAACAGGATCAGTATGATCCTTTCCAGGTTTTGGAATTGGAATTATAATAGATTGTCTCCACGACTCTGGGAAATCACCATTCAACCAAATGTAATTAAAAATATGAAGTAAAATATTTAAAGATTCTAACGGAAGATGTTTTAAAATTTGATAATGTACTTCATCCGGACCAGTTGCAGTATCATGTGATTTTTGTAAAGACATTTGTAATTCTTCAATCGAAAACGGTTCATTATAATCTTCCTGATTATTCGACGAAAATTTTAATTTTAATTTTTTCAGATTTTTGTTTTAAACGACGAAATTGAGGGAGACAATTATCAGACGAAGAATTTTTTGAAAAAGTATTCCCCAAACAATTGGCAATATCAAGTTTGGATGTTAAAATATTAGAGTTATGATGAAGATGTTTAACATTATTTGAAGTACCATTACCTTTTATTCTATTAATCATTTTCCATACCTTATTTGTAGGTGTATGAGTATTCACGTTAGAGACATACTTTCTCCAGGATAAACGTTTGCAGTTATTAATGGTGCGCCTGACAACCGCTCTACGTTGGCGAACTTTATTTAAATTTGACGAAATAGGATGTCGTCTAAATTCTTTTTCGGCCCTTTTGCGATCTTTGATGACACTTTTACAGTTATCATCAAACCATGGGTTGTATTTATGGTTAGAAAATGTAGAGGTCTTAGGAATGTTGAATTCACAAATCTGAACTAATGTATTTGTAAAAGTAAGAATAGGGTCGTTTTCAGCTAAATAATTAATTTGATTCAGACTAGTGAGGCAATCAGATTGAAATTGACACCAGTCAGCTTTATTAAGTTTCCAACGTGGAATACAATTATTATTAGACGATACATTACTATGTAATATAAGTGGAAAATGATCACTCCCACATAGATCGTCATGAACTGACCATAAATAGTCGGTTAAAAGTGAGGGATCAGTTAAAGTAAGATCTATTGAAGAATAAGTACCATGTCCTGGATGTAAATAGGTACTGGACCCATCATTAAAGACACATAAATTATGTTTTGATATAAAATCTTCAATTATTTTACCTTTGGTATCAACACTGTCACTACCCCATAATATATTATGAGCATTAAAGTCACCCAATAAAATATATGGTCATAAATTGAAAGTTTTATCAAAACCAAGAACTGTTTGTCCTGAACAGCATAACGTTTTCAGATCTTGGATTTGCTCGTCAGTATATAAGATTATCGACGGGACCTACCACGTCCATGAGATTATCGACGGGACCCTACCACGTTTATGAGATTATCGACGGGACCCTACCACGTCCATGAGTTATTTGTCTAATGAATGGATGACCTTTGCAAACCATGTTCTGAATTGCTACAAATTAGTCTGTTGTATTATTACTAGAAAAATTGGTACCTTGTGTTTATTTTTGTATTTTTTGCTTTTCATGTCTTTTTATCACTAATCTGACGGATGCTTTTGGGAGTTTCGATTTCATCATACTTATTGTTAAGGGTTTTATAAACCTCCATTGGCTTAGAGTGTTTATTCAGTACTACGATTTCTGACATCACTTCATTATCAGTTCGGACATATTCAAATGTAAAGGCTCGGTATTGAAGCAACAAAACAAGGCAATTTCAGCTAAAGATGTCAGATAAAAGATGTTCACATAAATACCTAAATATTTAAGATGACAATATTCATATGCAATGTGAGTTTGAGGGTATTTCTACGTCACATAAAATGAATGAACGGATCTTGTGTTTTATTTTGAGGGGCAGGCTTGGTGTAGTGGTTAAGCGCTTGGCTTGCGGCGCCGACGATCCGGGTTCGATTCCGGATTGCGCCACTACGTCTAAACGTCTAAGAGGTTGGGTACCTGCTTTCATGTCGCAGTATAACCGAAAAATTGTTGAAAGCGACGTAAAACACCAATCAACGTATCTTTGAACCGGGGGGCACCTTTTGGATACTTAGGTGTTATAACGAAGAAAAGACGCAATTATAAAAATGACGAATCACCAGATCGGAGATTATGAGCACATAAAACGGGCTCGTTAAACACACTTACCCAACATAATTTTTTTTCTTTTTCTATACCAAACGCCCTATAAATCATTTGAACCGTAAAATGTTAATGGACGATTTTACTTAAAATAGATAGATAAAATTAAGTTTAACGTCACTCTAAGAATTTTTCACTCATATGGTGACGATCTCGATACATAACATATTTGTACAATACTACAGTTCATATATTCAACTATGTAAAGTGATTAAAATTAATGACTAAAAAATTTTGAAAGACCAGCCTTCTTTGTATATGTTATACACACTTAAGAAATGATAATTAAAATCAATATATCACTTTATGTATCATTTGAAAGATAAAATCAAATTTTATTGTATAAATTTATCTCTTTCAAAAACGCCAATATTTTGTTAATATTCACACTTTCAAGCAGTTCCTTAAGATTATCAACATTATAATATTCATTTCTGATATGTGCGGTATCCGCACAATCTATCAATAAGTGTTTAGTAGTAAACATACATCCGCACGGGACACACTCTGGGGGAGGCTCTTCCTTCAGAAGATAGGAATGAGTTATCCAAGTGTGTCCAATGCGAAGTCTAGTAATCAGAGTTTCATCTTTACGGCAAGTATGACAATAATTTACTTTCTGATTAAATAGAGGTTTAATTTCACACAATTTATTAAAGTCTTCATCATTCCAACTACTCTGAGATAAACGCTGGATATATTGCATAATCCTTGATTTACAATCAGTATATGGCATCTTGCCAGTACAAACCGATTTTTCTAATGCATTCTTAGCAGTTTTATCCGCATCTGCGTTACCAGCCAAGCCCACATTCTTAGCAGTTTTATCTGCATCTGCGTTACCAGCCAAGCCCACATGACTCGGCAACCAACAGAATGTAATATCGTAATTACAAGAACAAAGATAATGCACTTTTTCTAAAAATTTTCAATATATACATATTTTCTAAAATTAAAATTATTCAAGAAGACATGATAAAGAATCTGAAAATATGATACTTTTAGAAATATTATGTTCTATATTGACGAGAACAAGAAGTATAGCTTTCGCCTCTGCAGTAAATATCGAACAATTATCTGGTAATCGAATTGATAAACAAAAAATCATGATCAGCAATGGCTGCAGCGGCTACTTTATTATTTTTTTTATCCGTCTGTAAAATACATTTTATGGTTTGAATAAGAAGATGTTATTTCAGATCCAATTTGCTTATATTGTAAATTATTTATTTCTATTTTCTTATATTTGGGTTCTAGATTTATATTTGCTCTTAACATCGTCCACGGGGCCGACAAAGGAGTTTCATTATCAATTATATTTTCTAGATTTAAACCTGCCTCATCAATAAGATGCTTAATATGCAGACCGATATTTTTTTTTTATACTTTCTGGTTTTCTTTCATATAAATCTGCATACTTTGGGTTATATACACAAGCAAACTCTGGATTACTCTTATTCGAATATAATTTAGTTATATATTGTAACGTTAGCTTAATTCGTCTTCTATCCAGTGAAGGTTCACAAGCTTTGTGCAGGCGAAATCCTGAAAGCACCAAGACTCAAACGCAAGCCATGGTGATGTATGGTGTCCAGAAGCTGTAAATACGACTTTCTGGCCGAACCATAAACAATACAACCATAGTTCAGCTTCGATCGAACCAGCGATCTAAAAAGCTGGAGCAAGGTTGTACTAGACAAAACCTTCAAAATGTTCATAGCTTTTAAACAATTAATTTTTAGTTCTTTAATATGTGGTAAAAAGACAATTTATTATCAAAAATAAGGCCCGCATCTTTGTTACCAGCCAAGCCCACATGACTCGGCAACCAACAAAATGTAATATCGTAACAACAAGAACGACGATAATGCACTTTTTCTGAAATTTTCAATATATACATATTTTTTAAAATAAAATTATTCATTGCACGAAGACTTGTCAAAGAATCTGAAAATATGATACTTTTAGAATTTTTATTATGTTCGATATGGACGAGAGCAAGAAGTATAGCTTTTGCCTCGAACAATTATCTGGTAATCGAATTGATAAACATAAATCATGATCAGAAATGGCTGCAGCGGCTACTTTATTTTCATGTTTTTGATCCGTCTGTAAAATACATTTTATGGTTTGAATAAGATGTTATTTCACATAAAAGTAACATTGGAGTAACATTTACTTGATTCTCATTCACCATGGATTTTGATTGATTGTTATTTAATGTCGTTCGTTGCACCAGGATTACTACACATTTTCAAGAGGAAATCTGACAGATGCAGGGTGTACAAATTTTGCAACAGACCAAGCCAAAAACAGAGGGATCTTTTACATGCCACACCTATTGTTACATGGGACCTCTGTTTTTACTGTCTCATCCCAAAACGTTGTGCTGTCACGGCCCAACTACGGATCAAACCCAAGGCCTTGCCATCAGTAGGAATCTTGCTACCTCTAAGCCTTGCTGGTTCCTGTAAGTTACAGTCCTCTGATGTTTATCATGCATTTTCATGTGACATTACGAAACCTTTCATTATGACATCAATACTTTTAACATTGTGATATAATATTCCTTTTTTGCCATTCATGGGAATCCTTGTTTCAACACATTTTGGTTTTTGTGTTTTAGGCATCAACATTAAGCGGTATGATTTTTCTGAGACTCAGTCTAGAAAGTCGTATTGTGATGCCAAGATAGCACATATGAGGGGAAAGATTAGGAAATATGTAGCATCAGGAAAGAATGACATGGATGGAGTTGCTGGATGTCAAACTGCCCATGTTGATATTCCTGTAGATGAACATATAAGAAAAGCTGTAGTAACGTAAGGCATCTCAAAGATCAGCAATGTCGAGTTTTCTGAAGATGGGAAAATAAGATTCTGAAAAGCATACAAAAAAGAAGAAGGAAAAGTTTTATCCCTACCAGAATTTCATCAAACAGAAATTAAAGATATTACCATTTATGCAAATTTCAAAACATCAGAAAAAGCAGAAGGTTTGATAAAGGACAAGACTACAGAAACAGAAGCAAACAGCTTTGGATGTCCAGAGATGGGGTGTATCTCCAGCTTCAACTCTTCTGATGCTTTGCATTCCCACTGCCTCCTAGGATGACATAACCTTGAGCTTCAGCAAGCATCTACATATGATAAAATCAAACTCAGATGGTATGATACCTGTTTGAATTTATCGGAGAAAACATCAAGAATAAGCAAAGGAGACCAGATCAGAGATGGAGTGAGATCTGTATGTAGGGGCATTAAAGAAAGAAAGGAAATTTACAAGGTTCTCAAAGAAGGTCAAAGAATATTTCCAGAGTATATTTGAAGATGGAGAGAGGAGTGGAAGAAGGGCCAAGCAACCAGCAGTTGCTAACAATAAGTGTTTACAAAATAAATGATGAAAAGATGTAACCCATTTAAAATCCACAAAATCAAACTTCACTAAGCACTTCGTTAGAATATATACACGTTTAAACTCGTTCCGATTCTTATTTTTCTGTTAATCATTTTCTTTTCTTCACTTTCTGCATTGCAATGTGCATCTGCATTTCTGCAAATTTCATTTTGTACTGTTTAAAAACAGTACATGAAAACTTTGGGCTCAACATTCTGTATGCCCTACTTCAGTGATTTTGCGACTATATATTCTGGAAAAAAATATATAATGATATTGCCATGATTGTTCTCCCAGATATGACATTACTATTATAGACACATTCACATATCATTTGTATCTATTTCTATTGTTTTCAAAAACACTGATTATGTACACTTTGTAAACTTACATTTGTTTAACTATACAAGTACTTCAAACACTATTTAAAAATGATCAAATCACAAGGTATTGAAATCACATTACTATATAAATACCTTTGTGCGTGTTTAAACACATTACACCTTTAGCATTTTTAAGCTCTTGACTAAAAACAATATCCAAAAGCTTGTTTAAAGGAAATACACTTGTTCTTGGAACTAGCTGCCTTCATTTCCGCAGTCCGTAGTTTTGATGGAGTTACTAAGACGTCATCAAATTACCTGTTTTCAATGTCTTTTATTAATGGCACCAATCCCTGTAAAATTAAAATATTTTATCAGAATTATTCAATTATTTTTTAAAATGCTAAGATATTTTAACTGGATGATTATAATATTATACCTTTTTGAATCTAACGCGTTACATTTTTTTATATCTATTAAGTATCAAACTATCAAAAGACTTTAAAATAAGTGTTAAAAAAGAAGCCTAAAACAAGATGAGTTTGTGAAACATGAATGTCTCAGCAGCGTCATCAGTATATAGATATGTTCTTGTTCATGATGTTAATACACTACAAACTGAATAATAATTAAATTATTTCACAACTGTTGAAAGGCAGAATACATAAAAAAAATGAATTAGTCTGTCAGACTTTATGACTCATATTTATGAAATGAATTTCAGGTTTATTGAATGTTCTTTACTTAAAAATTGGTGATAGAAATTACATTAAATCCCATATTTCTTATTGCATTGAGAGATACATAGATAAGTCAGATATTATTGTTTTGCGTCGCGCCGGATACATATCTCTCTTCAACTGATTATCTGAACCCTACAAGCATGCACGAATGAGTGAATGTTAAACACAAACCCCAAACCAGAATCCAAAAATAATAATCATGCTGCAGTGCTCCAACACAACGATATCACCTTTTTTTCATTAAAAGATTCGTACATCACACATTTGGAATATATTTTGTACCTTATTTTTTAGATTGTTAAACGTTTGCATATAATCACTGGCTGAATTACTTCATACATGTACAATCATAAATAATATGTTCAAAAATTAATTATTCCCAGTGCAAGACCTTTCTTCTCGGTAGTAAACTTTTAACCTTATGATCTTGACCTGGAGTTTGACCTACTTATGGTATACCAGATAACATCCCTTATACTGACAAAGATTCTGACCAGGACACTGGTGTTTTACGAACACATTTTGTTTCTTTTGATGTTTCTATGTTTTTGATCTATAATGTTTTATACCTGATCTGTTGTTCCACATTGATCTAAAAGCTGGCCCACTGTATGCTGACATATGTGTGTTGTTGAATTTCATAGCAACACAAGATATTACTGCTGTCCCTACTGCAGATCTCTTGGTCATGGTTTGCCCACATCGTCATCTCAAGATTGACTTTATTTAGATTGAAAGCACCAATACTCTCTCCATTAATGCGTCCAAGTATTACGCTGCTCACGTGCTCTTTTAGATTAGAATTGTATATAAGGTGTGCTGTCTTTTTAGAACAATTTTGATTCGCAAGACTTTTTATTATGCCACTCATCTTACTATCCCTCAAACGTTTTGTTTTCACTTTCTTTTTGGTCCTGAAAACGACCTGAAAGTATTGTCAAACAATCATAATGAACAACATTGGTGAATCATGCTTTCTCAATAGGTAATTTCATTTGGTATTGGTAATCGAATAAGGGTTTCACTTTAGAAGGTTAATTTGATATGATATGCAAAATTAATAAAATACTATACATGCTACTTACATAAGTGATTAATGTTTAAAAAGACTCTCGGGACTCATTTGTACATCTGACCTAATATAATATATGTCATATGTAAAGACACTATGTGAAATGTCCCGTTCCCAGTGTTTCTTGTTCAGTAATTGTACCATTAGTCGAAGCACAAGCATAAAAGTTTTGATAAAACTGAAATTTCTTAAGCTGGATCCTCATACTCTATTTCATTGAAATTTACTGGTGTTAACTGAAACTAACCAACTGTCATCTTCTCGAGACAAGTGTACGTATTACCTTAAGGTATTATGTACACTTGTCCCGAAAAGATGACCAACTGGAAGTTTTAACTATTAATGCTGATGATACTTACAGTATAACAATTCTAATATTATAAGCAATCGTGTTCTGTTTTAAATTTTAAACAGATAACTCCCAACAAGCTCCCTTTACCTCTTTTTTTCAATCCTCAAATATAGATATGAACTCGCCTTTACTTTGCTCGGAGTAAAAGTTACAGCTCTTATTGCTTTACTTTCTTTGGCTCGTTGATTGACCCGATCAAGACCACATAGAGCAGGCTGTGACAGTGTGACCGACTGCAGCACATGTAACTCCTTATCACTCGCAAATAAAGCTTTCTTGGACTTCCTTGGGGGCAGCGAATCAAAGATTACCCGTTTATTGTCCTTCGAAACTGGAGTCTTGTCGGGACTTGGTGTCGGTAATTTCCCTAACTTTGACCGCAAGAGACAAAGAAGATCCTTCTTTTCTTTTCTCAATGAATCCCTCTTGTGGACGAGATCGAAATCGAGTTTGTTTAGCTTTGAAAAACAATGAATGCAACATATCTCGATAGCTTGTCATTCGGTTTTGGTACATAATCAAGTACCCGACATATATGATTAATTGTACGCCTGTCCCTCTTGTTTAATTTTCACTGGCATATACGCCATATTGTTTTCAAACCTTCGCTTCGTATAATAAGCAGGACATGTTAGGTCGATTTTCATTGGTCCGGTGGATCTAACTACGGAGCCAATGAAATTGTCGAATTTACAGTGACAGGTGATACGTCTGAGATCCGACAAGGGTAAGATATTACACACACTTGTCTGGGGAAGATGATTGGGAGGGACTACTTTTTTATTTTTAGAAGCATTTTCATGTGATGAAATACGCGGAAAATTGTTTTAATCAATAAATAAACATTTGTACTGCTATAAAATTATGTAAAAATTGTGTCAAACCTGATATAAATAATTTTATAACCTGATAAATATGTGTTGTGATACACCAAAAATAAAAAAAAAATTGTACAAATCTGAGGGAGACTTAGTTCAGAATATGTTTACAAAAAATAAGGTGGATTACCTATTGTAAAGATTTGCTAAGATTTGGAAATTGTTTAATCATGCATTTAAGTTGGCCTATTAACACGGGACCCTATGAGAAAAATAATTTCAATGCTTTGATCTATAGGTGAAAGTGAAAGTTGTTTACATTGGTTACCGGCGTATTAATTGTCATTTTTCTGGGTCAAAATGGCAAGAGAGTTGTTCTGGACGAAAATTAAAGATCGTTTGTATGCCAAAACTATTTCTGGTGGGATGGCTGTATTCTATGGACTGGTGTATTGGACAGACATGGTTGTGGCCGTATTGTGGTCTCATGGCCAAACGGTTCTAAGTCTAAAGTGGGTAGCGTTTGGTTAGCATTTATGATGGCTAATGATTTAAGGGGAAATTCCCACTCGCGTTGAAAATAACCATCTACTAGATGTCGGTCTTCTCCGCCGACATGAAGCCTGTGTAAATATTACTCACCTTGTGCTTAAGCGTCGTAGCATTAATAATTTAAAAAGATGATGTGTCTAAGAAATAAAATTTACTGCACCATGAATTTGATACAATGCAGGATGTATTGAACTGATCCTCAATCTCATCAGAATCGACACATCAAGTAGGTTGTTCCTCAACACACAAATTCTTGACAAAATGAACCTTCACTGTCCTTAAATATGGCTGGTTGATCAATGACACTTTAAATGTTTCAAATTTCAACAGCACGTGATGTAGCTGATATGAACATGTGATACGTATAGGTCTTGCTGACGTATAAGGTAATAACATAATAGATGACCCTGTCCTTGTAATGGAATATATGACTTAACCTTGAAATTGAAGTGTAGTATACTAAATTACACAGTGGGCGACTAATAGAATGTTTTGATATACTATAGAAATTTCTTGCAAGTACCAGCCACTTAAACATTGCTATGAAATAACCTTGCTACCGTGGAAGTTTGATAGAGAAATAAAGAATAACATGATAAGTAGTATACAGATAATTATCATTGCAAAATATAAGCAGTAAAAACAATTCGTATTGAAGAATAGTAATTATATTAAGAATACTATTCTGATTTTAATTCCATAGGATCAGTTCATTTATATGAATACAGTGGGGAATATTCCGGGAAAATCACCCGTAATTTGGCAATAAACACAACCAAGCCCTATAAAAGAACACAACCGATCAAAAGCAGTGTACGTTATGTAATCTTAAATTTAACCGAAACTTTTAGGCACATGAACTTATGTTGGATGGAAGGAAAACTGTAGTGTCCTGCACGGAACGTAGTGAACATCAAAATTACGGAAAGAGCGAGGTTGGTACGTGTATATGGTTTACATAAATGAAGACCCTTCTCCCTGTCAGGAAATTTTGTAAATCTTGTGGCGATGACGGACCCTTACCAGAGAGACTCTACAGGACGGATGTCTGTGATGTATTGATAGATATAGGTGGATGTATAGCATTAGGTACATCTGTGGAAAACTACGAAATATATCCAAACCCCGGCAATCTCTGGGACATTTTACAGTTCTTCGCAGACAACAGCATCAATGTTAGATATCTCTTCTTCACAAGCTGTTTGATCTATATATTAGATTTGTGAAATACAATCAAAATAATCAGGTTGTATACGTGGAGCCAGTGTTTCCATAAATTTTACATTAACAAATTCATCTGATATCAAAAGGCAATTAGCTAAAGCCTACAAAAACGTATATATTAGTTATCAACATTTTGAGAAGGACGGTAGTGTATGGTCCATTGATAAAATTTTAAAAATTGAGGTCCATACAGAGAAGTACACCCCTCTCTCCGGGAGTAGTTACAATCCCCTACCCCCTAAAATATTAATATAAAAGCAGTCTTTAACATTAAAAATTCAGACCAAAAATTGTTTTCTTTGGTCGATTATAGCCGCCGTGCATCCCGTACCACGATCTCACCCGAGTTTCTCTTACCAAAAATATGCAACGAGTTCAACACTTATAGCTATGAGTTTCCCGTTCCCTCTATGAAAATGTTACATTACAAAATAATTGTACGGAGAATACATGTTTACCAATAATATACTAAATTTATTATTGTATAATACGTAATAGATACAATATACAGCGTGGGTTTTGGGAAATGGAAAGCCTTAAACAGAAATGGTATCCGGAAGATGTAGGATTTTATTCACCAAATGACAACAAAGCAAGAAAGTAAATGTACGTTTGTGATAAACGTGTTTGGACTAGAACGAAATGAAATATTTCCTGTGCATATAACGGAAGAAAGGGGTAATCAGCGTCACGTTAATTTGTTGTTTTCTAAAGGAGAAAAGAGGCCTTATCGCATCGTGCAGTAGTAGTAGATTGCTAGGGGACCGGACAAATCACGACGAGGAAAATTTTTATTGCAATTATTGTTTACATGGCTTTAGTAGAAAGGATCTTTTAGATGAGCATATGCCATATTGTTCACCCACGGGATCTCAAAAGATGGCATTTCCAAAGTCAGATGCAAAAATATTCAAAGCTGACTTCTCAAAATTTCGCGGTCATCGGTATCAACCTGTTAGTAGACGACAGATATTTTGATATTACCGGTATACCAGATCAGTGTGACCTATTTTTACAGTTGGTTGATTTATTTTGCAATTCGATTATGTCAACTATAGCATCGTATAGCTCTTGTATTTTGTTGTTTGTGAATTGTGAGATACCAGGAGCAAGGGAGCATTTAAATTAACAGGAGAGAGGATTTCTGAATAAAGTACATGTACTTGGATGCCACAAAATGTGACAGCATGGATTGCAACATCGTTTGGAGAATTAAGTATTGGGATGTTGTTAATTAAGATGCTTTAATCTTGGTGATTGAAACTGTTTAAATTACAATCTGGCATTTGTTGCTGTGTTCAGTGATTTCCTGTGTCAGAATGAATATTCTTCTGTGTGCATTTCAAGAAATTAGTAATGGGATGGTGAGGATTGGGTGGTATGGTTTTAATGTTGAATGCATGAATATGCAGTGCAACATTTAATTTGTCTGCTATCTCACCCAATACTTAATTATGACAAATGTTGAATGAGTGAGAGATTGCTTGGAATATATTTATATTCAAAGTGAGATCTCCCGAGAGATAACATTTAACTTCATTCTCGTTCAAGTCGCCGAGGAGGAGGTACAGTTTGTTTGTCCATTAGAGCTTGTTATGGTGTGCATGGTTTGTGCAGGTTGGGCATGATTAAAAAAAAAAAAAAAGGTATAGAATCGCAATTCCACTCATTGGCATTTGTCTGCTATCTCACCCAATACTTAATTATGACAAATGTTGAACGAGTGAGAGATTACTTGGAATATATTTATTAGCACATTGCATTGCCAAACTAAAGATTCCTGATATATTGTATGGAATCTTGTGTCAGCTTACCTGGGGCTCGCTATATGCATAACCTAACATCAGATTTCCGGCACAGTGTTTGAAAGCCCATCTAAACTTACAAGTGCTTTCAAACATGTAATCTCATGTCATCCATTGTAGTTATACTATCCTGTATTGACCCACCTCAGATTCCAGACATAAAACATGGGATCTCATGTCACCCAATGTAGTAATGTCATGCTGTATTGACTGACATCAGATTCCTCACATAGAGCATGGAATCTCATGTCACCCAATGTAGTAATGTCATGCTGTATTGACTGACATCAGATTCCTGACAGAGCATGGAATCTCATGTCATCCAATGTAGTAATGTTATGCTGTATTGACTGACATCAGATCCCCCACACCCCCTCTTCAGATGACAGGCAGCTGACAACAACTCTGGATTCACCACACTAAATGCGTTTGTTTGCACACACAGTGCCCCCCCCCCCCATAACAAAGTAAATTAAATGCCGCGAGTGATTTGGTTTGGTTTATAGCAAGAGGAGAGTGTGTAGTGCAATAACTACATAATGTGTAGGTATGGTGCTCCAGTCGCCTGGAACTGTGCTCCAAGGAAACTGAAGTTGGACACCCCTGGTACATTAACTATTCCAATATGGATTAAAACGCGACATCTCGCCCAGATTGGGATATGGACATGTATCCGGATTACAATCTACCGAATTGGTTTTTTCTTTTATACAAAATTGCTGCACAGAAACTGTGACGTCACGCATAAGATTCCTTCCATCTAGTCGATGCCGAAACAGAGAGTCAGTTACTTTGCTATTACTGTGATGTGCACACGCTGTGTTATCCTTAGACTTTATTGTTTTAACATGTTGAAAATATTGTGACAAAATGTAAAATAAATTATAGAAACGCAACGATTCATAAACCGCTCGGCAGAAACCGCTACATAATGTTTTAAATGCCTACGTACCTCCTGTTGCTTTATGTAATCACAAGTGAAGATTCAACATCATTATCATGTGTGTATTTAGAGTTTGTAGCATTGTTACCCGAGTTGATGATTTTTGGGCTAATGCAAATACATCCAGGTGTCGCTAACAGTTTCAGGTCAAAGGCTACTTGTGGGAATTGGGAAAATATGCTATCGATCACTTAAAATACGGTATTACTCTTATGTACAATCGTTATAATTGTGATTACAACTCGTTTATAAGATATACCAGTGTTCTACATGCATTTACTACACGTACATCCCGCTGTGGTAATATTTGTATAACTGAACTCCCCATACGTCCCTCTCTTTGTTTGACGAGGAAGGTAATTTACTTTAAAGGGGCATACTTTGTTTTTGATATTTAGTTGGTAAGGCACGTCGTTTAGATATACCATCATGGCACACACTGCTGATGCAGATTACAGATAAAAAGAAACAATTGGAATTAAGAGTCCATTAAATGTAGTTGACTGATCATCGCCAAAATGACATCGTCTAAGTAGTTATATATGAGGATTTTTAATCCACGATCTGGTGCATCACACCACTTTGTACTGTATAGAAATAAAGGTCATTCTAGAGCGAAAACTTAATTACAAGAGTTACAACGCCTTTGTGATTGTGGTTGGTGATGCCCATGGAATGGACTCCTTTAATGACAGAATTGCAGTTCCAAAAAGGATATAGACCAAAAAAAATAATAAATTTTTCTTTAATTAATTTAAATAATCTGTGTATCTTGTCTTGTAAACCCTTGCAAACAGAAGTGACGGCAGAAATGTTGCTCCTCGTTAGTTTTAGTTCTTGCTAAAAGAATTAGATTTGTAATAAGACATTGAGACCTTTAATGTTTAGAAAGGCAAAATACATTCGCATCATGCTTTGGTTCGTTGATTTTTGGGAATATGTCGTCATTTACGATTCCGAAAACATTAATAGAAATATTGTTACTCCTTTCAAATTTTGAAATAACAAATATGAAAGTGAGCAATACCTAACGCATCTAATTCATGCTCAATTTTTGAGAGTAATTAACTATACGCTCGCGCATGTTGTCATCAGCTGGGTGAAGAGAGGCCAGACAAACCATACAACACATGTCTGATCCATATTCATAATGTATAAAATACCATTATGAAAGGTTAAAGAGTTGGTATGTAAGAACCACCCAAAGGTCGTTTCACTATTTGTCTCTTTTCTACCTCTACTTGTACACATAAATACCATTTCAATTTTTTTTCAGTTCTGTACGCCTTTGATGTAAATGTTCCATTATTTCGGTCATGTTTCCAAAACTGTTAATAAACCATTTTCATCATCACTGTTTGGATAAAACAAACCATTTGTAGCGTGACCTTTTTATCCCTTTAGATACATCATGTACGAATTATCTCCTGCGCATTTAACGCGCGCCTTTAATCCAGTTAATTGGTAGCGTAATCACTTTCACAAACTAATCGTCCCAGACGATTATCGTCCGTTGAATGTCCCCAGAAAATTCAATGTAAATCTCTTGGTGGAAATGAGTAGTAGGGAGTGAGGAACGATGATTGACAGGTCACGTAACACAAAGAAAAGGTGAAGCGTTCCCAAAGAATATTCGAGAGACAAAAGGAGAGGTGTTATTCTAAAATATTCGATTGGGTCCAGGATACATAGATATTGATTAGAACCGAGTGTTTTGAGAATTATAAGTGAATATTTCTGAGATGAAAGGGAAAGAATTTAAGCGGACATTGTCTGTAATAAATATATAAGATTGATAGGGGAAGTTAATTAAATTTTTTTTAAATTGAAAGGTACAGATAGACAGGCTAGACTAATTTATATAAAGAAATCGACAATGTTTTAGCAATACGACTGCGACAGGTGCGTTAAGACAAAGGGGACTCGTAATACTTTTGTAAAAATCGATAAACGAGATGCAAATGAGCTAAATGTGAGCTAGAAGGGGTGACAAGGACGAAGGCAGGTGTGTCGTAATGTATTAAAATCGATAATTGCGATGTAAAATAATATATCCAATGTACAGATCTTTTGAATGAAGATGTCTCAAGAAAGCACATATTGAAAAAAAAAAGATGCGGGGACGTCTTTCATTTAATGAAGGGTATAACTTGCAATCCTTCCGATTTAATTACGTTTTGTATGGGTTTACAAGAATCTTCCTCGACACAATGAAATAAGTTCATTCACATACACTTTAGTAACAAGGTAACCTCGAGCAGTTTGTTCTATTTAATTAAACATATATTCCATACGTCTTATTGCTCGAGTGAACAAATTTACTAGCAATGTACTGTATAAAAGCAGAATGACAAGTGATTATCAGGTTGAAAATACCAAACCTTTGTTGACATAGAATAAGATATCTGTGATAAACTCCTACGATGTTCATACAAAGGCATCCTGTTAAAATCTAACAAGGAAACGCATATACTGATGAATACGTTATATTTTAGACCCAATCATTACGAGTTTGACCATTTATTTTCGTATATCATAACACTGTCGTCGTATGAGTCTTTCTTCATACAAACAACTATATTATTATTTCTTCCCCGAGTTTCTCATATTGTGGTGTGTATGTATTCCACGAAGGACATATTATTTCATTGTATACGAGCATCATCTCTCTCTGTTTCCATTGACAACACTGGAACATTTTACGTTGCGGGAAACTCCCACCAATAAACTATAAGACTACAAAGATTTAGCAATTAATTGCAGAATGAACATATTAATATATATCCTCATCCTCATTTCTTCAGCTTTTCTGAAAATAGGTATATTATATCAATTTACAGTATAGACGACCAAGGGGTCTGGACCCCCGCATGTATACATTTTACATGACATAGACCCATCTCCTCGATAAAGGAGCGTTCAAGTCCGGGTTTGTGTTTCTATTAAAAGACACCAACCCGTGTGTTCCAGATGGAGTCGTGATAACGCACAACTGCTTGGTGATTGGTCTAAATGTTGTTTTGAATTGCGTTGCTATGACCCTGATATTGATCACAATTAGAACTACATTACGCAAAATCTACATTCGAACAAAGAAAGTCGTTAAGATGGGACATCTATGCGAGATCTGCGGAGTTTTATTTACAAGACAAAGTAGCCTATCCCAACACACTGCATCTGTACATAAACAGGAAAGATACGCTTGTAAATTGTGTGAAAAGAAATTTACGCGAAGACAGAAAGCACGACAGCACGCAAACATGTTACAAAGACGTTACTGAATCGAGAATGAAAGTCAACATTCCTCTTTCAAACAAGGTAATCTTTATTCAAAATATTATGTCTAAATGCAGTGAACGGCTTCAAACCAATTATCAATAAAATTTTCTATCATCAATCGAGTAATACCCCTTTTTAACCCATTTGAACAACAGCCCGATGACATGTTAGGATCAATCAGTTGGCATGCTAGGATACATCGTATGATTGACTTACCTTTGGACTTAAGATCAACCGTCCTTGCTCGAGGAGCTTTATTCGCTCCTCGAACTCTTGTAGTTTGTTTTCTACACGCAGCATCACAATTTGATGCTGCATGTTGGCTTCTTCAGTGACGCCTTTACAATATGTAGTGGGCGTTGCCCACGGAATGGTGTCCTGTAATGGAAGAATGGTGATTTGTAAAAGATTTACAAAAATAATAAACATTTTCTTTTCATTTTCAAAAACGAATTTGTGTTTAAATATGTTTCCATATTACAAATCTGAGTATTTGACGAGAAATGATTAAGTGCGTTTATAGTGTTTTGGTTTGATGATCAGATACTCAAAACGAACACGTCTTGTACAATTTGAAAACTGAATCTGCATCATGAATGGTATACCACTTTTAAAAACTTGAAACATTAATATCTATGATCATCTCAATTCAGAATAATTCTTTTCTTTTCCTTTGACATTTTTTAAAAAACACATAATTGAATATAATTTAAGAAATGGATGCCATACACAAAACATAATAAATATAGACAAATATACTTACCCCGGATATGTCTGATACCGGAGACACCTCCCTCTCTCCGCTTTGAAAAGGCCTTATGCGCAGATTCAATAGGTTCTGTAATGTTAACAGTAAATCATAGATAAATGGAAAACGAAAAGTCACTGGCTCAATCGCATGACAGAAGCCACCACGGAAATATACAATGCATACATGTAAGGGACGAGATGAGCAAAACACATAAAACATCACAAAATATTTGATTAAAGTACTGTTATTAAATACCGTTACTGTTTACTATCAATAAAGACTTTATTGTAATAAGTACCAGAAAATGAAAAATGAATATAAAAAGGATGATCCGTCTCCAATTGCAAGACCTTCGTGGATTCCGTCACCTCAGAATTCACCTACATCTATAGTGGAACCATCTTTCGATAATGATTCTGAAGAAAATACGAATAATCATAATTCATCAGAGACAGGCTTTTTCTGATGAGAGTAGTTTAAATATAGCCGCCAATGTAAGAATTTTTATCCACATGCTACTGATGAAGAATATATCTTGACATTTTCAGTAATATAAAAACAGAGGTAATAGATCATTTACGTCAAAGACAAATTGTATTTAGAAATTTAAAATGGTATTTATGTATTCAATGTAGAACTTGAAAAAGAAAGAAATGGGGAAATGGTACAAGCATATCCTCATTTCCGTAGTAAAACTTATATATTATTATCTTCTGAATAATTGTCAGAACATAACATAAATGAAGCATTTCAGAAAATGTTCGCCTCATTCGAAGAGTTTATAAGAGAAGGTTCCAATTGGGTAATAAAAAAATAATCAAGTTAGAAGTAAGTACAGTTCCTTGCTCGCCATTGGGTGGTTCTTCATATATACAAACCCCTTTAGGCTTTCATAACGGTGTATTGAATATTATGAATACAGATCAGAAATGCGTTTTATGGTGTGTTTTGGCATCTCTTCATCCAGTCGAAGATCAGGCCGAGCTTGTTTTCAATTATGAGCAATATGAATGTGAGTTAGATATGACAGGTATTAATTTTCCCGTCACTTTAGCAGATATATCAAAATTTGAAAATAAAGAACAACATCTCAGTAAATGTATTTAGTGTTGAAGATAAAGATATTTTTCCTTTATATAACACTACAATCAAAGAATAAAATCAATGTGTAGATCTTTTATATCTTACCAAAGAGGGCGGATCTCATTATTGACTCATTACCAATTTGAATTACTTTTTAGCACGAACAAAATCTAAACAAAAACATTTCTTTTGTCACTTCTGTTTGCAAGGATTTACATGAAAAGATATTTTAGATAATCATATAACATATTGTTCAAAATTTGAATCACAAAATGTTCAATATCCACCAGAATCTGACAGTATCTTAGAATTCAAGAATTATGAGAAGAATTTTCCTGTTCCATTTTCCATTATAGCGGATGCAGAATGTTTCGCTCAACAGATACACACCTGTTTGCCTAACCCAAAACAATCTAGTACAACTGATAAGATAAAATTTGAAGCATGTTCTTTTGGATATCAGGTTGTTTGTATTGATGATATATACACCAAACCGCCAGTAATCTATCGAGGTCCTAATGCTGCTAAAACATTTTAAAAAAGTCTATTAGAAGAAGAAACATACATTAAAAATATTTTATAAAACATACAACCTTTGAAAATCACCATTCAAAACGAAAATGGTTTTCAAAATTCTAAGTCTTGTCATATCTGTGAAAACCCTTTCACTTCAAAATCTATAAAAGTCAGAGATCATTGTCTTCTTACGGGAAAATATAGAGGTGCTAGCTGTCAACACTGCAATCTCAATTTTAAATACCCATACCAGTTGTCTTACATGATTTAAAAGTCACCTAATTGCTCAGAGCTAGGGATTATTCAAAGAACAAAATATTAAATGCATTCCGCAAAATATGGAAAAATATATAAGTTTCAGTTTGGGAAATTTAAGGTTCATTGATTCTTTTCAATTTATGTCGCAAAGTTTAGAAAAACTGACAGAAAATTTAGGAACTGAGGGTTTAAGAAAATTCAAACATTTTGCCAGAGAGTTTACCAATGAAAGTCAAGCTTGCATGCTTCTTCGTAAAAATGTATACCCATATGAATATGTTATAGATGAAAGTCGATTTTTAGAAACATCACTGCCTCCTAAATCTGCTTTTTTATAGTTAGTTAAGTCAATCTCATATATCAGATTCGGATTATGAATTTGCTCAGCATGTTTAGAAAGAGATGAATATACAAAATTTAGGTGAATATCATGATTTATATTTGAAAACAGATGTGCTTCTGTTGGCTGATGTTTTTGAAAATCTTAGAAGCATGTGTCTTAAAACTTATGGATTAGATTGTTTACATTTTTATACTAGTCCAGGTTTTAGCATGGAATGCAGCTCTTAAAATGACAAAAATAAAGCTTGATCTCATTGCTGATCCTGATATGCATCTTTTCTTTGAAAGTGCAGTTCGTGGAGGTGTGTCCATGATTTCCAAAAAATATTCAAAAGCTAATAACCCATATTCCTGAAACTTATGATGAAACAAAACCTAATAAATATATCTTATATACTGATTGCAATAATTGTACGGTAAAGCAATGATGGAACGTTGGATGGATGATGTAGAACATTTTAATGTTAAAACTAAATAGTGAAACAGGTTACATAATAGAGATAGATTTAGAATACCCGGATGAGATACATGATATGTATTCTGATTATCCATTGGCTCCCGAAAACACATCTGTTAGCGATGAAGAACTGTCAGAATACAGCACACTTTTATGGAAAAAAACTGAATGTTAGTGATAAATACACAAACAAAAAGTTATATGGTAGAATCAAAACAAATAAGTTAATACCTAATTTTAAGACAAAGAGAAATATATCTTGCACTATAGAAACTTGCAATTATGTCTTGATTTAGGAATGAAGGTAACAAAAGTCCATAGAATTCTAGAATTTCAACAAACAAATTGGTTGAAAACTTACATCGATTTTAATAGCCAAAAACGAAAAGCAGCTAAAAATGAATTTTAAAAAGATTCCTCTAAGTCGATGAACAATGCAGTGTTTGGTAAAACGATGGAACGATTTCGTAATAGAAAAGATATTAAATTAGTCCATACTGAAAAGAAACTTAAGAAGTATGTAGCCAAACCTTCCTTTCTGCCATTTAAAATTTTCAATAAAAACTTAGGTGTAGAAAATTATAGAGTGATATTATTGTTAAACAAACCCATATATGTCGGTCAAGTCATTTTAGATTTATCTAAAAAAATAATGCAAGATTTTCATTATAATTATATTAAACAGAAATATGGAAATAATGCAAAATTGTTATTTACTGATACTGACTCTGTGCTATGAAATAGAAACAGATGATGTCTATCATGATATATATGTAGATGGCCATCTTTACGACTTGTCAAATTATCCAGAGGACCATCCAGCATATGACGTAACTAATAAAAAAATACCTGGTTGTTTCAAGGATGAAACAGGAGGTGAACCCATCAAAGAATTTGTAGGGTTAAGAAGTTAAATGTATTCTTTCTCATATGGTAATAAATCAAAACAAGTAGCTAAAGGAATAGGAAGAGCTACAATAAAAAATAATTTACGTCATGAAATGTACAAGGAAAGTCTTTTTTGACAAAACATCCAAAATGTGTCAGATGAATTGTATAAGAAGTGATAAACATGTAATGCATGTTAAAACTATTAACAAATTAGGATTTAGTGCATTCGATGATAAACGTTTTGTGCTTGATATCGGTTTTGATACACTAGCCTTTGGTCACTATATAATAGATTATCTACAACAATGATATAGACTTTGATGATTTATTGTAAATAATATTGAAGTCCTCTGTGTATTACAATTATAATTTATGTTTTCTCTCACAAATGTATATTGTGAAAATAGTATCATATTTTGTAAATTACACTATATCTATCTATACATGATAATGAATACATGATAATAAAATGTTAACTCTATGCCATTCTTGTATTGATTTCTATAAAGCATTTCAAAATAAATGAAGCTTGTGTTTTACTATATAAATCCGTCAAAACAAACCAAAAATAAAAAAGGAGGATTGCCAGATGCACATTCATCATGAAGCAACACCTGTTTTATACTATCAATGGTTGTTATATAGTAAAACCCCTTCCTAAATGCTCTATATCCCCCCACCCCCTTTCAAAAATGTTATTATCTAGGATAGACTGTTATTGGAGCTAGTCCACAATGACGAAGGTATTTATGTTGTTGTCTTCTATGTTCTTTAACCCTCTGTTGTATTTTACATCTAAAAAGTTTTTAAATTTATGGTAACATTTAAATTCAAAAGATACAAACTTTAAATCTGTTCTTTTATGAAAATTAAATAAATCTACACGAAATAATTGATTCATAATATTTTTATACAAATCATTATAGTAAATATGTAATTGATACAAAAGGGACAAAATTTCATCGCGCGCGCTTTATCAATTTCTTGAAAACGATCGATTTTCATTTGAAATGCCAATCTCAATTCTACATATGAATGAAGTTACTTACAAAATGCTTGTCTACTAGTAAGTAGTTCATTACAGATAAAAAAATTACTAATAATTAGAAAGGAATGGTTTACTTTTCTTCAATACATTGAATAATGTCAGAGATGTTTTGTATGGAACATAAAAACTGGACATCAATACTTTCCTCATTGTGTCTATTTAACATTTTTAATGTTTCTGATGATTCAAACAGAGCTTCTGGAATGAGAAATAAAACTTCATTAACTTTGAAATACATACTGTTTTAAGAAATCAATCGTCCCAAACAATAGGCTGGTTAAAAAACACCCGAGGTTGCTGTAGTTGTTGCTGCTGTAGAGGTTGCTGTTGTTGAGGTTGCTGCTGCTGTTGTTGTGCCTATTGGTGTAAATAATAAAAAAAGTTATCACTCAGAAATAAAAAGTAGCAAGAAGTAGTAAGAAATACTTTCGTAAAACAAAAATAATAAACTTACAGAGTTCAATAAATGCAAATGCTGTTTAAGCATCGGAATGATGCACATCATCTCCTCGAAATGATTAAAGGGAAGGCTTATGTTTTCCCTTTTCTGTTGAGGTGCGCATAAATTGTATTATTTCCATCAAACTTGTTGACGGTTACGTTAAAAGCATCTGCAACACACACATTTAATTTCAGCTTTCCGTTGAATTCTTTAATTTCTACATCAAAATTGTGAGTTGCCATTTTTTCTCAACAATTTTTCCCGGCAAAATGTTAAGTGTGGTATAAGTTGACAGAGAGCACCAATTTATAGCATGACTGAGATAAACTAAAATAACGATTATACACGAAATTAAGTTTTCTCATTGGCTACATCCTTAAAGTGGGATGTGTCTATGACGTAGCATTGCTTCTCATTGGCGTATTTCAGAAAAGTCGAGGCGTATCAATCTTTAGTAAAAAAAAAAGATTGCACCACACCTATACAGGATTTCTGAAGTATTCAAGATTCTATGTCATGTCCAAAAAAAAAAAAAAACTGCGCCACCTCTAAACACTGTTTCACCTTCAAACACTGTTGGGTATATTCCCTTCAATAATAAAGAAAACTATGCAACCCAATCAAACACCGCACTCTTTAAATTTTATAATCGGACAATCCGAATGGTACAGCGATAATGACAATCAGTATAATATTAATAATCTTATGTAGAAATGAATAAGTGTGAGTATATATTAGTACGAGCTCTCTTTAATTCCGTAAGTACACATTTCTATATAATATAAAATAAATCTTTATCTATTCTATTTAATATAAAATAAATCTTTATCTATTCTATATAAAAATAAAGTTGAGATAATTATTCATATGCATAGATTTTTTGTTTAAAGGATACGGATGTTCTTGTTTTGTTTTGTTTTTTCAATTTTTATAATAGTGAATTTTTTGCGAGTTGGCTTGAAGTATTACGCGGCAAAACTACCTAAAGCAGACTACTTTTTCTTCAACCACGGATCTTGAGAGCGTATTTGCAATCATGAGGGTTATTGTGTTTATTGCGTTATTGTCCTATGGATATAGCTTAGATCTACACAGAAATGGATGTTACTGGACATTATTGACAGATTCGTCATGGTTGTGCTCAGTTGATGATGATTGCTTCGTTCATTTATCAGACATGATGTCTTGGATGACAGTAGTTGTTGAGGTGCCACCAGCTAGGTGTACAGCACTTGAAGTCGTAATTGACAAGAGTATGTCACATGCAAGAGTCATAATCCATAACTTTTGCAATGCAAAAGTGACTAACCAAGGGACTCGCAACATCATTGAGACCTGTATATCTAATGAAGGTAAGACAAATAGATCCTAGAGTCAATTTATAACCAATGTCATAAATAAAAAGCTGAAAAAAAAAGATTTTTTTATATCTTTACGATTGCATTCATACAACAATGCAAGTTTGTATTTTTTATTTTTGTAGAAACGTCTCAGTCTCAGCAATCTACATCACGGACATCGCCATCGACATCACCATCTTCATCTACATTGACATCACCTACATCGACATCACCATCTTCACCTACATCGACATCACCATTTTCACCTGCATCACCATCAGCATCACCACAACCACCACCTCAGTCATCAACATCATTGAGTAATATAATATGGATGGTCATTGGCGTCATAGCAGGTATCCTTTTATTTTAATTTCTATCAATCACTTTACATTTAAAATTTCGCTAGAAATTAAGGTGTATTTATAACAGCAAATCAAAATGACCTTTTGAATAGATTACAATATAAATCAATGACTTTTGTGTCATTTGACTGAATTTTTATTCTATTTTATATTGAAGTAGGTATGATAGATAAATAGTCACTACATCCTTAATGATATAGCATTTTTTTTCCAGGTGTTTCTAGTGTTATCAGCTTAACATACCAGTTATACCGTTTTGTTAAAAAGTGTAGAAAGAAAACAGTTCTGAGACCATATTATATTAAAAGAGATAGACTGGAGGGTTTTGAAGAAATATCTCTTCTTCCAGTAAGAATTTTTTTTCTTTCTTTTACAGTTGCATGTCTAGTAATAATGGCCGTATTGCTGTTAATAGGTAAATTATTTGCTTTTTATAGTTTTTCTTCGGGGTCACTTTAGACAGTTGAGAGGTTTGTTGATAGAAGTTATTATAATGTATTTACAACAATCCGAACCACAATCTGAACTACAATTGCAACCACAACCTGAACCCACACCTCAACCACGACTCAGACTCCGACCACACACTTATAACTTGAGACCAAGAAAGTAAAAGGTATTAACATAGTAATATAATCACATAATTTATGTTTATGAAACATGTATTACTTGCATTATTCTTACCTTGGGATGTGATGATTATTTTATCAACAGTACATTGGGTTTTTTCTCTTTTCATTAGGTCACAGATGTAAAAAAACAGAAACACCAGTGAATACCACATTAGATCTAAATTCCTTAAATGATGGTGATGAAGAAGAAGAAGATGTCATATATATCCGTGAGCTATAATTGATAAATTTTTTTTGGTTTGTCTGTCTATAAACAAATACCTTGGGTTTTTCTGTTTAGAAAATCCATAAAGATCATATTTCAAAAATAGTAATTTCCATTGTTAATCAATTTTTTCATATACATTATGTATCTAAGTAAGAATTACCTTCCTTTCTATGTGAGTATACATTAGACTTGAGAATTGTTAATTATATCTTACTTTTAAGTGTTATATTCTTTAGTTTATGGTTATAGTGGTGGTTTTCTAATACAGTGCAGTCAATAATATGACTAGTGTAACACTCTTAAGTATCATTATATCTATCATATTAGTTCAGAAAATTTCTATAGCATCCTATATACAATATTCTAAGGCACTCTATATTTCATACTCTAAGGTGTTTCACAATATCTACCTTATTAATTACATCTATTACATGTAATACTGATAAGTGTGGTTGTACAGTGAGGTGCAGTCCTAACATAACATTATGTTAACGTCGCGTTAACGTGAAGTTTGCTTTCCTCGTGCGCTCAGGACTGCTGAGCACACGCGTTTGCGTTAACTTAATTTCGAGACCGCGTGAACGCGCTTGACCGCCGCGTGAACGTGTTTGACAGCCACGTTCGCTTTCGTACAACTTAAAACTTGTATTAACATGTTCATATAGAAGGTTCTGAAGGAGAATCGATATATGCATTGTATATTCAAATATAAAAAACATATTAATGTGACCAAGTGTCAGAATGATAAGGCTTTGGTCCATTTAATGATTTATTGTAGTAAAGAAAGAGGTGGCAGGATATCTGCAACACAAACAATGAACAGTATTACTATATGTACATCATAATCATAATAATGTAAGGTGAACACAATCTAGGTCAATGAACACAATGTGGTTAACCAGTGTGGCGATAGAAATATCAATACATGTTATAGTAAAGTGATATATCACAAATATTGCAACTCTTAGTACAACAGGCTGCACACAACTTTCTATCATAAATCCACAACCTAAGCTCACATCATTATATGTAAAGTATAGATGCGAAAATGATGACGACAATGATCTACCATACATTACATGGTGCGACATCACATTACGTGGTACGACAAACCGTCCTAATTGTCTAGTAATGAGACAAATTAATGAAACCTCAAGATAAACGCATAGGGACAACTCCGTGACTAGTCAAGACTCGAGCGTCTGTGACACTAACTGGTTTCCATACAATAATTTCACGGATATGGATTAGCCACAATATGTGAACATGAACACATAGTAAGTGTATAAAATACAGTATTGTGAACACTATACACAATGGTTACAGAAGGTAAGTATTTACCTAGGTATAGGGACTAGTATAGCTAAGAAACTATCGCTAACAGTCACATAAATACAGTAATAAAGCAATAATCATAAGGTAAACAATGCAAACATACATGTACAAATTCGTACCAACGAGCATCATAAAATATTGAGTTTGCATTGTGAATACATTCAACACACTTCAATGGTAATATGATTGTCCAATACTAGTGACAACTTCATATATGGGCCTACAAGTGAAGTAGCGGAGACATACATGAATGCGGCATTTGTTCACATATGCCGTGCGGATCCAGAACTACACTAAGCGGGACCGCTATGACCCATACACATATTTACAGAGGATTTCCATTTATAGCATGGATAATATATATCAAACAAAGTATAGAAATGTATGTCAAAGTGAAAATATACCTTTAAGTATCGCTTAATGGTAAAAGATTACATTACGCCTTCACTAGTTTTGTCTATCGTCTTCAAGCTTCAATCGCACGTGTTGTACCCCGTAATAGAGCAACTCGAACCCGTAAAACGGAATCCGGAATAAGCATATATATAGTGACTTGCTCACATACTCCCCTGCTGATACTAGTAACGTCCTCGTTACACACAGGTTAGGTTACAGGAACATGAGATAATAATATTCTTGTAAAAAGCTAAATTACCTTGATGAAATGTAAATGGATACAAAACAGTGTACCACCAAAAATTCTAACACGTCACTTCAAAATTTGAAAATCAACTTGACTAGAAAATAATAGCACTTTCTTATAATGCGCATCTAAAATAAAAAATCATTTCCATTTGTTACATGACCATGAAAATGGAAAACAAAATCCCTGTATTGCCTACAATATGGCAATAACATGTTAAACCTTAAGTACATGTACCAAACATTTCACAAGGTATTTCTTGAAAGTGTCCTATCAACAGTTCTTTTTCACATATGAAGTCATAGTCAATTATCATTTTTCACAGTGTCCTATCAACAGTCACTATAATTACCAAGACATATCATATCTAGTTACAAGTACAAGAATTTTTTTATCACACTGCGGATCTAGGAGCATGGTGCACATTAGGATGTCTTCCAAGATTGGGTCTTGTGGAACGGCGCAACTCTCTGTGACCACTATAACCTAGAACCATAGGTTCGTCATCGGAACTTTCACTTTCACTTTCGCGGTTTTCTGCGAATCGACATACTTGCAGATTTGAACGATTTTCAATACGACGCGCACCGGACTTATCTTGCGGTTCTATTAAATACACATGTCTCTCTTTGTCGAGGCATTCAATAACGATAAACGGTTGGGAATTCCACTTGTTCTGAATCTTGTTTCTACCCTGGACTCGGTTTCGCGTGAGCACACGAGTTCCTACCTCTAATAGATTCTGTTTTGCGCGTGAATCATGGTTTTCTGCACGAGATAATGCCTGTTTCTTCAACTGCTCCCCTGCTTTTCTGTACGCAGATCTCATCCTTTCGAGATGTTCTGAGACATAATCAACGTGGTTTTCCTTTTCTGTATTCATGTTGAATAGACAATCGATCGGAAGTTTTGGTGGTCTACCCATCATGAGATAGAATGGTGTAAAACCGGTAGACGAGTGAACTGTTGAATTATAGGTGAATAACAGCTCAGGAAGGAAATTCGGCCAACTTCGTTTTTGCTGGGGTGTCAGCGTTCGGAGGAGATCATGAAGTGTGCGATTAAACCTTTCGCACTGACCATTACCTTGCGGATGATAGGGGGTTGTGCGACTCTTCTTTATGCTGTATAATTTACACAATTCAGATATTAGGTCGGATTCAAAGTTCCTTCCTTGATCGGAATGGATTCTTTCTGGTACTCCGTATCTCATGAACCAGGTAGTTACGAGTGCTTTTGCGGTTGTAGAAGCGGTTTGGTTTTTAGTTGGAATTGCTGCCGTGAACTTGGAAAATATATCCGTAATGACGAGCACATTCTCTCGCCCATCGCTGGACGGTTCCAAGATGGTGAAATCAATAGCAATAATTTCATTCGGTTTACTAGCCAATAAGTGACTCATGGGAACAGAGATCTTTGGTGATGGCATCTTCGCGATATTACATCTTTCGCATGTTTTACAATATTCTTCTATGTCTTTGAACATGCCTGTCCAATAGAATCTAGAGCGCACAAGATGATGTGTCCTTTCTATGCCTTGGTGTCCCGACTGATTGTGGAGCATTTCCAGCACTTGTTTTTGTAGCATGTCAGGTACAACCAACTGATTAAGTTCTCCTTGTGCGGGGTCGTTCACAACTCGGAATAATATTCTGTCCTTTAAGAATAATCGCTCACGTTGTCGTAACATAGCAATGACCTTTGGCTGTTCAGACAACCTTTCTGATGCAGTAGGTTTCCGGTTTTCATTAAAGTAATAAAGAAACTGTTTGATTGTTGGATCACATTTCTGCATGTTGCTTATGTCCTCTTTGTCATAACTTGGCAGTGTACTAATCGATTGAGATGATATGGCGATAATATCGTCACTAGTATCTTCGTCCATCGTCTCTTCAATGAATTTAACAGCACATTCGAATGCTTGTAAGCGAACATCAATAGGTACTTCAGTCGATACTGGTGGCAATCGAGATAAAGCATCGGCTGCTTGATTTAGTTTACCGGAACGGTACGTAATGGTAAAGTCAAATTGAGCTAATTGTGCTGCCCAACGTTGTTCTGTAGCGCCAAGTTTGGACGATGTTTGAATATGCGATAATGGGTTATTGTCCGTTATAATGACGAATTTTGATCCCAACAAGTAGTCTCGGAACTTTTCGATAACAGACCATTTCACGGCTAAAAGTTCTAGTTTAGCAGAGCTATAGTTTGCGTCATTCCTTTCATTAGGTCTCGGTGTTCTACTTGCGTAAGCTATAACACGTAATACATCTTTTTGTTTCTGCATCAGTACTGCACCTAAGCCTCGCATGCTCGCGTCAGTTTCTAGTATGAAATCGGAACCATAATCGGCATATCCAAGTATGGGTGACGATGTGAGTTTTTGTTTCAGATCATCGAAAGCTATCGAGCATTCCTCGTCCCACGACGCGTTTAATATTTTGTTTGAGCTCTGGGCCGATTTCTCTTTATTGCATATACTGATAAGGTTGTACAGAGGCTTGGCTATGTGTGCGAACTTTGGTACGAACCGACGGTAATAACTTGAAAATCCTAAGAATGAGCGCAGATCTTTAACTGTCTCTGGTTTCGGCCAATTTTCAACGACTTTGACTTTGTCTGGATCGGTGGCTATTCCTTCGGAAGATATAACATATCCAAGATATTTGACTTGTGTCTTAAAGAAGTTACATTTCCTCCCTTTAAGCTTCAGATTGTGTTGCTTCAACCTCGTGAAAACTTTGTCTAGACGTAGTATTTGTTCCTCTATCGTTCTTGAGTATATGACAAGATCATCTAAGTATATGAGTAGAATCTGGAACACGGAATCGTTAAATATATTTTGCATCAGTCTTTGGAACGTTGCTGGGCTGTTGCACAGACCAAACGGCATACGTGTGTACTCGTATAACCCAAACGGTGTACTAAAAGCAGTTTTAGGTTGGTCATCCGGATGCATTGCAATTTGATGGAATCCACTGGCGAAATCAAGAGTTGTAAAGTACTTTGCTCCGTGTAACGCATCCAATGACTCATCGATACGCGGCAACGGGAAAGCGTCTCTTACTGTTTTCATGTTGAGTTTACGATAGTCGACGCATAGTCGAAGTGATTGATCTTTTTTCCTTGCAACAACAATTGGGGCTGCGTAAGGACTTGTACTTTCCTGGATTATTCCTTTACTTAAAAGATCTTGTATATGACTTTTCACCTCTTGAAATTGGTTGGGTGGTATCCGACGATATGGTACAGATATTGGTTCATTATCAGTTAATTTTATACGGTGTTTTATCGTTGTGGAATATCCAAGATCAAGTTCTGTTTTGATGAATACGTCTTTGTGTTTTTCGAATAACTGTTTTATTTGGTCTTTCTCGTCCTCACTGCAGTCAAGATCATCTAGGAAATCGAGAGGTATAGTATCAGTGTCGCCATTTTGATCGGTAGAATCTCCTGCTATGTCTGTTTTCCTTACGAGTGTTTTCTCGTGTTCTCCAGTATTGAAAAATTCTATTTCGGATTTGTCGTCCCACAGACACGAGATCTCTCTGATGATACCTATCCTAGAATTATGTTTAAGCCATATATCGTGCGGCTGTAAGTTGGCTACGCGCACTGGGAACAGGTTATTTCCGGTTGTCGAGACTGAATCGATTACCATGACTTGCTGATAATGAGAAAGCGGCTCAATAGTTACAGTCTTCCCAGGTGAAATCTTTTGTGTAGGACCTGTAGTTTTTACCACGGTTACGGAATTTGCGGGTATACATACATCAGAATTCCCAGCGACTCTAGCGAATCCTTTGACTTCTGAGCTTGCACTTGGTTGTTTCCCTAAGTAATTTTCGACGATTTCTGGACATTCGGAAATGATGTTCATCCCAACCAAACATGGTAAATCATTCCTGGACTGCTCAGGAGGATCCCTTATAATCAAAATTCCACGTTCAGCGACCGATTTATTGATCGACGGCAGATAAACGTCACTTTCGATGTAACCAACATATGGTATTTCTAGGCCATTGGCTGCCCGTAACTTTAACCAGTTTGCTTCAGGTTTAAGTTCAAACAGAGATCTTAAGTGCTTCGTGTAAAACGACTCGGTGATAGTGCTCACTACGGATCCTGTGTCGAGTATACACGGAATGGCTGTTTCCTTCGATTTCAATTTCGAGAACCGGGCTCTTGCCTACCATATTCTTAACAACATTCAAGTGCGAGCCATAAGAATTACTGTTACTGCCTACGAGTCGGCTCCCTGTCGCAGGCTTGCCCCGTTTAAATTCCTGTTACTCTCGTTCTCAGCGTTATCTCTTTTGAGTTTCCTGCACTCCCGTTTAATGTGCCCTGGTTTTTGACAGTAGTAGCATATGGGACGCGGTCTTCTATATTCAGTGCTTTCATTTGTGTTGGGTGACTTTAGGGATTGTATCGCTTCCTTCAAGCTCTGTACTTCGGTCATGAGGTCAGAGACAATTTTTGATAATTCAGGTTTCTCGGTTTTTGCTGTCAAAAGTACCGGTACGTCAAACTCTGGAACTTGCGGTCTAGTTGTTTGTTCGTTTGAATCTTCCATAAGAAGCGTTGCTTCCTCGCGTAAATCAGTAAAGCAGATTGAGGGAGTGTTTCTTATTCGCTTCTTTAATTCTCGTCTCAACCAGGTGGTGTTAACGTTTTCGGCGAATTGGTTTCGGAGTGTTATGTCTCTATCGGGGATAACACTGGAGTCCTTTCTGCAAATTTTATCCAGTTTGTTCATGAGATTATGAGAATATTCCTGGAGTGTCTGCGACTCGGTTTGTCTACACTGATAAAATTCTGACAGTAGTACAGAAACAGTGCCTCTTTCCCCAAAGGTTTCTCTCAGAATGGCTAATACGTCTCTTGGTTTCTTCTTTTCGCATTGAGGTCTATATCTAATTTCTTCACGGGCTGGTCCTTGCAGGTGGCTAATGATGAAATTTACTTTCTCATCGTCTGATGTTGGCCTTGTTTTCAACGTGAATTCAATGTCCTCGATGAATTCGTCCACGTTACAGTCTTTTTCGCCAGAGAATTTCTGTATTTTCCTTTCTCTAGGTGTAAACACCACTTTCGGTTCAGTGCTTTCTGTAGCAATCACCTTGGCGAGCCTCTTTTTCAATTCTGAAACTTCTTCTTCGAGTTTCGAAATGTTTTCTGCCATTGTGACTTGCAACGTGACTTGACAATAACAGGCTATCCACCAATGCTGTCCTTGCTTGCCTTCTACCACCTCTTATCTGGAGTGATGATTGGTTACCGGCGACGCCATTTGTGACCAAGTGTCAGAATGATAAGGCTTTGGTCCATTTAATGATTTATTGTAGTAAAGAAAGAGGTGGCAGGATATCTGCAACACAAACAATGAACAGTATTACTATATGTACATCATAATCATAATAATGTAAGGTGAACACAATCTAGGTCAATGAACACAATGTGGTTAACCAGTGTGGCGATAGAAATATCAATACATGTTATAGTAAAGTGATATATCACAAATATTGCAACTCTTAGTACAACAGGCTGCACACAACTTTCTATCATAAATCCACAACCTAAGCTCACATCATTATATGTAAAGTATAGATGCGAAAATGATGACGACAATGATCTACCATACATTACATGGTGCGACATCACATTACGTGGTACGACAAACCGTCCTAATTGTCCGGTCAGACTACTTTAAGCCCACGGAAGATTTTAAGCCCACTGTAAGTCCACTGTAAGCCCACCGTCTTCCTAGGGAATATTATGTACTTTTATTGATATATATCAATAAAGTGACTTAAATTATGTGTGTATATACATTTCCAAACGGATTCAACTCATAATAACTAAGAAAAGTCCCTTTATATGTCTCTGTTCAATGTTTGTTTTGATCGCCATGTTTAAAGAACGATAACTCTTGGTTTATGAAATCGATTATGTCTTAGTAATATATATGCAGTTTATTTCATTACAAAAAGGACTGATATTTCAAAAAGTAAAAATTAAATATTAACATATGGAAGTAGTTTACGTTTTATTGTGCTTTTATTATTTTCATTTTTTCAGCGAAAGTTCCGGCGAGTGGCGTGTTTAATTACTTTGTCGCCAATCATTTTCATTGGTGGAAATTTATGCATTAAAGTAATTAAATATAAGGTTTAATTGTTTAATCGTATTTCATTTTCATTGGCTTATACAAATGCAATAAAACGTTTGAACATTTAATTGTTGTTATTTTTATTTCTTAATCATGAAAAATCCCACGACGATACAAAAAAGTGTTTATGTGGGTGTGGTGTATGTCATCATATATAATTTCTATTCGCTAAGAGAAATGCAAATTATATAATTGATTTTAGTTGTGCATTCATTGGTTATGGACATAGACTGTGATTTCAAAAGATAATTACAGTGGAATCATCAAGTACTGGTATACACAGTAGAATACATAATTACGAGTACGATAACGAATAATTGGTGTTGTGAAGATAATGATGAGTTTCTGTTTAGAGTTAATAAAGCTTGTGTTTTTATATATAACGACCCTTGATAAAACAAAATACCCATCACTATAATAACATATATAATCAAGAACAGATTAAGGAATGTATTGATTTTTATAACAAATTGTGAGTACCTATTACACCAATTACATTTTATTTGTAGATGCGTGGTATATTCTAAAGATCAAATAAAGTATGTTTATTCAAAGGTACTCATATTAACATATTTTGCGAGTGCAGTACCGTGTATGGAATTTCTGTATTTTTACTAGAAATTATGAGTATGTATTTTTGTAAATTATGAGTAAGTTGTATATTGAATCCTTCAAAGGTTTTCGTGTTTTTATGTAGGTACAAATTTAAAATCTGTTTTCTTTGTGAAAAGCTAATTAAAGATCAAAAGAAATGTTTCAGATAATTTGCTAGTATAAAAAGGTCAAATGGGGCTAAACCCGTTATTCTGAATAGAATACTTTATCGTAAACGATGCTTCGCTTTCGATTTTTTCTGTGCTTGCTACGCGCTTCTGTCGGTTCCGTGATCGATTTTGAAAGGTAATAAAACTAATATTTTACTTAAATTTAACTTATGATATCTTCGCAATGGCTTTACGGTTTGATGCTCTGTTCAAGGTCAAATTTGACGCTTTTAGATGTTACTGTTAATCTTTTAATTTTCTTTATTCAAAAACTTGAACAGAATGTCCAACTGCCCAGGTATAGTATAACATGTATGGATACCTAACGGTGACCCCAACGAAGTACATGTTTTTATTTACTTTGTGTTTCGCATATAAAACCTCACTTCTTTCATATCTGCGGTCGAGTCCTTTTAAGGGCTTCCGGGAGGAGATTTAATGCTGGACACGGGGAAAACTGCAATATGAAGTTATTCATATGACGTTTTCACCCATTGCACGTCCTAACTCCCGGCCAGGTATTACACGAAAGAAGACGCATTTCCCGCACTAAGTATCACATGAACACACATTTCAATTTTGGTTTTTAATTAATGTGAATGTACATATTACATCTGCAAATCATTAGTAATGTTAATTTATTAAATTCAGACAGTGATTCTTTTGTTAATAGATTCTATCCTTTATTTTGTTTATGATACATTATATAAGTCCTTATTTAGTATACGGTAGAGCAAGTCCCTATAATTTATGCCCAATGTAACTTGTGACAAATGATTATTGTATAAACAGAATTATAAAGAATTCCGAAGACGATCATATCCCAATTGCCTAACATTTGTTACACAGTTTTAGTTCAATTTAAATCCATTAACTTTACAAAATAATAGTAATGAATGTCCCACATTTTAATAGATGAATTAAAAATCATATTGCATTGCAGTAATTGTAAAGATAAGCATATTTAAATCATGGATTTTCATAGATTATAATTTGTATTTAATTTTTATATAAATTATCATCCATCATCATTCTATCTGTTTTTATTCAGCTTTCAAATATGTGCTTAATTGTATTTATACTTTTTAATATATATATTGAAATTGTTGTACCTCTAATAAATAAACAAGAAATATACTTTGATCTTAGAGCGAGATTATTGCACTTCCTATTGTCCTACGTGATTTTTTTTAAACTTTTTAATATAAACGTGGGGCCACCTTAATGTCTGCCATATATTATGCAATGTTATGTAAATATCCCACGTACTTTTTGTAGCGTTTATAAATTTGAAAAGTGTTTTATGTTGTAATTCTTCGTTGTCCGTAGTATATTGATAATGTAATATCTATATCGATTTCATTTATGATACATGATGTGATTGTTTACCGTATGTACTTGAATTACATAATGTTTTTAAAGCAACTAAGTATAACTGATAATTATTGTATAAACATAGTAATTAAGGACATATCCTGGAATGATAATCAATTAATTAGAGACAAGCACAGTGTGAATAAGTTTATTCACAAAAATACTGAAAAGTAGTATAACATGAAAATGTGTCATTCATGAACACAATGTTAATGTATTTTTAAATTTAAAGGCATGTTTCAATAATTTTCCAAGATTACATTATTATTTTGTTTAAAGTTAAATTTTTGTTTAAAATGAACCTTGTTTAAATTGAACGATTTTAATAAAAGCAAAATCACTTCAAAGTTTTAAATCTTTAATAATTGCATCCAAAATAGTTTAAACTGTCCGTCTATTTGTCTGTCCGTCTTTTTTGTACGTAACTCGAACACCAAACTGGGCGGGGTCAATTTCTAGTTTACTTTTTCATCACATTATAGATATAATTTCAATATATAAGTAATTCTTTAATTTCTGTACTGATTTGCAGATGTGATATACATGTATTAAGCGTTTATTATTCCGTGTGAAGAACATTCATTGTAGTTTGTACATGACTTTATTTAATATATGTCACGATTTAATGATAGGAAAGGTGACCATGGGTGGGGGTGGGAATCCACAACTGTGTAAAAAGCGTACGACCTGAGACAGATCGCTTGTTATGATGCACTTTGTGGTTTAGTGTAGGACATCAAGTACAGTGTACAACCCGAGACAGATCACTTTACACTGATGTGTATCTTGTATAATGTTAGTTTCCCGTAGAGTAGGATTATATCTCTGTTTGTATTTTCTGTTTCAGCGGGGGGTGGTTTTTAAGAGAGCATAATATCCTGGAAAGGCTAACTTTAAGCTTCATGTTGTAGCTAGACGTACTACCTTAGACAGATCGTTTGGTTATTTCATGGATGGTAGGAGCTCTCACAATATCGGATATTGTGTACAACCATAGACAGATCACAATATCCCGATATATCTCGATGTACATCCATTCAATTTGTGTGTTATTTGTACAAATGGTATAGAGACTGTCTCCGATCTATTACCATTTATATTGAGCGGAGACTCTTCACACGGGCATTGATAAACGAATATGACATTGATATTTATTCTGTTCTATGATACATAAGCAATTAAAGTAAAACTAAAAGATTTTACTACAATTGTTTATGTCAAAGAACAGTATTTCAAATTTTGGTAACTAATATTTTTCATTCGTATATTGCAGATTATGGTACAACCGATCAGATGCCAACACCCTTGCCAACTCCAGAGACCACCATTCCCATGCCAGCGATCGTACCCTTGCCAACTCCAGAGACGACCATTCCCATGCCAGCGACCGTATCCTTGCCAACTCCAGAGACGACCATTCCCATGCCAGCGACCGTAAACATGCCAACTCCAGACACCACCATTCCCATGCCAGCGATCGTACCCTTGCCAACTCCAGAGACCACCATTCCATGCTTCCAGTTCTTCGCTGTGGTGGAGTTCCAGATTTGCTGAATGATGCCACCTCCTTCCCCACTCGAGTCTCTTCTCGTAACAAACGAAAAACTGCTAAAGCAACTATACCTAGATTTCCTTGTGGAAAATGTAATCTGGAGTGTGACGGCAAGAGAGACATTGCATGTGATTCTTGCAATGTCTGGTTTCATCAGAAATGTGAAAAACTTACAAATCATCAGTTCTCATTCCTCTGCAAGACTTCCTTGCCATACACATGTTCGAACTGTTGTCTGGATTCGGAAGGAAAATACAACTTCTCCGCAGGGCTTAATAGACTGAAACAACACCATAAAGATATCGACGCTGCAAAAGTTGAATCCATATTGATGCGATTTGTACCTAGTAATATTCAGGCAAGCAAAACTCAAAACTCTTCGCCTTTACCTATGGATAAAATTGGGTCAAACTTTTTGGGGAACAACTCGCATTTCTATGCCGCTCAAACGTCAGGTGACGGTAATTGTCTATTTAATGCTGTGTCCCTTGGACTTCAGAGCGATGAAGATCTATCCATTGAGCTAAGATATAGAACCGCCGTTGAAATGATAGAGAATCGTACTTTCTACGAGGATTACCACAAGCAGAACAACCTGTCCGCAGTAAGCCCTAATTATGAGGAGGCCGTTAAGGACTGTTCTACGAATTATTCATTTTCCTCAGCTTTGACCATTCATGCCTTAGCTACTGTCATCGGCCATCCAATTCGTTCTTTGTATCCAGCAATAAATGGAATTTTTGATACAACCATCGGTATTTTGAACAGAATTTTCACTCCTAGATATTCACACTGCAGTAAAAACCCCGTCAATATACTTTGGTCTAACACATCCCCTTTCAGTGGAAATGGGACATGGACGCCGAATCATTTCGCGTTATTACTGCCGTCTACAAACATCACTAAAACATGTTCAATCCTAGATTTAACCAGTGAGTCAGATTTTCCTCCCCTTCGCGCTGCAGATTATCACTCAGAGTCCGAGTCGGATGTAGAAACAATGGACAACACAGAGGATGACAACACTCCAAACGCTCCGTCTTTGGATATTACTGATGAGATTGAGTTTCCTCCTCTTCAATCACCAGTTAATCATACTGACTCCAAATTAGAAATGAAGACCATGGATGACGTTGAAACTATTAACTACATTGAAAATGACGACAGTTCCAGCAGTTTAAACACTCCAGTCTTGGACATCACTGACGAGATGGAGTTCCCTCCTCTTCCTTCAGAAAAACGGGACAGTGACTCTGACTTTGAGATGGAGACAGCAGACAACAGCAACAAATCAGACAGTTCAGAACAACATTATGTGCGACAACCTTTCAGGAACCCGGTGGAAAACGGTCTAAATGACAAGTTATTGGACTTCCACTCAACTTTACATATAATTACAAATAGCTCTAGTGATCAACCAACGACCGTCCCAAATGGTAGGAAGGAAAATGTGTATTTCGTTGTTAGCATGAAGGAAAACGCGTCTTTAAATTCTAAAAGGTCATTCATTGATGATTGTGGGGTCTGGTTCAAAAATTCATTAAAGACCCATTATTATTCACGATCTGAAACCTCTGGTTTATATGAATCTATACATAAAAAACAGAATTGCTTTTACAAGTCTTTAAAAGGTAAATTAACTGAGATGAACCCACAGCCAGACCCAAGTACATTGATTATATTACAGAGGTACTACTCAAAACTTAAAAAAGACCCTAAATACCAAAGACGTGTGAGTTGGTTCACACAGATCCCCAACATGATCAACGATGACAAACTTGCATTAGCTGTATTTGAATATCTCGGTGAATACCCAGGTGAAAGTGTCCATGCAAACGCAAGAACTACGAAGCAACCATATAAGCGGCCAACATTAATCCAAAAATCAATCATAGATGAAGGGCTTAATCATAACAAAAAACCATCAAACATCGCAAAAGACCTAGAAAAGGCAGACCCAGAAAATCTGATTGATCTAAAAGTAATAAAAAATGCAAAGTACAGAAAAAATAAACAGGAAAACCCACAATCTAAAAACAATTTGGCAGATGATATGCAATCTATTCTGAACTCCCTGCAAGGTAACAACTTCACACAATGTATTGTAGCAAATAATAATGATAAAACCACCCAGTATTATTTGTTTCACTGATGAACAACTGGAAGACATGAAGAACTGCATGATAACAGATAGTATTATTGGTATTGATAGAACTTTTAATCTCGGACCATGTTTCTTAACTGCAATGGTGTATCAAAATTTTAATCTTATAAGAAAAGGTACATCCACTTCTCCTATCATGTTAGGCCCTTCACTTTTACATTGGGATGGATCGTATAGTACATACTGTGACTTTCTTTCTAAAATTAGGGCAGCTTTAGGAATGCAGATCCAAACAGAAAAAATTGTATTTGGGACAGACGAAGAACAGGCTTTAATAAACGCAATTCAAACCTCGTTTCCATCATCAGAACACATTCTCTGTACGCGACATTTACAGGAAAACGCGCAACGAAACCTTACTAGTCAAAACATGCCAGAAAACAATAGAAGTGATGTAATAAATGCAATTTTTGGCCCCTCTGGACTATTAAACTCATCGTCTCGTGTTGCATACCTAGAGCGCGAAACAGAAATAATAGAGAAATTTGAATTAGGACAAAATAAATATATCACAAATAAATTACTACCAACTATTAAAGAAAAAATTTTCATCCCCAGCCAGAAAAACACTAGAATACCGTCAAACTGGAAGAATAACAATTGTGAGAGCATGAACCACAAAATTAAATTATTAGGTAACTGGAAGGTTTCTAAAGTACCTGAATTAATTGAAAGATTAAGGGAAATCCATGAAAGCCAATTAATAGAAATCAGAGGGGCACTACATGGGAGGGGAAATTTAGAATTATCGGGACGTGCAAGGCATTTAAGAATACCTCATGACTGTTGGATTGAACTCACTGAAGAGCAAAGATGTAAAGCATACAATAAATTTATAAGATTTCGACCAACCCCGGAAAAAACTGTTGAATCATCCGATGGCTCTCTAAATATCCCATTAAGTGTGCGTCTTGCTAAGAAACCAGGTCAAATCAAACGTGTAAGGAATACAAAAACAACTACTATTACCCACAAACGCTTTAAAACTTGACAATGTATTTTAGATTTCAAAACAGACTGAACTTTATTTATAGATAAACAAAATAAAGTTTTTAAAAGTTTAAGATTCACAATGAAGAATAGATGTACATTTATTATCTAATTACTTATTACTACAAAACTAATTGAATTAATCAATAAATAATAAATGGATAAATAAGTATGAAGTTCAATATTTAATATTTCCAAAAAAACCCCCCCCCCCCCCCCCCCCCAAAATAAAAAAAAAAAACAAAGAAAGAAAAAAAAAACCCAAACAAATATGAATAGTTCATTAATAAAGAACAATATAAAGAAATGCACAACTACAATAAATAGAAAAAGATATGTAAAATATTGACAATTAATAAATTTGAAAAAGCAACTGAATATGTATGAAATTACATTTATTTTAAATATATAAAATGAATAATTAAAACAAATTGAGTAAACACTTGAAAATTAATAAAATATAACGGTAGTAAAAAATAAAAAATAAAATTGATAATAATAATAAAAAAGGACCTATAAGTAGAGCCACGTCCTTGTCGTTAGGTCTGGAAACTTATTCTAAACGAATAAGGCTAAGAGTTCTACACACATGATACTGTAATATTCATTAAAACATACCTCTCACATTTTCCACTCATTCGAAAGTTATGCATTATATTTAGAGAAATTAAACTTGTACTAAATTCCTAGGTAATTGGATACAAATAATATATCGCATCTAGCAGTGAGTATATTTAGAAGTTATTAGTGTTGTCGGAGTTATCGTTCTTTAAACATGGCGATCAAAACAAACAGAGACATATAAAGGGACTTTTCTTAGTTATTATGAGTTGAATCCGTTTGGAAATGTATATACACACATAATTTAAGTCACTTTATTGATATATATCAATAAAAGTACATAATATTCCCTAGGAAGACGGTGGGCTTACAGTGGACTTACAGTGGGCTTAAAATTTTCCGTGGGCTTAAAGTAGTCTGACCCCTCTAATTGTCTAGTAATGAGACAAATTAATGAAACCTCAAGATAAACGCATAGGGACAACTCCGTGACTAGTCAAGACTCGAGCGTCTGTGACACTAACTGGTTTCCATACAATAATTTCACGGATATGGATTAGCCACAATATGTGAACATGAACACATAGTAAGGGTATAAAATACAGTATTGTGAACACTATACACAATGGTTACAGAAGGTAAGTATTTACCTAGGTATAGGGACTAGTATAGCTAAGAAACTATCGCTAACAGTCACATAAATACAGTAATAAAGCAATAATCATAAGGTAAACAATGCAAACATACATGTACAAATTCGTACCAACGAGCATCATAAAATATTGAGTTTGCATTGTGAATACATTCAACACACTTCAATGGTAATATGATTGTCCAATACTAGTGACAACTTCATATATGGGCCTACAAGTGAAGTAGCGGAGACATACATGAATGCGGCATTTGTTCACATATGCCGTGCGGATCCAGAACTACACTAAGCGGGACCGCTATGACCCATACACATATTTACAGAGGATTTCCATTTATAGCATGGATAATATATATCAAACAAAGTATAGAAATGTATGTCAAAGTGAAAATATACCTTTAAGTATCGCTTAATGGTAAAAGATTACATTACGCCTTCACTAGTTTTGTCTATCGTCTTCAAGCTTCAATCGCACGTGTTGTACCCCGTAATAGAGCAACTCGAACCCGTAAAACGGAATCCGGAATAAGCATATATATAGTGACTTGCTCACATCTTGACAGTATTTTTTTTTTTTATTGGTACTTATTTTATCACTTATTTGTTTTTCACTCCAATTTATTTCTGTTATTTATTTTCTTTGTCCTTCTATCTATAACTTCTTATCACCTAGTCTAATTACGTCCAGTAGGTCAATGCAAATACATTTTAGGGGGCGCCACTTGACCTGTAAGCAAGCTGTTAGCTTGTGTTTGGCTCATTTCCTATTACATAGCGCATAGTGAAACGCTGATTATGTAGCCAATTCAAGAAACCAGTTTTTATTAGACTATTGCTTTGTATGTATTTTATATCTTTCTTTTCGTGTCTTCATATTTATGTAAGTGTTTGTATGTGTGTGTTCTGAAGAGGAAGGAGATTGCTTCGAAAATTTGACAAGTTTTTAATTGTTTTAGTGTCGTTATCGCTTACCTGTGCTTTTATATTGACCCCTTTTTCTCGAGCGATTTGCATTAACCTTCATTGAGGTTGAGTCGATACTTATGAATAGTGAATGTTGTTACAATTTCCTTTTTAGTGCTTTTATATATATATAGAGTGTTCCCATATAGCCCTGTTTTCCTCAAATTTGCTAGAGTTATCTCCCTCATTGGAGTACAACTCTCGGACTTTATCCATCAATGCTCATATAAAACTGCTTGATTTAACTTAATTTTATGAAATAATCGTATTGTTTATCTAAATGTTTTACGGAAAATTTTCATCTGATTGATTATATTTACTGATTAATTAAGACTGAGGCCATGAAATCTACCCTGATAAATAGTTAATTTCTCAGAAATTTAATGAAGTTTTCATGGTAGAGATGGAAAAAGTCCGAGAGTTGTACTCCAACATGGCCGCTAATGCTAGTGGTGTGACATCACATGGGCAAACTCTATATATATTTAATAGAAAAATATAGTAAATGCATATATAGTAAATAATAGTAAATGTATATAGAATGTAAACTAAACTTGAAGTGCACTTGGAGTAAACTTTGAATCGAGTTTAGTACTAAACTTGGAATCAAGTTTACTACTAAACTTGATTCCAAGTTTACTGTGTTGTCACCAAGTAAACTTGAAAAGCAGTCATAAAGGTAACTTGAAGTGCACTTTATGTAAGGTTAGGACTGCACCCAACTGTATTTAGACTATTAGTATCGCACAGTTACTGTACAATCAGTTCTTAATAATGAGGAACTTGTAAAGTACTTATGTCTTATCGTACCGTACATCGCATTACCGGAACGGCGACCAGTTACCATAACGGCAAAATAATTTACCAAAACGGGCCTTAAAATGGCATAATTTTACATGATTCTGATGAATTCAGTAACTGCCTTCACATAAAGTATATTACAGTTAGGTTATTTTTTTCCCAATGCCTTACTCCTAGTTTAAATACAGCCACGTGTAATGTCGTCGAATGAAAGGATTTTAGTTATAGATGGGAAAAACTTAGGGAGACTTAATTATGTCTTTCCTATTGGCCTTTTCTAACCAACATAATTTGAAACATATATTTATTGCGAATGTTCAGCTGGGTTACTTTGAAAAATAAGCAATGCAAAACATTAAACTAGAGCCATATATACATATATGTATTAATTTCTGAAACTTACTTTCAAACAAAATGAAGACTGAAATTATTTTAAAATCCTGGCGAAATATTTCATCTTGCTAAAATAAGGCAGAAATTCTGAAAACCTTAATATTTCATTTTTTCGCCCGTGGTTTTTAATTCATTCATTGATATATGAATCAGGGCGTATTAACGAAAAGAAACGCCCATGCCATGAGGCGTACACCCCCTCCTCTATTTTTTCCCCTTCTCAACACTTTATATGAATGATAAAAGTGTTTTCATAATTTTGGATGAAACGTATTGCTTACCTTTTGACATATTATATTATTAAATGCAAAATAGAGTACCTCTATTCAACAATATATCGCCAAGACATTTATAATAATTGAATTCAATAATTGTCAAATAAATAGAATCATATTGCTCATTTAAGTGCGGGTATCCACATCCTTGGCATCTGACCAATTGCTGGTAAAAGTTTCCATTTTCTATTTTTCTCTGGAAATGTAATAAATTTAGCATCACTTTAAATATTATGTCAGGATTGATGTAACTGAATGATTGACTGTCTAAACATGTATTCCCACTTCACATTAACTGCCACTTCTTCATCTTCACAATTTTTCCAGTGATGCCATCATTTAGTTTTGTGTCACTTGGCACTGGGAAACTATTTTTTGGCACCAGATTTTGACATAATCTGAAAATGACAGGAAAGAATAACACTATTATTTATATCCGATAAGCAGTTATTGAATAATTGAACAGTTGTAATGCTTTTTGAAATTTAAGACGGGAAGAGTGAAAAATTAATTATTAGATTGTTTCATATTATATTCATCAATTCACTTCCATTCTCAAAGCTAGTTACATGTACAATTATGTGGTATTAGCATCACGGTACTTTGTTTTAGCAGAACTGTCATTGACATTGAGAATCAGTTTTAAAAGTTACCCTTCGTAGTCTGGATTTTGACTTTGTACAATGGAATCCTATAGTCCCTTCCTTGGCTCTGACTAGCTCCTGCCCCGGGGGAACTAACCAATTCTTCAGTTGTGAACAAAAGAGGAAGGAGTTTAAGGCACGAAATATACCGAGGGTTATTTGCCTTTTTAGACAAGAAAACTGCCTTTTTCATTTTGTCCACTTTTACTTGACTGTCATTTAGCAGATAGGTGAGCTGTAAAACAACAAATAGAAATATTACATCTAGTGTTCTGACTAGTTTAAATGGGGTGACCGGAAGTATAAAATTTATCTCACCTCACTTTGGTGGCCCCTCTGTGGCACCTGGACTTGCGTCTAAATACAGGTTCGTCTAATTCGACGTCCCCTTCCAGTACCGTGGTTTTGATCACATCGTGATGGTATAGGACCATCACTTCCCAGATATAGCTCGCCCATTGCACTGACGTATTCGAGTAATCAATACATGCACGGTATGCGCATTGTTTCAGTGTCATATTTTCAAGATATGGAATGATAAACAGAATAATATCAGCAATGTCTAATTTTGATCTCTCGAAAATGTATATTTGAGTGCCGAAAACTCGTAGTTCCCATTGGTTTTGCATCGATTTTTTTTCTACAGCAGCTGACCTGGAATATGTGCGCAAAGAACACATACCGTCGCATTTAAGCATTTAATTTGCGTTGCCAAAATTCCTTCTTCACGAAGAAAAATATTGATCTGTAATTTGTTAGACATTAGAAATAGGTTGAAAAAATTCCTTGGACACACCAAGTGTTCGAACGTTATATCTGAAACATTATTAATAACGTGTTTGAAATACACCGATCCAGATTTGATCCGTACGCTACGCCCACCTTAACGACTCGCCTAACAACAATCGAGTTCGGACAAAGATAGAAAGTAAACATGGCGGGCGAAACAATTTAAGTTTAATATCAATCTGAATTGTTTGAAAAGGGGTTCAGGTTACTTGAAGCTGAATGTGTCTTATCTTGATGACGATGATTATAAAAATGGTATATGTGTTATTATAAACTCATTAGAAAATAATGTTGATCCCATAACAAAGTGGGAAATTTTCAAACAAAAGGTCAAGGATTTTTCTATGAAATACGCTAAGAGAAAGCAATGTAAACTAAAACTAAAAATAAAAGAGATTGAATTGATGGAAAGTTCACCAGATATTCCTTTTGATTTTAATAGAAAAAAAAGCTTTGGAAAATGAATTAGATAAGATATATGACAATAAGACCATAGATAGATAGATAAATTATTATTTTACGTCGCACCGGGAATATTCCACCCATATGGCGACGGTCACAAGTAAACACAAATCGAATCGCACTAAAAAGAGCAATTAAAAATATCTACGAAAGACCAGCTCTCACTGTATATCGTATCTACACATAAATGATACTACTAAAATGTACATGTATACACAATTAAAATATGTTATATTACAATATATTATATCTTACTATATAAGTTAACTTCTTTTAAAAGTCCCAGAACTTTACAAATACTGACAATCTCAAATAACTCACTCATACTTTTTACACTATAATAATCATTTCGAATGTGTGCAGTGTCTGCACATTCTAATAATATATGTTTAATACTTAATAAACATCCGCAAGGGACACACTCTGGAGGAGGCTCTTCCTTTAAAAGGTAAGAATGAGTTATCCAGGAGTGTCCTATGCGGAGTCTATAAGTAACAACTTCATCTCGAACGATTACTATGATGACAATGTAGTTTATTGTTAAAAAATTGGCTTGAAATCATGAAGTTTATTGTTAACTTCATGATCCCAAGCTTCTTGTGTCAAATTCTCAATGTAATTTAAAATAGAAGATTTAAAGTCGCTATATGGAATTTTACCTATAGTATTAGATCTACATACAGTTTTTTTTTTTGCTGTTTTATCAGCTGTAACATTACCAACCAAACCCCAAACCTCCAAGTTATTTGTCAAAAGAGAATCAACTTTCTTTAAAATCGTCAAAACATATAGATTATTTGTAAAGAATCAGAATAAATGATATTTTTGGAATATTTATTTCTTTCAATGTGAGAAAGGGATAAAAGTATAGCGTTAGCTTCAGCAGTAAATATAGAGCTATTATTAGGTAAACGTACGGATAGAGAAACGTACGGATAGAGAAACGTCGTTATCTGTTATTGCAGCAGCTGCAACTCTGCCACCAGCCTTAGAACCATCTGTATAATATGATTTATAATCGGAATACAAAGACGCAATTTCCGAAAACATTTGTTGATATTGGAGAGAATTGGTATCAAGTTTCTTATAATCTGATAATGTTAGTACGACTGTAGATCTCTTCATCCAACCATGGTGGTGAAGAAGGTATTTCGTATTCAGCTATATCAGATAGCGTTGTGCCAGCCTCCTCGATAAGTGGTTTAACACGTAATCCTATAGTGTTAATGTTATTTGGTTTATTGTTATGTTGTATTTCATATTTCGGCTTAAAGACACAATTAAACGCAGGATTTGATGGGTTTGCATACAATCTAATGATATATTGTAATGTTAATTTAACTCTTCTTTCCCTCAAAGATGGTTCATTTGCTTCCGAGTATAAACTTTGTACAGGTGAGGTCCTGAAAGCACCAAGACTTAATCTTAAGCCATGATGATGTATGGTGTCCAGAAGCTGTTAATAGGACTTTCTGGCTGAACCATAAACAATACAACCATAGTCCAGCTTTGATCGAACCAGCGATCTATAAAGCTGAAAAAAAAAATAAAGTTCAGGGTCATTATGTATTCGTCTATTCTGGCAGAAATGAACACAAGAAGTTTTATTTTTCGAAACTTTAAAGCCGTTTTCTATAGACCACTGAAATATGTCATTCAGACAAAGCTGTAGTTTTCTCTCAATTAGATTCACATTTTTACCGCGACAACATATCAAAAAGTCATCAACATAAAGTGATCCATCTATATCATGTTTTAAAACCTGTGCTAAGCTGTTTATTTTGATACTAAAAAGAGTAACCGACAATATACTTTTCCCCGAGGAACTCCCATTTCTTGCGCAAAAGAATCAGAAACATGAGAGCCAAGTCGAACGTTAAAATGTCTATCTTTAAGAAAATTTGAAATAAATATAGGCAAACTGCCTCTTAAACCCATGTCATATAAATCCTTTAAAATACCATATTTCCAGGTAGTATCGTACGCTTTCTCCAAATAAAAAAGATATAGAGACGACATGTTCCTTATTGACAAAGCCATCACGTACATACGTTTCAAGGCGCACAAGATGATCCATGGTGCTCTTCTGTTTCCTGAAACCACACTAACTATCAGTAAGAAAATTGTTGTGTTCCAAGAACCAGACAAGACGTTCATTGATCATTCTTTCTAAAGTTTTACAAACGCAGCTTGTTAATGATATTGGCCGATAATTAACAGGATCAGTATGATACTTTCCAGGTTTTGGGATGGGAACTATAATAGATTGTCTCCACGACTCTGGAAAATCACCATTCAGCCAAATGTAATTAAAAATATGAAGTAAAATATTCAAAGATTCTAATGGAAGATGTTTTAAAATTTGATAATGTACTTCATCCGGACCAGTTGCAGTATCATGGGATTTTTGCAGAGACATTTGTAATTCTTCGATCGAGAACGGTTCATTATAATCTTCCTGGTTATTCGACGAAAATTTAAATTTAAATTTTTCAGATTTTTGTTTTAATCGACGAAATCGAGGAAGACAATTATCAGAGGAAGAGTTTTTTGAAAAAGTATTTCCCAAACAATTGGCAATATCTAGTTTGGATGTTAAAATATTAGAGTTATGGTGAAGATGTTTAACATTATTTGAAGTACCTTTACCTTTTATTTTATTACTCATCGTCCACACTTTATTTGTAGGAGTATGAGTATTAACTTTGGAGACATACTTTCTCCAGGATAAACGTTTGCAGCTGTTAATGGTGCGCCTGGCAACAGCTCTACGTTGGCGAACTTTATTTAAATTTGACGAAATAGGATGTCTAAATTCTTTTTTGGTCTTTTTGCGATCTTTGATGACACTTTTACAGTTATCATCAAACCATGGGTTGTATTTATGTTTTGAAAAAGCAGAGGTTTTAGGAATGTTCTGTTCACAAATCTGAACTAATGTATTTGTAAAGGTAAGAATAGGGTCGTTTTCATCTAAATAATTAATTTGATTCAGATTCATAAGGCAATCGGATTGAAATTGACACCAGTCAGCTTTATCAAGTTTCCATCGTGGAATACAATTATTATTAGACGATACATTACTGTTTAATATAAGTGGAAAATGATCACTCCCACATAAATCGTTATGAACTGACCATATAAAGTCAGTCAAAAGCGATGGATCAGTTAAAGTAAGATCTATTGAAGTATAAGTACCATGTCCTCGATGTAAGTAGGTACTAGACCCATCATTAAAGACACATAAATTATGTTTTGATATAAAATCTTCAATTATTTTACCTTTGGTATCAACATTTTCACAGGGGCAGGCTTGGTGTAGTGGTTAAGCGCTTGGCTTGCGGCGCCGACGATCCGGGTTCGATTCCCGGGTTGCGCCACTATGTTTAAGAGGTTGGTAACCTCCTGCTTCCATGTCGCGATATAACTGAAATATTGTTGAAAGCGACGTAAAACACCAATCAACCAACCAACATTTTCACTACCCCACAATACATTATGAGCATTAAAGTCACCTAATATGATATATGGCTTAGGTAACTGCTCAACAAGTTTATCCAATTCAATACAGTCTAAATTTGAACTAGGCGGAAGATATAGTGAACACAAAGTAATTGTTTTATGCAATGTTATACGCACAGCAACAGCTTGTAAACCTGAATCTAATATAATACCACTATGCAAAAATGAATTTCGTACAAAGATGGACGAACCACCCGTAGCTCTATCTTTTAGTACTATAAAAATTATATTGAGAAAAAATCTTCAATTGAAGAGAATCCGTGTCCTTACGATGGGTTTCTTGTAAACATCAAACTGCTGGTGAAAATTTCCCACCAAGAATATGCAACTCATATAAATTCGCTTTTAAACCTCTACAATTCCATTGAATAATGGCATGTGTATGCTTCATTTATCTACTTTAAGTCTGGCAAGAGAAGGCCTGCGACCCCTTTTTGTCGGTGATTTACTATAATCCCTTGTACTAGAGTTGTGAGGTTTCTCACTAACTTCCTCAGTGGAAATATCAGACGAACTATCAGTATGAGAAACACCTTCCATCTCTACCTCTAGCACGTCATATTTATTTTCTGTGATCACAACAGGTGTTCTGCCGCAATGCAGACAGCGTAACCAGATGAAAAAATCCACAACACAACTAGTAGCTTGATGCAGACTGTATTTCCATGAAAGTTGGTAAAAAGCTACAAACAAAATAAACGTACATGTAAAAACAGCAATGACATGTAATTTGTATACTGACGTGTAATGAGAACAGTATCAATTATGCATACAAACTTTTAATAATAACAATTCTGACCCCAAGACGCTTCCATACGTTTTGGCCTACGTGACAAACACCTTACACAGTAAATGTACATTACCCAATTACACCCATGTGCACCATACATTATATCAATAGAACTTCAAACAAAGAAAGTTACAAAATTATCAATAGATTGCAAAAATGCTTCCTTGCATATTAAAATACATGTATCAAAAGAACATAATGCAGATAAAATGATTACTCACACTGTGAGGGGAACCAATTTAGCTTATTACCGAACATCAAAACACTGACAAAGGCAGGCATAGAAATCTATAGAGACCTTGACCTAACTGTCCAAAAAAAATCGATACCCAGGTAAGCACGTATACATACATAGAAAAAGAAAGTGGTCGAAAGGAAGTAACTCTAATTCTGATATGACATAAATAAAATCAATATATAAAAATGCAAAAAGCGTCCAGCACACTCCCCGTCTGATGTCATAATGACATCACTAGTAAACACAATTAATGATAAATTCAAAGTTGAAATCTGACAGGTATTTTCATGAACATTTCAAATATCAATTAATCTATAAGTAAAATTAGTTCACACACAGGACGAGTGTAATTCACAATCTTCCCATCGACACTGACACGAACAACTGCTTTCCGAACTAATCCATCGTCACTCTTGATGGCGTTGACCACAATTCCCATGGGCCAGTTGTTCCTGTGACTGTGCGCATCCCGAAGAAGAACCACATCTCCTTCCTTGAGGTTCGGTTTCTCCGAGTGCCACTTACGACGTGGTTGCAGATCTTGCAGATAGCTTTTGCGCCAACGTGTCCAAAAGAGATCGGACAGAACTTGGACATGCTTCCAAGACGCACGATACATGTCTTTCAAACTGTAGCTGTCTGTTTCTACGGTCGGGGTGCCTCTCTTCATTGTCAAAAGCATCGCCGGCGTGAGAAGCAAAGGATCGCCTGGATCTGAAGAGATTGCGGTGATTGGCCTCGAATTGATGATAGCGCACACTTCGGCCATCAGAGTCGTGAGTACATCGTGCGTTAAGCCTTTCTTTTCGGTGAGCAACATAGAGTCCAAAATTCTTCGCGTGACCCCGATCATACTTTCCCACACCCCTCCCATGTGGGAAGAGTGCGGGGCGTTGAAAATCCAAACGGAACCAGAGTTGTATAGGAACGTCTTTAGCGATGAATCGTCGACATTAATGACATCTATTTTGAGATCAGTCGTTGCCCCGACGAAATTCGTTCCTCTGTCTGATCGGAAGACTTTCACATGACCTCGAACAGAGACAAAACGACGTAGAGCGTTTATAAATGCTGAGCTGCTGAGCTCGTCGACCACTTCTATATGAATTGCTCTTGTGGTGAGGCAAGTGAATAATATCGCCCATCTCTTGCTATTAGCCACTCCGCCCCTGGTTTTCCTCGTAACCACCTCCCACGGTCCGAATGTATCGACACCCACCGAAGAGAAAGGCGGTCCAGGTGTGATCCTGTCTAGTGGTAAGTCGGCCATCTATTGCTCGTATCGCTTTCCTCGGAGTTTGCGACAAGTGATGCATTTATGTATCACTGAAGAGACAGTACGCTTTGCTCCAACGACCCAGTAACCATTGCTTCTCAAGGCACCTTCAGTAAAATGTCTCCCTTGGTGTTTTACCAGCTCGTGGAAGTGACGTATGAGAAGCGATGAAAACGTGTCCTTTCGGAAGGATGACTGGGTTAGTCTCGGAAAGGTCAAGAACGTTGTTAGCTTTGTTCAGCCTTCCACCAAGTCGCAAAAGGCCTTCGTTGTCCAAGAACGGAGTTAGCGATGTAATACGACTCGATTTCGGAAGAGGAAGTCCCTGCCTCAAACACTTGACTTCCTTTTTGTAACTGTCACGTTGTGCTTCTTTCAGGATGAAAAGCTCAGCTTCACGATAGGTATCCACGGACTTGAAGGAAGAGCAGTAATGCCAGCCATGGCATGTATTTTCAGAACGGAATGACTGAGCGAGATGACGAAGCAAAGAAACTGCTTTCACTAGTTTTGACCAACTGAGGAAATTCTCAAAGCGCGAAATTCCCAACGAAGGAACACACGCAGAAGTCTTTAATACTTCCACTTTGCATCTGATTTCTCTGTCGTCGTCTGGATCCACCAATGAAAATGAGTCTTCCTTGAGACAATCTCCTTGGCAATATTTTTTAACTTCAGAGGATGCACGCAACCACACTCGAAGTCTTGAGTCAACATCTGAGATTGCATATCGTGTTGCACTGTCCGCAGGATTCAAATGAGTCGGTATGTAGTTCCACTGGAGTGGCGAGGTACGATTACGGATCCGTTCCACGCGATTGGCGACATATGTGTAGAAGCGCCGTGTATCATTGGCTATATAGCCCAAAACGACTTTACTGTCGGTGTAAAACTTCACGACGAAGGGATTGATGTCTAAATACTCCAAGATCAGATCCCGTAGCTCTACGGCAAGAACGGCACCACAAAGTTCCAGTCGTGGAATTGTATGGCCACCAGATGGCACTAACTTTGCCTTCCCAAGGACAAACGATAACGTGGATGTGGAACTGGCGCATAAGTAGGCTACTGCTGCTACAGCTTTCTCAGAAGCATCACTGAATATATGAAGTTCTAAGTCACCAGCCTTTGAGAAAGACAAGTCGAAGTACATACGTGGTATCTTTACATCTCGGAGGGTTTCCAAAGAGAGCTGCCACTGTTGCCAAGTTTCACGACGTTCTGGGGATAGCGGTGAATCCCAGTCGACACCGGAAGGAGTAGCTTCTCGGAGCAGAATTTTCCCCATGATGGTGAGCGGCGCAAGGAAACCGATGGGATCATATATACTATTTACTGTAGAAAGGAGTCCTCTTTGAGTGAACGGCTTGTCCAATACTGGAATGTCAAAGATAAATGAGTCAGAGTTGAGATCCCATGCAAGACCTAGGCTGCGTTGCACTGGCAAATAGTCCTTTTCGAAATCCAGCGTCTTAAGATCTTTCCCGAGGTCTTCCGGCGGGAATGCTTCCATGACTTTACTGCTGTTGGAAGCAATCTTGTGCAATCTAATATTCCCTTCTGTTTTCAATGCCTGTTGTGTCCTCTTTACAAGATCGATGATGTCATCGGGTGAAGAAAGAGATATCAAGCCATCATCAACAATAAAGTTGTTGCAGACAAACTCTCGTACGTCAGACCCGTACAGCGCATCACAATTTTTCTACAGTTTTACGGAGTCCATACGATGCAACAGCAGGGGACGGCTTGTTGCCGAACACGTGAACACACATGTTATACTCTATGAGTGGACGTCCCGGGTCGTTCTGTTCATACCAAAAGAACCTAAGATAGTTTCTATATTCCGGGTCCACAAAGAATTGATAAAACATTTGCTCTATGTCGGCAGTAAGAGCAATCTCATTCTTCCGAAAGCGCAGAAGGATCCCTAGAAGACTGTTCATGAAATCAGGTCCCGACATGAGTACGCTGTTAAGGGAAACGCCGTCATGCACTGCGGACGAATCAAAGACACCCCTGATGTGATCAGGTTTCTTAGGGTGATATACCCCAAACAGAGGTAGGTACCAGTACTCTCTGTCCTCCTCCAGAGGCGGAGCCACTTCAGCTGATCCGCTCTTGATGATCTTCTCCATGAATGTAACCATGTGCAGCTTCTTAGCCGGATTTGTCTGCAGGGAATGATGTAATGATTTCGCCCGTTTAAGCGCTTGGTCCCTGTTGTTAGGCATTTTTCAACTTTGGTGTACGAAAAGGAAGAGGCGCTGACCAATGACCACTAGAGTCCTTGTGAAAAGCCCTGTCCATAAGATGAACGAATGCTCTGTCCTCTACCGAGAGTCCAACCTTGTTGTCGTCTTTGGTTCGTTGGAAGATATCGACTCCAAGATCATCATGCTTGTCGAATGTATCACCTGTCTGTGACACCTTGATTTGGCGACTGTTCATACATGGGTCGAACAAAGTTTCGCGGCCTTCACTGAGTATTTGTGTCCTTTTGACGTTGATCACTGAAGGCTTGTGTACCTTCCCAAGGCAGACCTCACCAATAATTACCCAGCCGAGTTTGAGTTTCTGAGCGAAAGGCGCATCCTTCGTGCCAACGATCTGCCGATCAACCTGATGAGCCTGTACTAAGTCGCGTCCAATAAGTATCTGTATTTCAGAATGATTGTCCAAAGGCGGAATCTTATCTGCAATCTGGCGTAGGTGTGGATGTAGGTTAGCAACTTCTGGTGTTGCAATTTCCGACCTGACGTTAGGAATGTCATTACACTCGATCATTTCCGGTAAGATCATAGTGGATGAACCGTCAAAGGACTGCACAGAATAACCCCTGGCACGTCTACCAGCAACACCAAAACTTCCAGAACAAGATTCCAAGGTGTATGGCAGTGGTTCACTGTAGTCACCAAAGCTGTCCAATAAGTCACTTTTGACCAGCGTTCGATCAGCCTGATCATCAATGATAGCATAAACATTTACTGCTCTCTCAGGTTGTCCATTTGGGAATATTCTCACCAGCAAAGTCTTCGAACATGATCTGCCAAGAAAGCCATTCCCACAAAGAATAGTGCACTTGGCTGATACGTTGTCTTGTTGGGTATGCTCCCCGCCATGCGAGTTCACGTCCTTTTCGACAGTATCGTCGGAACGCTCGATATGCATTGGTGACGCATGTTGACTACTCCCACAATATTTACACTTGATTGTCTCCGTACATGAACGAGCAATGTGTTCTGTAGACTTGCAACACCTAAAGCAAATATGTTTATTCTTCAGCAGCTTCCTTTTGTCCTCAAATGATGCAGCCCCGAAAACCTTTACACTTTATGAGAGGATGTTTGGCTGATCCATGATATGGGCAAATCTTTTCGGGATCAGTGTCCTCGGAACTGTGAGAGATGTTGCTCTTGCGAACGCTAACTTTCGTGTGAGGACCTTGGCCATCTTTGTTCCTTCTAAAGGGATGAGTCACTCCAGTGTCATACATAAACCCAGGGTCATTGTAAGTTGTGCTCATCTCCCTTGTGAACTCCACGAAATAAGAGAAAGGCGGAAAGGAAACCATGTGGTCCTTTTTGTACTTTGACGCTCGGGTTGTCCATTTTCCCTGAATCGAAGAAGGCAACTTCCTCACGATGGGAATGACCCCAGATGATGAATCATAGTAGGAAAGTAAAGTAGAATATTGTGGGTCCTTCTTAGATGACTCAATCTGAGACAGGATATCGGTAAGCTCGTATAATTTACTGAAGTCCTTGTCATGCAGTTTAGGAAAACTGTCCAGCCTTGACTTTAGTGCCGACTCTATCATTTCCGGTCGTCCATAGCGATCTTCAAGACGTTCCCAAATCATTCTGACTCCACGATCTGGATCAGCAACATTTGCAGCTCGAAGAGATTGTGCGGAATTTGCAGATGTAGGTCCTAGATATTTTACAAGTAGATCCATTTCGTCGAATGGTTGCACATTCAGCTCCTTGATAATAGACCGGAAACTAGCCTTCCAAGTAGAGTAATGTTCAGGTTGGTCATCGAAATTTGTAAATCGAGATAACACAAGATCTTTTTTCAACAAGAATTGTGTAAGACCATTAACGACGGATTCCTGATTTCTATCCAGATTTGACTCCTGAAGACGGTCAATGTCCCTATGAGCGTAAGTCATATCCTCACAGTCTGGATAAGTGCAATGGAAACTATGACCATGATCATAAATCCTTTCACCGTGATCACGTGGAGTAGGATGTGGACAGGTACGTGGTGGTGACGGCGTGTGATAGATATCCCGTTGATTACGCACATATGCTTCGGTCATACTAACACGAATTATAGTAGAATCGGTTAATGAAGCAGTTCCTTTGTCCGGTGGTAAGTCCTCGAGAGCATGGGCTTCTGCCTCTACTGCTGCATTATCCTGCTTTAGGACGTGTAAGTTAGCATCTAACTCTGCTTTTCTCCGTTCCGAGGAGGCTTGGCTTTTCCTTTCCTCCTCCTGGAGGAGGGCTTTTTCCTTCATAAGCTGTGCCTGCTTCTTGACATATTCCAGACGTGCGCGTTGTGCCTCTGCCTTCGCACGTTTGCGCTGAAGCATAGAACGTAAGTCAGAAACACTTGACTTTCCAGATCCAACAGAAAGGGTTTCCAGAGCTTGTTCTTTCAAGTTCTTTATTTTGTCAAACACTTTGCACAGGATGCTTTTACGACAGTCACGATTTTGTAAATGTTTTTCTAGTTCCTCCAGGCTGTCTGAAGTACAAGTGTGGCGTAAATATTCCTCAAACTCTGTAGAAATTGAGAAATAGGAGTCCTGGATTGCAATAAGTTCCTTTTCGTAAGTTCGCGCTGCTTTCAGGTCCACAGGTAAGTCCGCTGAATTTGCGAGAATGTCTTCAACTTTCTTCCAAGCCGTGTCACACTTTGACCAGTACTGCTCCTTTCTAGCCCGGTACAGGTTTTCACCTTTTTCCGTGTGGATACGGATACGTTTCGCAGGATCTGTATCCTTGTCGTCAGCCACTGACATGTCTGAAGTTCGTAGGAAATGTTCCGCTTAATATGGTGTTGACAGTCTTTTTACTGTTCTGCCGCAATGCAGACAGCGTAACCAGATGAAAAAATCCACAACACAACTAGTAGCTTGATGCAGACTGTATTTCCATGAAAGTTGGTAAAAAGCTACAAACAAAATAAACGTACATGTAAAAACAGCAATGACATGTAATTTGTATACTGACGTGTAATGAGAACAGTATCAATTATGCATACAAACTTTTAAAAATAACAATTCTGACCCCAAGACGCTTCCATACTTTTTGGCCTACGTGACAAACACCTTACACAGTAAATGTACATTACCCAATTACATCCATGTGCACCATACATTATATCAATAGAACTTCAAACAAAGAAAGTTACAAAATTATCAATAGATTGCAAAAATGCTTCCTTGCATATTAAAATACATGTATCAAAAGAACATAATGCAGATAAAATGATTACTCACACTGTGAGGGGAACCAATTTAGCCTATTACCGAACATCAAAACACTGACAAAGACAGGCATAGAAATCTCTAGAGACCTTGACCTAACTGTCCAAAAAAATCGATATCCAGGTAAGCACGTATACATACATAGAAAAAGAAAGTGGTCGAAAGGAAGTAACTCTAATTCTGATATGACATAAATAAAATCAATATATAAAAATGCAAAAAGCGTCCAGCACAACAGGTCTAGTCGAGTTTATGTGTGATACAGGTTTAGTTGATTTCTTAACTGGCGATTTGTCACTGCTTTGTTTTGTAGCGGATGGTTACTTTGATACTATTGTCTTTTGTGGTTTAGATGAAGTCTGAGATGAGGAGGAGGATTTTGATGGCTGCTGAGTCGTTGCAGCACTAGATATACAAGAAAGATTGGTTTGTATACCAGATATGTCAGTTTGACATCCTACACTTGATGTTTTCTTGGTCGATACAGCAGCAGCGTAATTGTTTACTGCAACTGAACGAGTATGGCATGTATTGTATATATTCCTAGCGTCGGGAAATGAAACATTTTTTTCAACTTTGATTTTAATTATTTCTTTTTCGTGCAAGTACGCGGGACACTGTTTGGATGAAGCACAATGTTCACCCTTGCAATTCACACATATAGGGGTAGCTTGGCATGGCTGATCAAAGTGAGGGTCATTCAAACCCATCAAAACCTCACCATCCACCTCATCCACAAGCTCTTTACACGTAGCCTGATGACCACATCGGTCACATGTTAGTTTTCCTTTACAGTTAAATATGGAATGTCCAAATTTCTGACAAGTGAAACACCGTAAAGGAGACGGGGTATATAATGCTATTTTGGCTTTTATGTATCCAAGTTTTATATTAGATGGAAGGACAGATGTAATGAGTGTTAAAAGAAACGTATTTGTTTTGATTTCGTTACCATCTTTTTTGATAAGAAAATCGTCTCACAGCACTAACTTTCTGGTGTTTCAATTCACGCAATATCTCGTCATCTGACATATTTGATAAAATTCTGTCTCTATCCCTCAAAACACCTTTACTTGAATTGAGGTCGCGATGAGGAGATACTGTTACTGGTATGTCACCGATGTGGTCACAGGACATGAGGTTAAGATTGCTGTTTTGTAGAACACTCAACTAGAAGATTGCCATTTCTTTGTTTTGTGACGTTTTTCACAGTCCCTGCTATTGACTGTATTGTTTTGTCAACGAGGAAAGGTGATAACTTGGATAAAGACCTATCCTCGGACAAAATAAGCAAATATTTCGGCCAGTCATCAGTTGTTTCTTGTTATAGTTTCATTTGAGTCGGCGTGACGCTTGCGTTTGTTTATAGTTTTGGTGGGAAATTAATGAGAAGCCATGGGGAAAAGATAAGATTCATTTTTACAGCCACCCACCCTCCAATACACCGTGGGTCTCCGACAGCAATGCACAGGAGTAGCTGCAAAAATATACTCGGACTATAAAGGAAAGAAATGCATTAAACTGCAAATTAAGTCTAATCGGTTACCAAGCGAAAAGACAATAACAATACAGTCCAGGACATGCAAATACTCTCCAAGTATAACCGATTGACCCATAAGCCACCGCCTTCTCTTATATATATATATATATATATATATATATATATATATATATATAACTTTACTTATTCAACAAATATATATAACTTTACTTATTCAACAAACAGAAGAATGGTTAGGTTATGCAATTTAATACGTATATACATATATCATATGAGGGCTTGGCATGACAAAGCCGATTGATCGAGATCGGGTCCATCCGACCGCCCGTCTAGCTGAAGTAAAGGCCAAAGTGGAGTGTTGAACAAAGACAAACACGCAGTCTGAAAATGCCCTCAGCCACCAGGATCCCGTCCTCCAACGACACGGGTCGCATCCCACGGCAAACAGGATGCCTCATTTGGTCTATAACCGCGACCAGCAAGAGGGTGCTTGCGAATCTTTCATAAGAATTCCCCGGATGCCTCATTTAGTCGCCTCATACGACACGCAAGAGGTACGGAGGTCCTATTCTTATCACCCCGGGGACCCCACGGGGGCGATTAAATGATAAGAAAGTATCTGAGTGAGGTGCAACACCTAGATATTTGTCAGCGCACAGAAACATTCTTCATCAATTTGTTTTCTTTTCACAGAGCCCAAAATATACACATGCTCACCAATTTGTTTGCTCCTTTTTAACAGGTGTGGATTTTCAATGGAAGTACATAATGAATCTTCACTTGTTCCTTTAAAAATACATTTTTCCTTCAGTTCTGGCAGTTTTTAGCTCTACTGGTCTCCACCAGTCGAGCTCATGCGATGGTCCTTCGTCCGTTGTCCGGACGTCCGTCCGTAAACAATTTATTTGTTCCCTCTTCTTCTCTGAAGGTATATGTCCCAGAGACTTAATTATGGTTTCATCTTGATGGTCTAGTTGTGCATGTGCAATTTTGGTCCAGTTCGGACCCCCTGAGGTCCCACAAAGGGGCGTGGTTCCAAAATCTTGTTCCATCTTCTTCTCTAAAGGTATTTGCCTCAGAGACTTAATTATTGTCTCATCTTGTAAAGTAGATGGTCTAGTTATGCATGTGCCATTTTGGTCCGGTCCGGACCACTTGGGGTCCTAACAAAGGGGCGTGGTCCCAAAATTTTGTTCCCTCTTCTTCTCTGAAGGTATATGTTTCAGAGAGCTAATTAGGGTCTGATCTTGCTGGGTAGGCGGTCTAGTTGTGCATGTGCAATTTTGGTCCAGTTCGGACCCCTTGGGGTCCCACAAAGGGTGTGGTCCCAAAATTGTGTTATGTCTTTTACTATAAAGGTATATGTTCCCGGGACCCAATAACATTCTCATCTTGTTTGGTATGTGGTTTAGTGGTACATGTGCAATTTTGGTCCAGTTCGGACCCCCTGGGTCCCACAAAAGGGGTGTGGTCCCAAGATGTTGTTCCCTCTTCTTCTCTAACAATATATGTCCCACAGACTAAATTATAGTCTAATCCTGTTTGGTAGGATGTCTAGTTGTACATGTGCAATTTTGGTCCAGTCTGGACCACTTTGGACCCCCACAAAGGGGTGTGGTCCCAAGATTCTATGCCTTCTTTTTCCCTGAGGGTATAAATCCCAGAGACCTCTTTGTGGTTTCTTCTTGTTTGGGTGGTCTAGTTGTGCATGTGCAATTTTTGGTCTAGTCTGGACCCCTGGGGCCCCTCAAAGGGCGTGAGTTACCCATACAGAAATGACCCCAATTGTTATTTTCACTACAGTGTACTGTAATTTGAAAGGGGGGTTATAGCTTTGTAGACATATGTGCAACACCTTAACATTTGTATTTCATGTATGTATTTTTATCTTTCAACTATCTTCAATTTCCTCTCTTAATTATTTCCTGTATGGTTGACTTAAGATCGCAGTGTTTGTATGCTAGTCAGAATTGATTTTGGGCGAGTTGTCTTCTAATGTTTATATAACAGCGGCCATTTTGAATAAATTATTGAGAAAAGATCATAGTCCTAGAAAAGAAATAAGCACTGGATAAGATTGGAACAGTGTGAATAAAACCACCAAAAAGATAAATTGTGTATATTTGTAAATAAAATAAACACATTAGCCTACAATGCGTTTATTATACTATGTCAAGTAATCTCCAGAATTTCCTCTGACTCGTGAACTTTATGATGGCCCTATATATATATATATATATATATATATATATATATATATATATATATATATATATATAGAGCACCATGTGAAAAAATTTTTTTACGGCACTTTTACAACCAGATATTGGCAAAAAAGAAAACAGACAAAAGACATTAAACATATAACAGTGCCGTAAACTCCTCTTGAAATAGTATGAAGTCATTTCTCTAAAGCATTGACGGGCAATGAAAAAAAAAATGGGATAATGATTTATATATAAATGTATATATGGCTAGCAAAAAAAAAAATAAGCTAGTCGGAAGAAAAACTAGTGTTTGCATACTTTATTTCTACACTTGAAACGACATTGGAAAATATCGAAAAGGGGGGGGGGGGGTTGGGTTACAAAAATACTTCATCCCATCCCCTGTTTTGAAAAAAGAGGGGATGGGGCACGTGCCCCTTTTGCTACCAGAAGAAAAACTAGCGTTTTACTGCTTTGTTTCCACACTTTAACTGATATTCTAACTACTTGATGATAAAAAATCTTAAAAATTAAAGGGGGCGGAACATAACACCCCCCCCCCTTGATTTGAAAGAGGGGCACATTCCCCCGCTGCTGCCCCACCCTTTGAAAAGATAAGAGGAAACCAGTAGAGCTTCAGTCTCGACAGAGACTTCTGGTTGAACAAATGATATTCCAGTTATTATTTGAGAGTCAATGTTTTGAGTTCCACGTATAGTCTTTAACAGAAAACCATTCTTATCTTCAAATGGAAAACAACTATGAGTAAATAATGGACCCAAGTTTCTTACACTATCAGATAAGTGTACAAGTTGATGCACATTTAAAGTCATGTAACATTCGTTGTACAAGTTTGAAAAATCTTTACAAAAACTAAATAGAAGCATCTCTGCATGATCAATTTCATTTGGGGTGGAACCGAACTTCAAAAGGAAAAATATTTCAGATAGTGCTGGAAATACAAATTACTACGTATTGATTGGAGAGCTGGAGCCCCATAATACAATAAAAAAGATCTATATTCAGAGGCTTTCCAATACTTTAAATCAATTATTGATCTAGGAAGTCTAGATATTCCAGAAGTGGGCTGAATACATGCCAAAATTGCATCTACCTTATGAATAGAATTTTGAATATTAAAGGGTTTCCCTGCAAAAGACTTATCAAACCACAATCGTAATAAAAGTTTTTGAACTAGCAAAACACCATGCATGTAATCTATCGCAATTCCTTCTATAATAGAAAAATTTGGAAAAAGCAGTAACCATGAGGGTCCCTTTACACCATTCACATGCAGGATATTTTTTTTAATAGTTTCTCCTTTACTATTTCTTGAGCATTCTTAACATTTTTTGTAGTTCGCAATGGTCCCTTGGGATTATGGTCACAAAAAGGAAAGACATGTGTGTGACCTTTCCCAACTTTAGCCGTTTTTCCCTTCTGATGACATTTCCAACAGCCAAAGTCACCATTATATTGTACTGAATTACATAGTAAACTACGTGCAGGTAAATCTGCTGTACAAGCCAAAAGAAATCCTCTGCATATAAATGATCCACGCTCTGGGCATAATATTTCAATTCCTTTCCACAATTCCATCATAGTTTCTTTCAGTGGCTTTAAAAATGTACTCATTGATGGCTTTTGTCTTCCAAACCATAATCCAGCAAGTATCATGTTTTCTCTCATCATACGGATCTTATACGGTAGTTCATTAATAACCATGAAAACAGGCCAGATTGAGGTGTTATTACTTTTAAATACGGAGGCACCATCAGTATTAAATACAAAAGAGATGTTGTCTTGGCAGCTTAAAAGCCCATCGTTCATGAATTGATTAAGATACAATTTTCCATCATAAATATCTTCATATCTTTCACCTAGATTTCTTTTAAATCTTCCTTGCAATTGCTCAAAAAATCCACTCTGCTTAAATTTACTACGTATCTGTTCTATAACAGGGATCCTCTAAGAAATATGGTAATTTACCACTTATCTCTTTCTTACATGCTGAATATGAGCAAACATCAACCACTGGATTTTCAATAGTTCCCAGACATGAGGGACAATAGTAATGTTTTTGTAATGGATTTCTAAGATTTTTGAAAAAGTTTTCTGTAGTCTTCCAAGTTTAAGCGTAAATTGTGTTCAAATGGCAGTACTAGTGAGATTATTTGCAAGAGCTGTTGAATACCATCTCCTGAAATTTTATGCTTTGATGTAAATAAAGCAAGTAGTAACATTAATGCCCCTGTTGTCACTCTATTCTGATTCAAAAGTATCACTGTCTTCTGGAATGAAAAGGAGATCCTCCGTCCCTTCATTGCCATCGCTTATGGTGAAATTTTCTGTATCATCCATCAATGTGTATTCTGAATTGTTGGGATTATCGGTGGATAGCAAATGGAAATCATCATCATTAAAATGCTTCATCTTCCTCTTGTATTTGAAATGGGTCCCTGTTGCATGTCTCTGCAAGTGTATCAGACTCAATCTCTTCAAGTTCTGCCTCATACACCACACCAGCAGCTGATTTTGTAGATACCTAAAAAATTTATATTAAGAGTGATTGATTCTTGCATTATATAAAGCAGTGATTGAGCCATGAATGTTTATTGTATATAATGTGACTTCATTTGAGTGATGCATAATTGATTGTTTTGAAAAAATTCTACCTATTTCAGGCTGATAATTGATTTACATGCCATGCATATTGTGACATTGGTACTTCAGTTTTCACTATCTCATCAGAAGAAACATGACACCTACAGGTTAACGGGACTAGAACCTGTGACTTTTGATCATCAAGTGGTCCATCATGAGTTAATTATTATATAATAATTGATACCAAGGACTTATAAACAAGATTTAAGTCCTTGTTGATAACATTTACATATATATTTAATGAAATTACGGACCGGAAATTACATAATGCATAAATATAAACTAGATTTCTAGACTAAAGTTTCTGTTTTGGGGTTTTCGCTATCTCATAATAATGTCTCAAATAGAGGTACAATGGAAGCTTTTAATAAGCGTGAAAATTCGAATCTGGTTGGGACTGAAATCCAATGTCGCCTTGTCGGTACATGTATGGCTTGGTTGCAGAGGAAATTCGGGTAAAAAAATATAAAGAATTAATGACATCAATCATTTCAACACTCATGAAAAATCGGTTAAACTGTAGTCTGGATGGAAAAAATCCAATGAAGACTTACTCGTATGTTTGATAAATCTCTCAACGACTCTAATCTTTAGTTTAGAAACCCACCCACCCCCTCGGGGGTGTAACTTGTTTTTAACACGGGAGGTAACTCTTCTTTTTCTGATAAAAAGCATATATAACTCACTGTGGCATCTATCTATCGATACTACTCGCCATCCAGGTGGAGTAGTCTGAGTAGGCGTGCGTGGCTGTTAAAAAGTAAAATGGTTAAAAGTAGGGTAGAAAGAGGAATTTAAAAAAAAGACATGAAAAGAGGATAGTGAGTTTAATGGTTATGGGATAAGAAAAGAAGCAAGTAGATCTATATACAATAAATGTTTGTGTGCGGTTTTTTCCTTGCTCAACCATACCCGGATCATATGTAAAAACTAACTTCAAGTGACTCACCTCTCTGTCCAAAGCAGTATGAAGAGAATGGTCGCCCGCGATATCGTCGCATTTTGGGGACGTCTTGATTCCAAGGCAGAATTGTTCTTCCTCGTACCCCTCGAGTACTTTTTCTGGAATTTCCTGAAGTTTTTCGATTTCTAATTGTTTACGGCTGTAAGGTCCTCGTTTGCCCCTCTTTTTTGTGCTTTCTCTATTTGAATCCATTTTTCAGACTGATATATGGTTGGTTGATTGGTGTTTTACGTCGCTTTCAACAATATTTCAGTTATATCGCGACATGGAAGCAGGAGGTTACCAACCTCTTAAACATAGTGGCGCAACCCGGGAATCGAACCCGGATCGTTGGCGCCGCAAGCCAAGCGCTTAACCACTACACCAAGCCTGCCCCTCAGACTGATATAACTATGGCTATACTATTGCACGCTTCTTACGCCGCCTATGTGATATTTAGCACAGTATTCTATCCCAGGGCGGCACCATAAATTAGGTAGGAGGCTAAAGCAGAGGGGTGCTGATAATATGCTATAAAACGTGTATGGACCACTAAATTAATACCAGAAATGGTTATCTATAACACATGGAGAAAAAAAAAAACTACCGACGTTCCGCTTATCTTATATCAATGACACGTCACGTAAACAATACAATTTGACACTGAAGTAGATCGCCGACTGTTCCGCCCCCCCCCCCCCCTCCCTCTTGATGACCTCGACATTATTCAAAGAATCTGTCCCTCCTGCTGTTTCCTGCAGCATGGGATGGACAGTGTGGTCGAGCGTGTTCTTCGTTGCGTCAGCCATTAGTACTTCAGACAGTGATCGGAAAGTTCATCTTCAGCATTTGAATTGAATCAACTTCCAAGAAATACTTGAGCAAAGAAAATGTTTGCGTGTATCTTTTCCAGAGGATAACTCACTTAGTGTTGTAGGCCGAGCTGATAAAAAGATTTTGTTAGCAGAGAAGTGAGAAAGAAACGAACAGGTGGAAATGAAATGGGGAAAAAGGTCTTCAAAGGAACTATTATACAGACAGAGGGTAAGTGTTTGTATTATTTACTACGATCAATTCTCCTTATTCCCCACAGAAGCTAAAATATGGAATTAATCTCTAGTATCATTGACTATACCAGAGACATAGACTACTTTCAGTAGTATATGTCTCTGACTATACCAAACTCTTATTTTAAATGAGAGTTAGTATTTTTGAGTCATAGAGAAAGTATAGAATATAAAAACTACTTTAAATTACGATTTAATGAACAATTTTTTTCGTGCTGATTTTGAACATTGAGTAAAAACACGCAACGACATACGAAATTCAAACTCAAAATCATGCGCACGAATATGAACACCAGAGCGAGGCTGTTACGTATGTATCTATATATTCGGAACATTGTTTGAACTTGAGTAGGCATACAATAACTTGACAGACACCAGTACCCTACTGTGACAGATGTAATCGGTCGAAGTTAGCCAAATGGAGCTCTATCTCATTCTCAACAACTCGTCCATTTCCGTACGCAAATATTTATGGCGACGGTGTTCCGATTGGCTCTATCTTTGCTATCATCTGAGACATTATTTGTATATGTCTCTGCTATCCTCTAGTCAAAAATCTATTTGATTACTTAACAAGTTATATCAAGGACTTATCTTGTTTATAAGTCTTTGGTTATATGAAACAAACAGTAAGGTTAGTGGTTAAAATACAAAAAACAGTAAGGTTAGTGGTTAAAATACAAATGTATTGATATACACAAATATTCCGAATTACGACATTATTTTCTTCATTTTCCCATTTTACAAATTCCCATGATTACAGAACATTTTACCGATTCTGTATCAATAAAGCATGATACCTTGCAGAGTCCTTCAAATACTTTTGCGCATTACGCGAAGTTGTTAGTCCTGACAGTTTGTGAAGCCTCTGTAGACTTAATTAGAATACACTGCGAATTCTTAATATAAATCCTGGTACTGCTTTTACGTGACAACGTGTAACAAATGTATTTCAGTCTCATATTGGTTTATATTGCTAGACCCTAATATTACGATAGGCCTATGCAGAGACTTGTATACACATGTGTATATATGTCTCTGGCCTATGCTATTGTAATTGTATATCTGCATTGTATGATAGCCTACGAACATTTATCTCATAATATTTGGACAATTTTATAATACATGTATGCATGAATATGCCTTTCACAAATCCGTAATTATTAGAATTAAAAAAACTTCTGATTCGAGTCCAATTAATTTTGTTACTTTCGATTTTAAACGGGGTAACTAACGAAGCCTTCACTGTTCATGCTGCATTCTCTCCGTCAGGAAACCTTCGTCGATCTCAAAAGTAGACACTTGTTCAAGTTGTTGGTTTCCAGACAGTTGGAAAGGGGGGAGTAAAGGTAATCAGTAGATATACATTGCAGGTTTAGTACTTATCCCAATCATTACTTTCATATGTCATAATCATGATAATGTATGCCAGTAGTAATAACATATTTTAGATCTTTTACCATACAGATCTTTTTACCAAATTCTATTTCGTCATAATCACTTCCGGTATTCTGTGAGATAGTAGTACGCATGTGCAACTTCAGTGTAGTACCTGAGCTCACTGAGAGTAGACGTGGTTTATTCTCGCTCGCTTACTGCAACTATAATATACATTGTAGCAAATATTTAAGTTCATGTGATGAACTTATGTTTTGACTTACTGTTTTATTGTGAGTCAATACATATTTACATTTATACGTAAGTTTCGTATTTTACGACATCTTACCGTTTTGTGGTAAAACGCCTTCGAATATGGCGGAGAAAGAAGTGCAGAAGAAATTGCGTAGCTCTAGTTCGTGTAAACTTGAGGACATTCTGTCTCTTGACATTAGCACAGAGGATGGTAGGGCCAACGAGGTTGGTTCCAAAAAAGTAGAGACGAAAAATGCTGTGAGAGGCAGTACTAGTAGTGCGAATCCTAAAACGTCAGAGGCAACTCGGACTAGTAAAACGTTTTCCTCCAGTAGGAAACAGTCTAGTGCCGGTAACAAAGTGAATAGTGATTCTACTTCTGTTAGAACTGAAGCTGTGGTACATTTAAACCAAGATTCGCAAATCCTCAATATGTTAGGTGCCATCCAAGAAAACCAAAAACGTCAAGACGAAAAGATATCGTCTCTGACCAGTAAAATGCAAAAATGGGAAAATTATGAGAACTATGACGAAAACATAGATTATGGAGATGATTCTAATGATATTAATGTGAATGAAGATGATTGCATTAATGATGAAGTCGAGCCTCCGAACAAACAAGAGGCCCAAGTGGGCCTATATCGCTCACCTGAGTACCTAGATTATCAGTCATGCATGAAGGAAGAATTCATTTATTTTTGCATTAATGTGACTAAGTCAAAACAGATGTTGAAAATATGTCAAATTTTATTTCAGGCTAGAATAAAAAACAACACTTTTTTGCACATCCATTCAGGTGATTTTGATATAAAGCATTTCCTTTGTCTCTGCAAGAAGTCATTCAGGGCAACAAGTTAGTCATTTTCTTTAGGTGGGGCCTTTTGTTGACTGATTTCAAGTCTGGGTCATGAACAACAATTGTTTCAAATATTGTCCAGATCTAACTTAAAATTGCCTAATTTCATATGTTGAGTGTTGAGAAACATCTAAAAACTTATTTAGATGTGTAAAGAAATGAAAAAAAATTTTTGACCACAGCTGGATTTGAACCGCTACTCTCCATATTTCAATTACCAAGTGGTATATGTACTATTGTGAGAACTGCTTTTTAGACATGGTGGCATTATCTGTTAACCAATTTGGATGAAATTTACCAAATTGATAGAGGACTTTTAGTACTTCATGTATTCCATGTTTCATTAAAATCTTTCATGAGGTATAACAGCAGAAGTGAAAAATGTGATTGAATTGTTCCTATACACCCTCATTTGGAAGTCTTAAAAAATTCATAGAAAATCCAAAAATTGAGATATTGACAAAATTCTTTCAAAGTAACAATCCTTACCATAATTATGATCACAATAGTCCATAAGAAATCATCATTATCAATTAACTAGGAAATATGACACTTTTTTTCTGCATTGAATCACCAAGTCCAAAGAAATGTCGAAAAAAATTCTAAAATTTGATTTTGGAAGGGAACCAAAATGACAATACATCTTCACTCATCCCTCTAGATCATTTCTATGCATTCTGTTTGTCTCTGTATACAGCCCGTATGAAAAAGAATATTGTTAAACGAGGGAACTCTTTTGTGACCTACTCTTGACTATGGTGGCGCCACCTGTAAAGAGGTCTGGACAAAAACAACAGAATTTGAAGAGGATCATAAGTGACTTATTTCTACCAAGATTTATTAAAATCCTTCAAACAGTTTTGTAGAAAAAGTTGAAAATGTGAAAAATGGCCAAAACCCCCCCCCCCTTTTTTTTTGGAAGTCTTAAACGTAAAATTCCTAATTTCATATGTTGAGTGTTGAGAAACATCTAAAAACTTATCTAGATGTGTAAAAAAAAAAAAAAAATTTTTTTGACCACAGCTGGATTTGAACCGCTACTCTCCATATTTCAATTACCAAGTGGTATATGTACCATTGTGAGACCTACTTTTAGACATGGTGGCATTATCTGTTAACCAATTTGGATGATCCGCACAAAAAACAAAACCTTTGAAAAGGACTATGAGTACTTGCATCCTACCCAGTTTTATCACAATCCTTCAAGTTGTTCTGTAGATCAAGTTGAAGAAATGAAAAATTGTCCCCCCCCCTTTTCTTGGAAGTCTTAAAAAATTCATAAAAAATTCAAAAATCGAGATATTGAAAAAATTCCTTCGCACCAGCATTCCTTACCATAGAAATGATTAAATGAAACCAAATGAATGCATCAATGTTTACTAAAAGAAAATAATAACTCTTTAATGCATTAAAATAACAAAGTCCAAAATAAAAATGAAAAAACGTCAAAAATTTGATTTCGGAATGGAACCAAAAATATCAACACTTCTTCCCATATGCCTCTAAATCATTCCTATGCAGTCGGTTTGTCGCTGTATGCACCCGATCTGAATAAGAAGTTTGTCAAAGGAGGGTACCCTCTGTGACCTACTTTTGTCTGTGGTGGTGCCACCTATTCATGGATCCTGACAAAGATGACCACATTTGTCGGGGACCTTGAGTATTTGATGCATGCCAAGTTTCATTGAATTCCAGCAAGTGATTCCGAAGAAAAAGTTCAAACTGTGAAATGTTTACACCAATTATCCCACCCCCCTTTTTCTTGAAAGTCTTAAAAAATTCATAAAAAATCCAAAACATAAAATATTGAAAAATTTTCTTCGCAGTAGTATTTCTTACCATCAAAATGATCAAATTAAACCAAATTAATGTATCAATGTTTACTAAAAGAAAAAAATACCTCTTTTCTGCATTAAAACTACCAAGTACAAAAAAAACGTCAAAAAAACGTCAAAAATTTGATTTCGGAACGGAACCAAAAATAACAACACTTCTTCACACATCCCTCTAGATCATTCCTATGCATTCGGTTTGTCTCTGTATGCCCCCGGTCTGAAGAAGAAGTTTGTCAAAGGAGGGTACCCTCTTTGACCTACTTTTGCCTGTGGTGGCGCCACCTGTTGATGAATCCGGACGAAAAACAACAACACTTGTAGGGGACCATGAGTACTACATGCTTATCAAGTTTCATCAAATTCTGTTCAGTGGTTCTGGAGAAGAAGTCGAAAATGTGAAAAGTTAACGACGGACGACGGACGACGGACGACAGACGACGGACGGACGACGGACGACGGACGGTGATTGATCACAATAGCTCACTTGAGCCTTTGGCTCAGGTGAGCTAAAAACAGAAAACTGACAATGATAATGTCAATAAAGAGGAAAATGTGACGGCAAGTAAGAGTCGTTTTGATGCTATGACAAATAGGTGCAAATTGACCGATAAATGTGACAAACCTATCGACAGTGTGTTGGCCAGCAACATCGACGATTTGTTTAGAAATGGAATAAATGAGTCTTTGTTGGAAGACATAAACAAACAAACCTCTCGTCCTGAAAATTGCGAAGCATTGTGCATAGTAAAAACGAACCAACTAGTATGGGACATTTTGTCACCTGAAACCAGAACATCAGATAAAAAATTGCAAAATGTTGAAAGTTCTCTGATCAAAGGTTCTATCATACTAACAAAAGTTGTCAGCGAACTAGCGGACATGGAAAAAGTTGAACACAATGACAAAATAGATGGATTAATTGATTTGTGCAATGATTCACTAGCACTCTTAGGAAATGCTAATTATCAACTGAACATGACTAGAAGAGACTTGATAAAACCAGAGATGAGATATGGATATGGGCATTTGTGTGCGTCATCTGTACCATACACGAAATGGCCATTTGGTGACAATGTCTCGAAAACAGCTAAGGAAATAGAAGATTGTTCAAAAATTGCATACAAAATTCAACACAATACTCGTGGGTATTCAACAAGAGGTCGCTCCTCATATCGTGGACGTAACCGTGGAAGGTTCAATTCTTCGTTTAGAGGAAGAGGACGTGGTAACAATCCAAATCAAGGTTACAGTGGTCGTGGATCAGGACAGTCAAAAAACTACAAGAGGGAGTCCTATCCACACAAGCCAAAACCAATGTAGAAAAACCTTCTATACGAGAAGTAAGTCAAAAATTTGAAGCAGGTAGACTGGAAAAATTTTCAAATTAATGGAAAGAATTAACTTCTGATGAAAGTATCATTGATATTGTGGAAAATTGTCATTTGGAATTCAAAAATAATGTTTTACCTATTCAGTCAGTATGTCCACATGAAATTATTTTCAATGAGAAGGAATCTGAAATTATAGACCAAGAAATTTTAAAATTACTTGAAATCAAACCTATAATTGAAGTTCAGGAAACTGATGATCAGTTTATTTCAACTATTTTTACTCGACCAAAAAAGAATGGTGAATACAGAGTTATTTTCAATCTGAAAAATCTCAATGAATTTATTGAATATCATCATTTTAAAATGGATACAGTTGAACCTGCAATTAATCTCTTATCAAAAAATTGTTGGATGACTTCAATGGACATAAGACACGCTTATTTAACTATCAGAATAGCAAAAGAACATCAAAAGTATCTCAGATTTAGATGGAAAGGTAAATGTCTACAGTATACCTGCTTACCCTTTGGTGTATCGTCAGCGCCTAGAATTTTCACAAAACTTCTCAAGCCTATTTTCTCGAGTTTACGACAAATAGGTTGTACTATTATAGGATACATTGATGATTGTCTGATTTTTGGTGAAACCAGGGAAGAATGTGTCAATAGTTTAAGAGAAACTATTCAGAAATTTGAATCCTTAGGTTTTATTATTAATTCTGAAAAGAGTGAACTTGAACCTTTGCAACGAATAGAGTTCTTAGGTCAAATATTTGATTCAGATAAGATGATAATTGAATTTCCAGAGAAAAAGAAAGAGATTATTATAAATGAATGTGAAGGTTTGAGAAATAAAGACGTATCAAAAATTGTCGTTGTAGCTAGGGTGATAGGTTTACTAGTCTCAAGTTTCTCTGCAGTTGAATATGGTCAACTGCATTATAGAAATTTGGAGAAATGCAAGTCAAAAGCTTTGAGAGAGATTTAAGGAAACTATGACGCATTTATGAAGATATCAAATGCAATGAAAATTGAATTTTCCTGGTGGATCAAAAATCTTAGAAATCAAGTCAGACATGTTACACATGGTAACCCCTCTATAATTATAGAAACTGATGCATCTTTAGAAGGTTGGGGTGCTTCTGTTGATAATGTTAAGGCAGGAGGTAGATGGTGTGTATCTGAAAAAGAAAATCACATTAATTATTTAGAATTATTGGCAATTTACTACTCTTTAAAAGCATTCAAACAATTACTTTGCAACAAGCATGTGAAAGTGCTATCAGACAACACAACTGCTGTGTCATATATTAATAGGATGGGAGGTATAAGATCTGTAGCTTGCAATGATATAGCTTGTGAAATATGGAATTGGTGTATTGAACAAAATATATGGTTGTCATGTTCACACATTGCTGGAAAATACAACCAAAATGCTGATGAAAAGTCTAGGCAATTTAATGACAATTTAGAGTGGATGTTGAATATGGATGTTTTTAAAGACATTTGCCATGTGCTTGGTTTTCCTGATATTGATTTATTTGCAACACGCTTAAATGCACGTGTACCAAAGTTTTGCTCTTGGGAAGCAGATCCTCAGTGTAGTTTTGTTGATGCTTTTACTATTGACTGGAAACAATTTCATTTACCATATATGTTTCCTCCTTTCAGTTTGCTGAATCGTTGTGTCAGGAAGATAAAGGAAGATCAGTCAGAGGGAATTCTGATTCTGCCATTACGGCCAACACAAGTATGGTTTTCAATTGCAATGTCGATAGTTATTCATCCTCCGTTAGTTGTAAAGAGAAAGAAATATCTCCTCTCGCAACCGCACAGAGAGGAAGTTCATCCTCTATGGAAGCAAACAACATTAGTTGATTGTCGTGTATCAGGAAATCCTATGAAAACAGAGGAATTTCAGAAAAAACTTCCCAAATTTTGTTATCGTCATGGCGACCAGGTACAAGAAAGCAATATCAAACGAGCATACGAAAATAGTTATTGTACTGTGGTGAAAGGAAGATTAATGAATTTTCGCCGACTGTGAACAATGTGCTAGATTTTCTTACATATCTTTTTGAAGATGAAAAGTTAGGTTACAGTTCAATTAACACGGCAAGAGGAGCATTATCTGCAATGTACATTAAATTGGAAGGAAACTTGGCAGGTACACATCCTCTTGTAATAAGATTCTTAAGAGGGGTCTATAATTTGCGTCCCCCATTGCAATCAAAACCATCCTATGTGTGGGATGTTTCCATAGTGACGAAATATTTGAGAAAACTTTCTCCAGTGAAGGAGTTGAGTTTGAAAGATTTAACACTGAAATTAACAATGTTAATTTCTTTAACAGCTGCTGCAAGGGTTCAGACAATTCATCATTTAACTGTAAATAATATGGTGAGGGGAAAAAAATGAATTTATACTTTATTTTGATGGTCTTCTTAAGCAAAGTAGACCAAATTTTAAAATTTCACCTGTACATATGAAAGCATACCCGCCAGATAGACGATTGTGTATATATTTCGTTTTAAAAGAATACTTGGCAAGAACTAAACATATCAGGAAATGTGACTCTTTATTGCTGAGTTATGTGAAACCTCATGAGAAAGTCTCGAAGGACACTATAGCAAGATGGTTGAAGACAATTATGCAAAGAGCTGGTGTTGATATTACAAAATTCAGTGCTCATTCAATAAGATCAGCGTCAGCATCTAAAGCAGTACAGAATTCAGTGCCGATGGAGGACATTCTAAAATTGGCAGGATGGTCCAATTCAGGAACATTTGCAAAATTTTATCATAAGGAAATTCATGATAAAGGTGCACGGTTTACCAATGCTGTTCTGGGAGGTAAATCGGGTAGAAATTTGAAAAAGCATTAAGGTATGCATAGTTTTTTTATCTTGTGCTTAACAAATATTTGATCATAGGCTTTGAAGTCTCACAGGATACCGGAAGTGATTATGACGAAATAGAATTTAAAAATTTGACGAGACTTACCTTGGTTAAGTTGAAGTCAAATTGGAATTCTATGAGTCATAAGACTCACTGAAGGTATCATGTGCCCTCCCACCCTCCCACATCCTTAACTGTTGAAGTCCCTCCACTGCGTGGAGAACTACTGCATAAACAGCGTGTATATGTAAAAATTAGCACACCTGAATAAACCTAAAACCTTAAGTTATAGTAGACCTAGTATATTTAAAACAGTATATCTCTTGTTATTATGCACAGGTACAAACAGTAAAAACTTAAAATTGGTTACATACACCCATTTGGTTTAATATGCCAAAATGTAGACATACATACAGACATCTGACCAATCTAAAGACCACAGAGTTGCTTTGTAATTCGACCAGAATTGGTGTATGTTTATATATTCCTCGTCTGCTAGGAAGGCAGTCACTATATGATGTAATCATGGATATTTAAGTACCAGTAAATGCCTAGTATTAACTGTGATATCATATCTTAAGAAAACTATCCCTTCATGATCACCCCTATCATATAAATAGGTAAAGCATCCATTCTCAATAAATATTTCTTAATATCTGTCTTTGCAGATGAGGAAAAAGCTCTTAATAAATTTGCTAATGCAGCAAACAAGAAAGTGTTGCTAAACACTGATATAGATAAGGAACAGAAGCTAGAAAAGCTTCTTGATTTTACATTGAATAAAGTAAGTGAGAAGAAGAGAGTTAGGATAGAAACAGAACGATTTAAAGAAAGTAAAGCCCAGGAGGAAGAGTGCAGTCCAAAAAAGAAAAAGAAAGAGAAGACACAAAAATCAGATGGGGAAGCTACCAAAAAGAAAAATGAAAGTAAAAATCAAGAGAAGAATTCACAAAAAAAGTAAACAAGAGGCTGTGGCTCTAACAAAAGAGCAAGAGATAATATCTGGTCTCTCGTGTCGGTTCCAAGACTCGTCTGACCATGAATCAATTGAGTTGTCCCATTCACCAGGGAAAGACCTTCATCAAAAACAACAGACAGACACCACCCTGACAGAGACCTGGAGACTGTGTAATCAAGATGTGGATCTTGAAACCCCTGCTGAATCAACAAATGGCAGTAAGTAAATATTAATCAGATATATTTCTTCAACGGTCCAAGTTAAAAGACTAAAATATCATAAAGAATTAAATTCTTTATAACTATTAATAGAGATATAACTTAATATGTCAGTGTATTCAACTATTTTTCATATAACAGACAATTCTTATATAAGGAAGTATATATATTCATTTCTATATTAAACAATGACAAAAGGCTTATCACTATAATGTGTCCCCTACATTTGGCGGTACTAAATACGCGAATTTTCATGACATATTGACACCACCATTTAACCATAAACACTTTATCTTATCTACTTACTTCAAGTTATATCACATCTACCTTTTTTGTTCAATCAAATTGATGAAATGGAAATCAGTGAATATATCAAAAGTTCAAAATTTGTCCTCCTTCTGATATTTTGAGCTACGATACATTGCAAATGTTAGTAGGATAGGTACTGAGCATTAAATGACAAAATGAAGACATCTTACATCAATTATTTTGTTATTACTTCTTAAATGAAAAGGAATGGGTTATCGGCGTGTATATTTGTAAAGACTATTTATTTCAGGAGAATTCCAGAGATGGCAGTGTCTACCTGAATTTGGAAAGAAATACCCCCAGTACAGATTTTATACATAGAAATATTATACCTTCTTACACTCATGACTCACAAGTACAGTCTTCAACTTACTTGCAACAACAAACACCCTCTTTTCTGCACCAAACAGCATCAGCCTCTATTCAACAAACACCGAGTACATCCTACATCACACAAGATCATTTGCTATTCACAGCCTATGACCAAATCACATCACAGTCTGAATGCAACCTGGACAGACAGCCTACATATTACAATTCCACACACACACACACACACTCTTGGATCCAAATAACACTATGTATGATGATCTGGATCATGATACTGCAGCCATTCCTGAGCCATTAAGAACACCTGTAAGAAGATCTCCAAGAAAACATCAATACTCTGTCCTCGCTAGTACACCAATAAAGAAGACCGGAAATTCTTCAATTCCTCATGCTTTTTCCACCTCAGAAAGAAGCATTGACTAGAAAAGAATCTGCTAATGTAAGTTTCACACATACATTAGAGAATAGATTGCATGGTGTGATCATGTTTTCATGAACTTGTTTACAATACAGCAGTAACAACTTTTTTCGTTTAAGAGTTAATGTGATGAGTTTAGATATAAATAATGAAAATAACATACGTTTTTTCAATGCAACTTCTCACTTTAATTAGGAGCTGACTAGGTTAATTGGAAACAGAGATGTCATGATCGACAAGGAAGTTTTGGCAACTGCTGTACGTCTAGCTAGGAAGTCGTCAAAGCCCGCTTACACCCCGACAATGAAACTTATGCCTGGACTGTTCACAACTGAAACCATGGCCAATTCCAGAGGTCAGGGTATTGTAGCAAAAAAGGAGATACAAGACCTCCGTTGGACAAATCTAAAGTTAAGGTCCTAAAAGGTAATGATTTAAAGGAAAACCCCTGTAAGCTGTTGGCTTTCAGTTGATTTGGATAAATTGCACAGCTTTATTGCATATTTCAAAAGCATCAAGCAGTCACTGCTAGGATGGGTGACCTGTCACAAATAAAATTTGCTCTTTTCACTATTAGATCAACAAATTCAAAACTTGGCAAATAAATTTCAGAGTCATTTATTATAAAAATCTTAAGAAATCTCAAAATGAAACTAGACTGGGCAGCTTCATCCATCTCTCATAATTTCATTTGGCAAAAATGAGACTGAGCCAGTAAAGGTGAATTCATAGCAGTGTATTTTCAGTCCAGTTCTCTACCAATTTACCGAAAGGGAATTCCCAAAGCTGAGTTAGTGACAAGCGAGTAGATAGGACAAGCACCTATGACATACTCCCCCCTGCATGAAATCATCTAATGCTAGAGATATGGAGCTAAGGTTGAACTTTTGTATATTTGACAAGGTTGCAAATGCCACACTGTTCCAAGTCTCAATGTAGGCTCCAAATGTCATAGACAATATTTGAAAAGTCATAAACTCTGCTGAGATTTGGTTTACAGTACAAATTACTTTACCAAATGAGCTAAAGGGAATTCCCTCCAACAGAGTTGGATAGCCAGCATCTGTGACATCCCTGTATGCCTAGTTTTCATATTTAAATAATTGTCAGTCAGATCTGCATAGATAATTTTTAATTTTGTATACATTCATATACCTCAGTAATGTACCATTTACGATACTATAATATTTTGAAGTACTATAAAGATACAAGTATAACAAAGGTAATTATTTTATTATTTCTTTTCAGACTATGTAAGGTGCTTCTGTAAAAGTAATGGGATTCCAGGCCCAAGCGAGGGCCTCATGAATGAGGCAATTACAGAAAAGATCAGTTATGCGAGAAAAACATTGAAAAGACAATTGCAGATTACAAACGTTTAACAGATTAATTGCTGTAAAGTTTAATTTCACTTTTCACTTGTCACGCTAAAACAATATTTATTTAATTTCTAGAATTTGTAAAATTAGTAACTGTGATAGTTGAAGCATTGAACTTTTAAAATTTTGTTTTTTAAATATTATAAACTTTTGTAAATCTTTATTATCTTTATGAATGAATATAATTCATAACAAACATCTCATTGACTTAATGTTTTGTGATGAAATCTATATGTTTGCTTTGTGCAACATAAAAAGTATATTTCAGAGAGAATGACATTTTCTGAGTGAAAAATAGAGGATGGTCGTGTAGAGACTCGGAGTGTAGAAGAGAAGCATAATGTACATAAGGCTATGCACCACAGAGTATTACTTTCAAATGATGTATCCACACTATGCTGTTTATGCAGTTTTGAAATTGGCTCACTTTATACATTCAAAAGCTATGTTTTCAGTTTTTGAATTATTCACAGGTTTCTGAAAGTTGTGTTATCCATATTTGGAATGAGCTCACGGGTTTCTGAAATCTGTTTCCCTAGCTCATGGGATTCAAAAAGCCGTGTTTCCATATTTGGAATTAGCTCACGGCTTCTGGAAAGCCGTGTTTCCATATTTGAAATTGGCTCACGGCTTCTGGCACGGGTTTCCGAAAGCCGTGTTTCCATATTTGGAATTGGCTCACGGCTTCTAGCACGGTTTTCTGAAGCTGTGTATCCACATTTAGAATAAGCTCACGGCTTTCAAGAAACCATCTGAACTAATTTACATATTTAGGCTTAATTTCCGTGCCTTGTACGTGCCCTGATTGTTTTCAACACGGGTTTTTGTATGTAATTTTAAACAGACTTTATATTAAGAGACACGGATTTCAAGTAAGGAATCCGTGCTTTTTCCGTGTCTTGGCCAACTGGCTCATTTCGTACGGGATACTGTACTTATTTTGAACGGAGTCGAAACGTAAGCGGGGGGAAGTTGTAGCGTATATTTCATTATCATTTTTCTATCTTATCTTATATCTTATTTAGAATCTACTATTATTATATTTAGATGTTAAGATAACGCTCATTGTTAATTAGGTCATTGTTGTTTATTTACATGTCACTCCTCACTATGAGGATCACTTATTTTCATCCTCACTTTGAGGATTACCCAAATTAGTATAAATAGGGGGGCGCTGATTTCAGCCGCGCGTCAGTCTATATCTAGTGCTAAGATGAGTTCATGTATAAGATTTATTCCGGAATTATTATTTACTTTATGGGTCCGTTCATTATGTTGGATTTTATATGGTAGAACTGATTACTGAAATACAAGAAACTTAATGTAGTGGCATAGCTACCAAAGAATTATGGATATATATGCGAGCCGCACGCTCGGTGTCACGCTACAACTCGTGGCAGCGTTATGGGGTCGAATCTTGAGGATTTACGTGTGATATTTCATTGGAGTTAACTGCGATTTTTATGTGTGTTGGGATTTATATATTCAAGTGATTATTATTCATTTGTTGGATTTATTAAAGGAAAACCTGATTGTTACCATATTTTAAGTTAAAGAGATCAGAAACGATGTACATAAGCAAATAAAAAAAGAATTTTCTATCCTAAAACGTCACCGATATACGGCAGGAAACATAAGTGCATGTGCACCCGTTTTACATTGCAATCAAGGAGAAACATCAACTTCCGGTCCGTGGTCGAGTGACTTCACAAGTGCGTTACGATAGTAAATAGAGTAATACTATAGTATAGATCTAGTAGACATCGATATGGATTCTGATCATTCAGACAAGGAGAGTGACCACGAGATAAACTAAAATCTCTCATGTGAGTCATCGGATTACGACGACAACGAAGCTGCTTTGGTGACAACGAACATCGCGCCATACCAGTTTGAGCCGTATTGCAGTTCGTCTGAGGCCGAAGAAATTCGGGAAGGTGACTCTGACGACGACACTGAAGAGGCCATTTCTCGTCGTTTACAACGACTTGCAAATACTGAATGGTAGATAAACAATTTATCACTAATGACATAACACTGATTTCATGGCGTCTTCACAATTTTGAGCAAGACACTAGTGAAACATAGGTTACAAGGACGGACCAAGGTTCAATTTAATGTGTACCGGTAATGCTTGTAAAAGAGTGCTTTCCTTCTGTAAAGAGTGATTTATAAATGTTGAGCATTAAAATCACACCACACCACACTTTGTACATGTTTAGCATTAACTTATTTTGCAATGACATGACCGATAATCATACACGTGGCCGGACCCAGGAATTGAACCCAGGAACTCCTACTATAAAGACAGATATTCTCCCCTCTCCCCTGGTATAATCTACTTGGATATTATCCTTTCACTTAAGGGGCAGCTGTGGGCTTTGTGTTTCAACTAAAACACAAGAAGGAAGAGTGTCTGTGCTGTAAAGAAATTCCAGAGGTGCTATACCATATGCAGGAGTTTGAGAATTTGGATTGTGTTACAAACCACCCCGGCTTTGAGGCTGTATGTTTGTACAGATGCAATTTGTACACCATATACTTGGCTTATAACCAACAATATAGTGTACAGATTGGAGATTCACAAGAGTAAGTATATTCTAATATGTGTAACACTTTAAAATATACACAAAAGCATGTAATATATTTAATTACTTTACCAGCAGCTGCAGAAATATTTCATTATTGCAGTTGTCAACTACTGATAATTCAAACATTAGAATCTGAGACACATTTGACATAGTTACAAGTTGTTAGACATATAGTATTTTTGTGAAAATTTTATGGCTGTGACATTAGATAGATCTACATATATGTATACGAGATATTCACGTAGACTGGATAATCAAAATTCTTTTACTTAGCTTCCTTAAGCCCAATTTACACGATATGTTTAGCACATCTTCACGGTGGAGATATGCTAAAACAGATCGTGTAAATTGGGTTTGTGCTAAGCATATATGCTAGCAGACGAAATAGAATTGGTTCTATTCCGTATGCTGTGAAGATGTGCTAACGTACGCCGTCGACCAATCAGATGACCGCATCGAGATAGGACGTTATAAATAGAAATTCCAAGAAACAAAAATAAAAACAAAGACGAGAGAGAAATGGCGGGTAAAAGAAAGCCGGAAGAATGGCGATTGACAAATGGGCAGCAAGAGAAACTTATAGAGCTCTACCACAATGAAAGCGCTCTATGGAATGTATCCAGTGCTTTCTACTCCAAGAGGGAATGTCGCCTGACGGCACAAATAAATATAAAAGAAAAGATGATGTCCGAGTTTGAAGGCCTTGTGTGCACTGGTACGTTATTAGTACTTAAGTACTCAATTCAATGTTCGACAATGTAGCTAGCTACATGAGACAGAAGAACACATTTCTTTCCTCACAGTTTATTTGGTTAATTTAATGGTAACTATGGACTATTCAATTGAATATACCCCTAGAGAAGACATATTTTTCCAATGACACCCTATTTTTTGTGTTCCCCCCCCCCTTTTTTTGAAAGCTGCTCGAACTCCCCCCCCCCCTTCCCCTGTATTTTTTGTCTTATCCCTCTCCCCACCCCACCCCAACCCCCGGGGTTTTTTTTGGAGTCACACCCCTCTTGTACTCAAAGAAGACATACCATGGGTAAGTCCCCCCTCCCAGAATTTTTGCCCTCACCCCCCACCACCATTTTACCTCTACTGGATAAACTCCAGCCTTGCATTTTCGCCTCCTTATTTACCCTTCCCCGGATTTTTCCTCCAACTACCCACCCCCCTCGGTAGATTTATTGTCTGCTTGAGGGGGGGGGGGGGGTTCACACATCAAAATATTAAATGGAATAACACCATATAGCAAAGGAACACATAAATCATAAATCTCCGAGGATACTACACTAGAGAAATATCAAAGATAAACAAATCCAAAAAGAGTGGATCTGGCACGGACGAGTTGTACACGAGCTCATGGGTTCATTTTAAGGCACTCAATGGATTTCTACGTACACAGATTACACCTAGGATGTCACAGTCCAACCTGGTAAGTTTCACCTTAAATCAGATTCCATTGCCATGGTACCTGTCCATTGGTGAAAAAGTTATCACATAGTACGTCTCTTACATCTCTTGCATTGCCACTTGACCGATTCCCAGCTTGGGGTGATAGCCCTTCTGAAGCTGTACCTGGTTCCTGTCTCCATTGTCCAGGGTGTATTATCCCAGTCTGCACATCCTCCTCATCAACTGAACCGGGGCCCATATAGTCCGTATTTGTGGCTTTCGTTGACCGTAAGAAGTTGTGCAACGCACAACATGCAAGAACAATATTCTCCACCTTTTCTGGCTCTAGTTGGATTGTGCGTTTTAGCACAGCAAATCTGCTCGCTAAAATCCCAAACACATTCTCGACAATACGCCTTGCTCGGGAAAGTCTGTAATTGAAAATGCGTTTGTCCGGGTCCAAGTGTTTCGAAGGGTATGGTTTCATGATGTAAGATTTCAGTGGAAATGCATCATCCCCAACAATCACGTACGGTACTTAAAAATGTCTCTCAGGTAGCGGTTTTCCAACAGGTATGTTCAGTGAATCGGTCTCCAAAGCTTCATATAGATTTGAATTTGCACATACTCCACCGTCACTTACTCTGCCATTACACCCACAGTTTATGTATATAAACTTGTAATCTGCATCCACTAAAGCCAGTAAAACAATGCTGAAAAACTGCTTGTAGTTGTAATAATTTGATCCACTTCTGATAGGGCATTGAAGGGCGATGTGCTTTCCATCCATAGCTCCAATACAGTTTGGGAAGTTCCATCTTTCTTCGAACTCGTTCGCTGTTCGCATCCACGCATCAGGAGAGTCTGGAATCTGTAAAATTATAAAAAATCATTTGCTATTTTGTTACAGGAGGCAAAAGATGACGAAGATGTGGACGATGAATTGAACGAAATTTCTTTGCAGTGCTCTGACAGCAATTCTCTTGATGACTATCGACCTCCCATTAAGAGAAGAAGCAAGCAAAGTGGACCGGAGGCAGTTATGTCGCAAGCCATATCTTGTCTCCAAAACATAAGGAGAAGGACGGAAATAAAGACAACTACACCTCGCCGACCCTGGACGAAGACGCCCACTATGGTAGTTATATTGCCGAGAGTTTAAGGAAACTGGACGACCGTGTGAAGTCTTTAGTGAAACTGAAGTTTCAAATCATACTGTATGAAGCACAATATGGCTGTCTTAACACTCAAGGAGGATCGTACGGCGGTATAGGATATGCTCCACAAAGCCCCCTGTGCATCCGTATAATCAACCGGACGGAACTCCACATTATATTAACATGTAACTTGGAAAATCCATAATTGAATAGTAGTAGTATTATACAGAGGTATTCAAAACAAAATAACTGAGGATTTCTTTTGTGTTTCCAGAACAATTAATTTTGAGGATCTGTTTCTACTTTCTCTTTCTATCTCTACTTTCTCTTTCTTTTACAAACAAAATTGTTTATTTTGTAATAGGATTCTTTCACAAAATTATTTATTTTGTAACAGTGGTTCGGAAAACTAGGTCACGGGGTTATTTAAATCTACTATAGTGTGTATTGTTATTTATTACCTTCAAGCATATAGAACATGTTAAATGTTTATCTTTATAGTTATCTCTGTTTTCATTAATGGGTGTAAAAATCACGTGATGTTATATCATTTTGCTTTAAATGAATCAGAAATGTTTGATCGGCATTAGTTGTTTTCGAGATGATTAGTACTAAAGATCTTACAAATAATACATAGAAAAGTATCATTTTATTTCTTGAAATGTTTTGTATTATATTTATTCAGAAACAGTTTTAGGCATTTGTTTTGATATTACTATCAAGAAATGTATTGGATGTAAAGTATCTTGTAAGGTTCAAAATTATCAAACATGTTCCTCACACTTACAATATTTGAAATTAGATTTATACTTTGATAAATCTTTAAGGCTTGTAAACGTTGATAAAATATTTCAGGATTTGATTGAATTAGTGAAAAGTATTTCTATCTCATTAGATCATATATATGATTTTATAGAAACATATAAGTGGGACTGGTATAACTGTGATGATAGTAGGATAAAGCTATAAAAAAATTGTTATATATAAAATAGCAGAGACATTAGTACCTCAAGAATAAGAATTCATAATGAACAAAGTCTATCTACATAAATAAGTTTATAAGTAGAAGTTGAGATTTAATCATATTTTTGTTTATTTATCAAATTCAAAAAATAGTTCATAAGACAGTTTTGATTAGATTCTTACACTTTCTAATTTCATCGAATCCTTCATTTAATTATATACTAAAATTTTATTGCTGTTTACAACCATATTGTAATCAAGTTATCCAATCTTTAAAAATTTTAACAATTTCCCTTACACAATTTATTCTATCATAAACACAATTAATTCTCTTGTTTTATTGCATTGTGATATAAATTTCCACTGAAAATCAGTATCATTCTTTATCTAATCATATATTTAAAACTTGTAGCTGTTACTGTCTACCTTGTCTTGTTTGATTAAATTTAAAATTTCAACAATTTTCTGCAGTTATATTAAAAGCAAGTTATTTAGTCTTATTTTGATTTAATTAAAAATTTTGAACAATTTCCCTTACATCTACTTTGCCTTGTTTGATTTCACTTGAATTTTCGATAATTGATTCATTCACATTATAATCAAGTTATCTGGTCTTATTTTGATTTAATTTTAAATTTTCCACAATTTCCTTTACTCCTTTTAGTCCTTCATAAGCACTATTAATTCTCCAATTTCATTCCATTGTCATATAACTTTACATTATAAATCTTATCTTTGTTTACAGAGGCGTTCTTTATGTAATCATTAGTAAGATGTCACTACTGTCTAGAATAACATAGCAATTGATCTACCTTGTCTAATTTGATTTAATTTAAATCTTTAACAATTTTACTTACTCATCTTAATTTAACATAAACACTATTTCACCCTTTAGTTAATTTTCATTGTTAACACATTACATTAAGTGTATAAATAATCTGTTTAATCATGTGTTGAATTCGTCTGAGTGTCGAAGATTGCAACATGAACGCATCTATTTTCAAAAGGAGGAGGAAAACGGTGTGCTGTTTCGGGCAGCGACAAAAACCGGTAAAAACAAAAGCGTTTTTAAACGTTTTTCGTGGAGTTGGATATGTCCATATCCAAAATACAACCAATTTGAAGCAGCTTTAACTGTGGCTGAATTTATTAAGTTATGTAACATCCAGGATATGAAAATCCAGGTATGAAGTAGTTATCAATATTCATATAAAGCGAATTCATAAAGCGTATAATTTTATCGTTTTTATTATTCTAATACAATTACATATACCATCCACTGTAGATTAAAGATGTTAACGTCAATTTTTATTGGTTGTATAAATACTCATTTAGAAAGCAACTTATCTTTTTTTTCTGTTTTATAGAGCGCAGCTGAAGAACAAGCCTTTGCTGCCATTACCAAAAGGAAAGAAAAGGTCAACAGCGAAATAGAATCAACAATAAAGGAATTACATATCATCGATAGCGATGTCGAATGAACAAAAAGGATATATATTGTCTATTTTAATTCAATTGTAAAAATGGCATAGATGATGTTATTTAATTTACACTGATTAAAAATATATACTTATAACAATAACAAACAATTAATATATAAAAACCTCTTAAGATTTTTTAAAAAAGTTTCTTATATTTCTATGTTATCATAATTCTATAATTTCAGAACACAACAGCACCTTTACAATGATATAGTTACAAGAGAGAACTCTTCTCCAATGGAAATGAGAGAAAAACTTGTCGTTTCATCAACTGAGGAATTATCCGAGTTTTATAGATATAGTGTAAATGAAATGTGGGATACAGACTTTCTGCTATGTTATATTGATGTAAGACATACCGTATTTGAACTTCTTTTACAAAGGAATTTCGGAATTCAATCAGAATCTTTAAAAGGGAAGTGTTTAATTAAGATAATTCGATATTATTCTTATGAACCTTCATACAATGTTATAAATTATTTAAAAAAAATTTTCCAAGAACATTATTAAACGAAATACAATTTTCACCCATCATGTTTGAAATGATATATTATCATGCATACTTTAATTGTTTTACTTCCTTATGATACAACAATATAGGAATACTTATTATATGTAACTTCTTCGTATGGAAGTAGTATTAAGTAAATAACAAACCATTCATATCTCTACAATTTTTTTGGATCTCGTAGCCTTTATCAAATTGATCACATAATACTAAGTTAAATCTATTTTGCTAGACTTCAGTGTTAATTTTATAAGCATTAATCTGTGTTATGATTAACGCTGAACTCTCGCAACATGGATGGATGTAACTTATAATTCTACAATCTATATTATTTCACTTGATAAAGGCGAAGAGACTGAAAAAAAATTGTAGAGATATGAATAGTTTGTTATTTACTTAATACTACTTCCATACGAAGAAGTTACATTTAATAATATGATTTTGCCATTCACATAAGAAATGATTGTAATATTCATTCATTCTATCAAAATATGAGATAATAGAAAACTTCATGTATTTGCATTGGTGCTGATGTGAAAATTAAATCATTTTGGTATTATAATTGATTTGATTTATTCAATGAAATTTTGACTTTATAACCAATTATAATAGGTATTATTATTATTCTGATGAATAATTATTCTTGAAAACAATTGTAAAAACAATTCAAGTCTTTTGCTTGATGAAGTTTGTTTGTCACTTTTTCGTTAAAGCTGCGTTTATGCAGAGTCTCTGTTACGGAGAGAAAATTGTAACTTTAAGTTCTCTCCATATCTTGTCCATCCATCAAGAATAGTACCAGTACGATGTAAAATAAAAATGTATCGTATAGTCTAAACATCTAGATGTCGTAAATGGGTTTTTATGATTATTATATTAATTTTTTTATTTTAATTAGCATTGTCATCACAATCTTGTTCGTAATACCTATTAAGCGCTTGGCTTGCGGCGCCGACGATCCGGGTTCGATTCCCGGGTGGCGCCACTATGTTTAAGAGGTTGGTATCCTCCTGCTTCCATGTCGCGATATACCTGAAATATTGTTGAAAGGGACGTAAAACACCAATCAACCAACCAACGTAATATCTAATGTATAGTGTTGTTGACACATATCCCTGAAGTATTCAAAGCAATCAGCAAGCAAAAGTTTTAAGTCTGTTTTAAGGTATACATCATGATACCCTCCAATATTCTCTAGTTTTAGTTTATTCCACATATTTCGTGCATGATCATAATCCTCATGCGATATATGTTTTTGTGATAGACGATTGTAAAATGCATCTTTTTCAGGAAGTTGCCTTCATCAAACTTTGCGGAACAATCTACATACTAATATGGGTAAACACCTTTTCTGAGAAGCAAATCAGCGACTTCTGAAATTCATTTTTGAAAAGTTTGAATGCGGCTGTACCAGTTGAAGATATGTCCTTTATCAAATTTGATAATGAACAATTCAAAAATTGAAAACTATCAATAAATCGTCTTTTAAAATCTTCTTTAAAAATTTCTATTGCTTGACAAAGTATGTGAGCGTCGAAACAACGAAGATTATGAAACACTATAGGTATAAATGTCGGATACCTAAAGTTAAGGTGACAACGTTGACAGGCTGCCCCTCTATATTTTCTGCAGACATGACAACGGTCTCTTACTTTCAAACCGATTATTCCATTGTTACAAATATGACAGTGTGTTGAAGCATCAAAACTCTTCTGTTCATCCACTGACAATTCCAGTGGTTCAATATTATGAAGAATTTCTTTAATTTCTTTTTCCATAATTCTACTAACAAAATGCTCACTAACATTTTCACTTCTGTAAATGACTGGAGGTTTTGTGTAAGCATAATCATAACCACTCTACACGTCCGTTTCTCTTACGTTTTCTTATTTTCCTCTCAATAATCCATAAAGTATTTTCATCTTTCACAACCCTTTGTAATTCAGGTTCATAAAAATTACCGCGAATATTTTCATTCAGAAAACCTCGCAAATTATACATAGGAACGCCCTGTCTAAATATTCTTTTATCTACTATAAATATTTCCGATGTCCACTGTTGATGATATGACCTTTGAAACGGCATTTTTAATTGAAATTCTAACAATATCTCCTATTTTGAAAGTGTAACGTTGATGTTTTCTTATTTGTTTATTTGAACTCTTAATATTTGGTTTAAGATATATAAAAGCCCGTAAATCAGCCTGATTATCAGCATTAACATCTTTAGGAACAATATAATTTAGAGATCGATGTGGCGTTGCATTATATGATTTTACAATATCTTGCAAAATGGGAAGATAACTATAGGTTCTATTTTTCATAAAATATCGATAAAGCATTCCTTTCAATGTACGTATCACTCGTTCAGCATAATTTGCTTGCTTTTCATTGCGTGATGTTATGATATATATTCTCCTTCTGTAGATAGCGTTTCAGCCATTGATTCTTAAATTCAGATCCGCAATCAGTTCGAAGTTTAATAGGTTTCTTATCTTAAAAATCTTTTCGAAGCCTCTAAGAACTTCGTTCCCGGTTTTATTGAACAAAAGTTGCACTCATAGAAAACGAGTAAAAATGTCAGTAACTATTAGTAGATATTTAATATTATTGTTTTCCTTTGATATATTACTCACATCATCCAAATCAGCGACACATTCCTCAAAAGGTTGAGATACAACTACTTTAGCTCCTTTAAAAGTACGTTTAACTGGGTTTTGTAATGTATAATAATCTTTATCTTGTAACCAGTTGTTTATTTTGTGTATACCTATGGCAGATTTTCCATTAGTTTTTTAAAGTTCCATATACTTTTTAGGTCCAAGAAATGCACCTGGTTTACCAGGTGTACTAAAAGAATTCATCAAAGTATTTTCATCGTTGGAATCTCTCGCATCAATGGTTAACAAATAAACGAAAAACCAATAGCAGTTAACTCTTTAAAATAGTTCAGTGATTTCACAGATTTGACATTTGATTAAAGTCTGAGTTTCATTTTCGTAAAATGTCCGGAGGCAATGTTTATCTGTTTCTAGTCAAAGTAAATATATTGTAAACATATTTATACACAAAACTGGTAAACAATCTTTAGAGCAAATTGAAAATTTTTCTTTCTAAACAAACAGGTATTCCATCCTCATTGTTTGGCAATGGCTGAAGATAACTCTTCTCAAAATTATCAGCGAATTCATCTGGTACGTTTGCTTCCTGTGCTAATATTTTCCATTTCTCACAAATAACACTGTTATGTATCAATATTTCTAATCGCACGATGAAAATATATATCAATCAATTCATATATAAGACAAGTATGATATCTCTGACTAAATTCACCATATTTACATCTCAAACAGGCGCCATTTGCTAGTTCATAACACTCTGTAATCACTTCCTTTGCATAACAATAGTAAAATATATTTTTAAGGAAGTATTTATAACTTTTTCGTAACAAGTATAACATCAAAACTCCTTGATCAATCATCTTGGTATTTGACGCAACTAAGTGATCTTGATTCTGAATATAATGTCTTATATATTACTCTATCTATCTCAACCTAATAAGTTGAAGGTTAAACCAATCATAACCCCCCCCCCCCCACCCCCACGTTCTTATGTATTTTTTCTTAAAAATTCAGATTCGGCTCACAACTGTTAATAGCACCTAATTTTCTTTCGGAAGTAACTCCTCAAATACATTTTAACAAAAAAGTCTGAGGAGTTTCGAATAGCGAGGTAGAAGTCCAGCGTGGGTTGTGTTGTGAACAGATCGTTAGACAGAAGATGGCGTATTTCCTGCAAATACTGGTCTATTTTAATTGTATGCATTATGTGCAGCGACATTTAATATCAATGCCCACACTTGTCATGTCGACAAAAGTTTGATTTGCTATTGGAACAGAGATGGGGTTTATCGTCCTGATAGATCTTTATACAGCATCCACACCGTCTCCTTCGTGAGTTTTTTTTTTTACGGGGGATATTTAGATTTCACGACCTATGCACCTTCTCTCAGGATTGTCACCATTGAAAGCGGTGATGTGCCATATGAAAATATTATGACAAGCCAAGTTGTGGTTGTAATTGTCAACAGTAAACCTTGTCCAGTATTAGTAAGTAACCTTCACAAATATTCTTCTTCCATTATAAAGTCTAGTGAAGTTTACACTTACAAGATAAAAAATCCTAGTAGATCTATATAGTTTGTTTTGTTTTGCTTGGACCTGAAATGGTCAATCCAGTGCCAAGACCTTATCCAGATTATGACAGACTGCCTGCATTTCATTATTTGCAGCATGAAAAAACTCCAGTGCATGACCGAGAGCCAGATGACTTTCAACCACGAGCGAACTTGAAGAAAGTATTTGCCAGGGAAGAAATATCAACGTCTGATCACGAAAGCGTCACAAAATTTAGCAGAAAGTACTGTAGGGTAGTATTTCGCGTTGGGGTGGTGTGTATTTGATTCACCAGGGTGCGTTGTTTTATGCGACAAAATTATAAGTCAGTAAGAAAGTTAATACTTTTAATAAAATCTCTACAGCAACATACAAGATAGCAAGTTGGCTTCGTGCGACGTGGAAAAGAGGGAGACCCGGCAGTTACGATGATCACAATGTTATATTTCACAATATAGTTCTTTCAAAATCAAATAGATCTGAAATCTCTCAAGTAATTCTAAAGTCTCAATTCTATCAAGTGATTCCGAGGTCTGAACTTCCTCAAGTATTTCCGAGATCTTACTTGTATCAAGTGTTTCCGAGGTCTGCCAAATTAAACTCCCCAATTACTTTATATATTAAAAACACTATCCATTTCCACAAGGAAAATAGATTAACCGTAAATTGACCGGTCCAATTATGATTCCAGAAGGAAAATAGATTAACCGTAAATTGACCAGTCCAATAATGATATTTTAATTATACTAATTTACCACGTACCCCACGAAGCCATTAGTTCACAAATTCCTAAGACTTTAAGATAAACAAGCAAGATAGACTAGCCATTAAATGACCAATTCAATTACGATAATTACAAGTCTTTAAGATAAACAAGCGTGCACTTTAGTGTCTGTAATTGAATCATTCACAGGAAATATCGTCCAAGATATAATGTTCCTTGGTGGATCCTTTGGTGATGTTTCTTAAAAACAATTTGTAAGTAGCGTGGTATGCGGCTACCTTACAGTACATTGTGTCAGAAGATATTGTGAGAAAGTATGTGTGTCACCTGGAAACTTTGAAGTCTGATAAAGAAAAACGTTTTCTTGCAACACAAAAAAGGAAACAAAACGAAACTTCTAAGAATTATGAGGACTTCAACTGGGTGGAGTTATTTGAAAACAATTGTACTGATAAGCAAAAGGTGTCAGTGTTAGATAAGTACATTAATTATCACAGTCTGGGAAGTTTCACTTATAAACATGAAAAGGTAAAAGCTATAAACAATCCATTGCCATTCAGTTCACGTCAAACAAAGATGATATCACTCAGTCAGATGAGGAAAATGTGATCATTGATCAGTTTGATCCAGACACAGAAAGTGAAACATGTGAAAGTGATAGTGAAAGTCAACTTGATGTTCATACCTCTGAAAGTGAGGTTGAAGTAGCAAATTTGCAAACAAGATCTAGACGTGTCAGACTACCCAGAAGATACCAAGACTATGTGACATTTCGAGTATATACGTTCAAATTGTGTAAATACTCTTTGCAACATATTTATATTTAGTCCCTAACAGCATCGCCGAAGGGACTATAGGTTTGCACTCCATCCGTCTCAGGCGTCTGTCTGTCAGTCAGTCTTTCGGAATGCTTGTGTCAAATATGTATTATAATTCAATAAACTGTCTGTCCTTCACTGATAGTCACCATTTTATTACTTTCAAAGAGCTTTGTAGCTCTACAATGTACCACATGTGACATATATGTTCTTTGAATATTTTATTTTCAGTATAGGGTTTGATATGCATATATATATATTTCCAATTTTAGGTAAGAATATACTATATAATTTAAAGGCTTTGCCATTATACTTATAGAAAAATTAATTGTTGATACTTAAAGATCTCAGTTTATTCAATTATTGTCAGTTTGTGGGCCAGTGACTACCATGGGACACTGACTTTTTTCTAAGTTGGAGTGCATGGGACATGAATTTTTTTTTTATACATGAGGCCATGGGGTCGGAGGAATTTTTAAATCAATTTGCCATTCTGCACCTGTCCCATGCTTCGATAAATTTTGACCGGTCCCTAAATCGTTAAGTTTGCGGTAAAAGGGGCGCCTCACATGTACGCGCTGTATACCCGTCGTCTACTTGGGCAATGTACATAAATAACACAGCGATCGTGTAAAAAGCAATATCACTTTAAATACACGACCGTCGTGTAAATAGCCATATCTCTTTATGTACACGACCGTCGTGTAAATTGCCGTTTCACTTAGGTATACGACCGTCGTGTAAATAGCCACTACCTACTACGACCATAACGATAATAAGCCCCTTGGGTAGAAATAATTACACCTGCTATTTATTTGGATCAGTATTTTCCACACATTCAATTAACGGAAGTACAGTATTTGCAAGACGTCCCCGATTGTAGGATTCGACAAATTTTGGGTCAATGCAAATTTAATAGATGTCGCCACTTCAGGGGTCAAATTATTGTTTTCCAAACAAATATTATGTTTTACTTATATTATTGACCTGTCTAGGAAAATAAAGTAATATCATTAGACTGATGCTATTTGTGTATTTGTTTAGAGTGATATGTTTGTGTCATAACTATAAGTGTTATATATAACCCCTTATGGAGCCTCTGTCAATCATGTGAAGTAAGCTTTTAACAAAAGATGACCAGATCACCATATTTGATAGATGTTACAATAGCATGAAATTGAACTGTAGTATTCTGATTTAGACAGTAGTCAACTAATAAGAAGTAATGGTGTACTGTGACAACTCCTTGTCAGTCGCAGGCTTTGAAGCATTGTTCCAAAATTACCTTGTTTACTCTAATAGTTTAACAGACGATGCGACAATAGGACGACACGCCCGTATCTGCGAATCGTTCTTTATCAGACTATAGAAACGATTAAATAGGAATGTTTGAAACATGTTTCCAGGTGCAGTTCTCACACGCCTAAGTTGTGAAAACAATGAACTGCAATGTAGTATATCAGGGATATCAACAATTCGATGATATTAAGATTTAATCGGCTAAGGTTAATATGGTTTGTAGTGGCGGATTTACAGCCCCCCTTTTTTGTCACATATTTACTAGTAAAAATCCAGATTTTGCACCAAGTTTGGCTAATTTCCAATTGCCTCCCCCCCCCTTTTTTTTTAGGAAATCCTAGATCCGCCACTGGTATGTATTAAGTTTCATTCATGATTAGTGTTATAAATGAGATGAACTGGACGAAGACTAGATTTATTTTTTGCAAATTATTATCAAGGATAAGTCTTGAAATATTTAGGTCAATGCAAATGACAGTGCAGTCACTGACCTACTTGGCACTGAGAACTCGTGAGTAGTGCGTTTCACCGTTTTTTGGGGTCTTAAGAACAGTGGGGTTATGTGAGGTTTCCGAAATGTGACGTCACTGAAAACACCTAAGCATCTTTTGTATATGGTATATATATGGTATATGATAGAAAACCGGACGCTCGTCCACACATCGGTATAGTGTATACCGTATACTAGTGACTGATCCTACTTATCATTGAAAACTACATGTAGGGCATCCTGCTATGCTATAGTAATCCGTTAAAATCATTTGTATTCCGGAATCGACAAATACTACTAGGTCGCAAGTTGTTAAGGTCTAAGCTATTAGGGCGATGGAGTGCTACAAAACGCATCGATGCAATCAAAGGAAAAGAAAAACAGGAAGCCCACATCGCTCACCTGAGCATCTAAGTATCCAAAGGGAAAAGTAGAAAGGTATCTTATAAATTACTTTGCCCTTTCAGTATAAATGTTAAGAGACAGAAGAATGTGTATATCAGTAATTTCCATTACTTTCAAGATACTAGACCATGATTGTATCATATGTAGCGTAGCAATTCGAAATGTGTTTTTGCGAAAATATGTCAAGAAAGTTTATACGTTTAATAAAGACTTAAGGCAATATACAATGTAGTTTGCATTTTTGATAAACGGAATGGCCGGCACGATTCAATGCATTTCGGCATCAAATATCTAACATACATAAACATGAAGCAAAAGATAGGCAATAATAACTTACCCCAGATCTGTCATCTGAAGGCTCTACACATTTTTTCCCAACCCGTTTTAAATTTGCCGGTTTCTGTGCCAGCCTTTCGGACTCGCGAGATCTTGTTAAAAGAAGCCTTACACAAAGAGGCGGAGCTGACGAAAAACACGTGGTTATTGTTATCTTTGCGTCATTTCTGTGTTTACAGTTTATTTGTCGGCTAGTTACCGCATTTCTGGTAATTTCAATTTAGTTTTCTTCATAAATAACTAGCCGATAAATAAAATGTACATTCTGTAACATATGATCAGTCTAACAACATGTATCTAGTAAATAGTAGTATTACGTACCCGAAAAGACCTCATATGTACATAATAATGTTAAATTACAGGTTGAGGTGGTTGTGGGATGGTTGCGGAAATGTGGTTGACAGTTGATTGACAGGTAGTGGTTCTGGTTGACAAGGTGGTCATTTTGTTTTAATCTATTATTTGATTTTATTATGACGGATTGACAAGTTTGAAATGTTGCGGGTGTATGTATCGCTAACACTCATAAATGCGAAGACAATTATTTGATATTATTATGACGAGTTGACGAGGCTAACTGTTTTAATAGTATGTTTGAAATGTTGCAGGTGTATGTTTTGCTATTAATCGTGTGTGTTTATTGTTTGCTAATCAAATTTGGAAACGTATAAATAAGGAGATAACCAATCTGTCTTCACTCTGTGCGTTTGAACAGGCCAGGAAGAAAAATGTCTGACCACGACTTTTTAGGAGAGGATGAAATACTCGCAGAACGCATTTTTGGTAAGCTATTATTTATTTATTTTTACCTTAACTTTATTTTATCGAAATCTGAATATCCAGTTGAATATTTTTATTTTAACTTTACACTTTATTAGAATCTGAAAATTTAGTTGCATGTGATATAGTATGCATACATAACACTCGATTCACACACTTAAACTATCAAGTGTTATGTAGACACTTTCTATTATTGGATATTGTGTTTTGATAACTAATGGATCGAATTAATTTTTATCATTCAATTTTTTTCAGGTGAGAAGAAGTTCGCCGTTTTGAGGACGGCTCTAGACGACACTATGTATGTTGAAATCACCAACGCAGAAGAGGAAGGGGAGCTACAAAAAAAACTAGCTTCCCTAACACTTACGAAGTGGAAGTACTTTTGCGATAATTTAGAAAGGTTGCAACAAGCCGTGAAAAACCTCGTCGTTAGAGGGAGAGGGGGGAGTTTTAAACTCCACCTCGGGAGTAACCAATTCGTGAGCATATCAACCGGATATGCTTGTTCGGACATTCGGCGCTGGTATGTCTGCCCAATGCAGGGGAAGCTCCTGCCGTCTAAGAATGGAATCGCCCTGCATCTGGACGACTTTAAGGAACTAGTAGCTCAAGTTAGTGAGCTGAATGAAGACATTCCAAACATGCACGCTGTAATTCCGTGTCAATACACTCGTGCAGATGAATCATCCACATTGACGTGTACGTTCTGTACACCATCCGCAACCTTTTGAGAGACGGTGTGAAGAGCAGTGTGAAGGAGATTATAAAAGTGAAGCTAGTTGTCAATTTTTTTATTAACATATGTAAAGATGACAATTTGTTGATTTTTAAATAAAACAATATAGTTCAAACAAATTTATTTTTGATTATTATTAAATACTGATGACATTGCTTTAAAGTTACTGGGGTAAACATCTGTAAGCCATTCCACAAAAATCTTTGAAAATTTTAAAGATTTTCATATTTGAATTTAAACCCTGATCAGTTTAATATAAGCTGTATTGTTGTTTTATATGAAAATATAAATTGAAATGATTTCCCTAATTTGTTAAATATGTAAGTGAAAGTAGAAAAATCCTTAAAATTTTCTCAAGATATTTTGTGGGATTGTCTGTTAGTATTAACAGGTTTGGGGTTGGGTCTTATTAGCCAAACACTGTTTTGACTTGCTCTGTAAATAATAAAGATCCAAATATTACAATAGTTTCCGATCTTTATTCTGTCACTGTCACGGAACAAGTGATGTGATGTAACATCACATATAAGAATTAAAAGTACACAGCTCTGTCATTAACCATACAAGATGGTTTCACAATAACAATAGAATACAAATGTAAAATATAAACTTTTCATGATAAAACAATTTATCAAACATGGGGAATTAACACAATATGGGGAATTTCCAAGTGAACCTGAATGACTAATTCCATATGAATAAATTTAACATTACCGCCTGGAGGTTAAGGGAGATAACTGTAAAACTAAGATCACCAAGGTAAAGGTGAAGCGTAAATAATGACTAGATGCTCTTTAACTTTACTTGTAATAACGTTGAATGAAAGTCAAGAAACTTGTTTTATAATTTTCAAACAAATTAAAACAATAACAAAATCAAGATCAAGGACCATAACTCTGGCACTATGCACCTATACAAGAGTGAATATAAAACCTTATTAAAGACAATAAAATGCTTACAAGAGCTTCTGAACAATCATGATATAGAAAATAAGTTTTGGCAGTTCTCTAACATTAACTACACCGGTTCATTGACAACAAGGTCAAGGTTCAACTTTTGCATGTTATCGCATATAATAAATGGTGCTATCGAGCCCGATCCTTGTTCTTTAAAAATAACAAACTAAACTATAAATCAATTCACTAGCAAAATGGTATATCTACAAAGAAGGGGAACAATATTTATAAATTGAAATTGATTAAAGTAATCTTGTGAACAATGTTTTTCAATGCATTATGAAAATTTAAACATGTTATATGTAAAAACTTTGCATAACCAATATATCTCTTGGCATACAGTAAAAAAAAATGCTTAAACACACATAAAATTATATATAACATATATAATTTAAACTGACATACCTGTAAATAATAAAGATCCAAATATTACAATAGTTTCCGATCTTTATTCTGTCACTGTCACGGAACAAGTGATAGAAACGCCGTTCCGCGACCCACGGATTGACTTCGTTTACAGGTTTTATTAATCAACCAATCAAATTAGATTTTACAAAAATCGACACTAATTTGACCTTTAACATTTCCAAATTTGGGCTACTAAATGTCAAGGAGATAATAAGGTCACGCCCCTGACGTCCGTTGTCCGGTCAAGGCGAAGGAATTTTGCACCTAACGTCATAGCAATTGACTTTATTATCTGAAAAGATTACTTAATTTATATAGCTGCCGATTGGCATGTTATCTTAAGCATGTCCCCGAGATAGATTAATAAGGAAACTATTTACATAGAGGGTAAATAAAACTGTCTATGGCGTAAATCTTACACAATTCATTGTTAGATGATTAAAACCCGCACTTACAAAAATGCTAAAATTATGAAGTTACTAAATAACTTTTCTGAACTTTGCCAATACTACAGAAAAATTAGCAAAATCAAAATCTGCATCAAAAACTCTTTTGTTTGATACTAAATACGACATATTTTAACTGAACAATAAAAATTTGACATTTTAAGTTTTAAAGATTTGACTTATGAATTTTCCTTTAAAAACTGCAAAATTCTGCTATGTAACAGTCATAATGAATATGATAATTGACCAAACAAATTATCTATATTACATATGACATCAGTTTCAAATCTCAAGAAAATTAAATATTTTTTTTCGTAGAAGTTTATTTTCAGTATTTTAGAATGAACAATCAACTCATTCATAAAGCTTCATGTTTATTAAAATCCAGAAAAGATACGGCAATCATTCCTTCATAGTAATATAGAAGAAAATATATCAATTCATTTAATCAAAAATAACACGCATATGAATTTGTATATGAAAATGTAGAAACATACATACCATTACAAACAGATTAATATCTACATGGGGCGACTTAACTTGACGTTATTGGGCGACTTAACCGATATAGGGCGACTTTACTTTGGGGCGACTTACCCTGATTCCTGATTTTCGAAAACACCCGCCGAGAAGAGTTATCGTTCTTGAGTGCAGGTATGCTTGCACTTCCGGTATAAACAAAATGGGGAAAAACTACTGTGCAATTAAAGATTGTCATAATATACCAAATAAGATCGGTCGCTTTGGCAAGCCTGTGAAACTTCATGAGCTACCTAAGAAGAAATCACTGCGATCAGCCTGGCTTCGAGCTATAAGCAGGAAAAATTACAACCCAAAGCGAGCTCAGGTAAGATCTCGTCCTTCAATCACTGAATCAGACGACGTCGACGAGACGTACATGTCCCTGCTTGAATGCCAAAGGCTTCAGGGTGCGTAAACTTTCTGGAAACACTGGAAACACCCTAGTAAACACTGGAAACACCGCATAACTTGAATAAACACCGTCATTGCATAAGAAAACACCCTATGGGTGATGTAATAGGGTATTTTCCACAACATATCCAAATTTCAAGGAAAAAATTGATCCATATTTAAATGATTTGTGTCAGTTTTTCTTTTAGGTTTCACCTCTTGCTTGCTATGCCCAATACGGCGGCCATGTTTGTTTACCTATCATTTTGCACCTGAGTAACTGAAGTTTTATGTGATTGTTGTAATATTCACATTGTGTGATAATTCGATATAATAAGTATTCATTCCACACTTTTGAAACATTAATATATTGCATATAGGATTGTATTATTACTAATATTGTATTTTATAGTATATGACTACATTAAAGATATGCAAAGAAATCGATCTAAAATAGAAAATATAAACTGATACAAATCATTTAAATATGGATCAATTTCATCGACATTCAGATATGTTGTGGAAAATACCCTACTACATCATGCCTAGGGTGTTTTCTTTTGATATGATAGTGTTTATTTGATTTATGCGGTGTTTCCAGTGTTTACTGTGGTGTTTCCAGAAAATATATGCACCGAAGGCTTCATGCCAATCATGGTACATTTACAGCATATACACAGTACACTAGTAGTGACTACAGACGAAACTGTCTGTGATGGTGCCTAAAATATATCGATCTTGCATGTACGAAATGATTTTAGTTTCAATGTCGCAAGTAACCAAGTTACAAAATTTTCATTGATTGAACACTCCAGCCTCTCTGTCACAAGCTTCATCAAGTATATCTATACAATAATAATATTATATTGCATATATATTATAATTCATTAGTTAGTAACCTCCTGCATCCATGTTGTGACATGACTGCAAGTCTGAAATATTGTCAAAAGCGACATTAAACCTTTATCAACCAAAATATCATGTACATGTATGTAATATGCATGCACACATGTATTTCCCTACAAAAGCTGGCGTGGCTCAGTGGTGAGCATGCTTGCGTAGTGACCAAGAGGTAGAGGGTTCGAGCCTCACTGAAGCCATGCGGGTGTCTGTCCTTCCAATGAGACAGTAAACGGATACCCCGTGTCGCAGCAGATGTGGCACGTAAAAGACCCCTCACTGCTTTGAGTGGGTCTGTTGCAAAGGTCAAAATATCTGAAATTGCATCAATCAGATGCTGTCACCATAAACATGCAATTTTCTCGAGTGCGACGTTAAGCAATGAAAATCAAACGAAAAAATTCTGGACAAACAGTTTTCATTTTGATTAAACATTAAACTATATTTTGTTTCTCTTTATAGGTGTGCTCTGACCATTTCCCAGATGGCAATGGCAGAACTTGGAAACACCAAGTCCCAACACTTTTCCTTCCACAGAAAAAGCAAAAGGACGTAAATAGACGCCTTTCCCTGAACATTAGCAAACGAGAGGCTACATGTTTAAATACAACACTTGAAATGGATGTGCCAACAAACCACCTGACTTTTCATAGGTAATGAGAAATTTATAAACATGTGAATCTGCAAGGTATCCAAGTGTTTATTTAAACATGTTTTAAGTCTTTTCACTTGCATGGTACATGTAGTGATGTATTATTTAGAGTTGCAAAATTTTTATATATTGCAACAGTACAACATGTACTGGTATGTGAAATACATTGTAATACTCTGTAGTACATGTACATGTAGTAGCAGCATGAGGTAAAACGAAACAGGTACATGCGTATGACAAAATAAGAACTTACACTTAGGTGTGATGTACATGTATATGTTAAACAGATTTATTTTCCCACATAACTCCATGGTAAGAGCATCGATCCTTGATAGTAGTGTTGTATAATCAATTTTCATAATCGATTAATCTGAATAATCTGAGGATACAATGTTTGTTTTCAGCTATTCAAAAACATCAGATCCCAATGGAGTCGCCACTAATGACATGGCTGAAGAGGACAAAAAGGAGGAAAAACATCAAAGCATAGTGATAAGATCAGTTGATACATGCACAGAGGTTGACAGGCCTGAAATTACTGTGGAAGATATATGTAACAATGATGAAAAAGTTCAATTCTACACAGGACTCCCAGATTGGGCCACTTACAATGCTTTATTTGAATGCCTTATGCAGCATGGTGCTGACAAACTAGTCCTTGACAACGATAAATGTAGCCAAACACATAATCAAGGAGTGAAAAGAAAGCTCCGTCTTGAGGATGAATTTCTCATGGTGTGTATGAGACTTAGACTCGGTCTACTTTTGAGAGATCTGGAGTACAGATTTAAAATTTCAGCTGGCAGATTGTCAAGAATTTTCCATGCTTGGATCAATCACATGTGTAAATGTCTGCAGACTATTGTTTTTTTACCAAAATTGGAATCTATGAACACACCTAAATGCTTTGAACATTTTCGTGATACAAGAATAGTGTTAGATTGTACTGAAATCTTTGTACAAACTCCATCTTCCCTTTGTACTCAGAGCCAAACATACTCGAATTATAAAGGCCACAACACCTTCAAGGCTTTGGTAGGAATTGACAAAATTGGAGCTGTGGTATTTGTTTCAAGACTGTGGGGAGGTTCAGTCTCAGACACAAAGATTACCAGAGAAAGTGGCCTATACCTGTTTCTGGAGGATGGGGATGCAGTAATGGTAGATAAGGGATTTATTGGTATCAAGGATGACCTGCAGCAGAAAGGAGTTAAACTCTATTGCCCTCCCTTTCTTACCAAGTCCCAATTCACAAAGAAGGAAGTAGAAATGACAAGGAGGATTGCATCTGCTCGCATCCATGTTGAGAGAAAGATGGAACAGATAAAGAATTTTAGGATTCTTCAAGGTGTTCTTCCCCTGAGCTTGTGTGACATCGTAGATGAAATTTTCTTTGTATGTGCAGCTCTCACTAATTTATTACCAGCCTTAGTGAAATGACTGTAGAAATTTGCAAGAAAATGCAATTGTGTTAATCTAAATAATATTAAATGGATATTACTATCAAAATATTTGAACTCTCATTCATTATGTCTCTGTACTACACAGCAGGTTATCGACCTCTGTAACATGGTGGCACAATCCAGGATTCGAACCTAGGTAATCCACATTGAAGCCAAGTGCTTAACCACTACACCAAATCTACTTTTATTCAGGATGAAATGGAAAAAGTGTAACAGGTTAAAATCTACCACTATTAGGAATCGAACTCGGGTCCCTTGGTTAAGTTGGTTTGACAATCCACCACTATGCTGATTGAGCTAAAAGGGAAATCGCATCAGCTGAGTTTGTAACAAGTGGATGTGTACATGTCATGTGAACATATACTGTGACATTAGTACATGTGTTATTTGAAAAATTTGATTAATCCAACTACATGTAGTTGTGAAAACTGAGTCCTGATAGAAGGAATTTGCTACTTTTTGGCTCGCCAAGACAAAAGTCGAGAAAGCAAATGTCATGCCTTTGGTGTCGTCTTTGTTGTTGACCTTTATTTTGTGATTTTGACCTACTGACTTTGACCTTGTAGATTTTAGCCATTTTACTATGTAAAACCTGTTCAGAGGAGCTACAATGTTTGTTGCCTTCTGCGAAATCTTAAATACCTAGACCGAGATTACCTGCCCCTTACTCCCACTTTTTTATCAGCTGTGGGAGAGGGTCAGACAGCAAGTAGCTAAAAAGCTAATACAAAGTATAAAAAGTGGGAGTAAGGGGCAGCGAATCTCGAACTAGTATAGGTATACTATAGAGAAAACATGTGGACAGCTGCATGTTCATTGGCAAACATTTTTATTCATTTTTTTGCATAAGTTCTCTGTAAGTGAGGGACCATATAATCAATATAAAATTTCATGAGTTTGTTTTTCATAGATTCCCAGAATAACTTGTCAAATTTAATTTCAATGATTTTAAAGTCTTTTCTTGTGAATATCACAAAGTCACACACTTCCAAATGGCATAGTGCCATTTGTCCTTGAATTTGACTGTAATACCTATGGTTGGGTTTCAATGATATATGTTTTGTTTCCTTGTCTATGGTACAATAGAACCCACTCTCACTGCAGGCTTCATCAATGGTTTTATTCCTGGCACTATATGGACATTTGATTTCTAAAACTCTTCTTTCTTTTGTTTTATGGTTATAAACAATGCCATCTGGACTTGAACCTAAATATGCATGATCCTTGCACAAGAACAAACCACACTCATTAACGGTAACTTTTTGCTGGTTGAAAAGTTTTTGATATGCTATATAACGTTTTCTGGCTACAGCTTCATTTTTCCTCCCCCATTTCATAGCTGGGGTATCAATTTTGTCGTTATTTTCACTAGTAAACTTGATAACAAACCCTTCAGGTAAAGTTGTGTCTTTTCTCACTAAAACATCATGAAAGTTTGAACTTGTAATTCTATTTCTTCTAGCTCTAAGCCAAAGTTCATTCTGATTTTGTCCCCTTGTTCTTACTTCCAACTCTTCTATTATTTCTTTTGAAATTTTTGATGTAGAGCTGATAATGTCATTGCAAGTTGTGTTTTCCTTTATCATTAGTTTTACATCTATAAATTTATCTGAATCATATGTTATGGTTTCAGAAGTTTCTACTTCTTCATAGTGTCCGACGTTTAAATCACTTGAAGTTTCTATGTTGTATTTTGGCTGTGGATTGATGAGTTCAAGTAAGACTGCATTAGATGAGTTGTTAGTTAATTTGCAACACAGCATTGTCTTGAAACTATCAGAAGAAAGGGGTTCAGGAAATTTGCATCTACTTTTTTCACAATCCTCTTTCCCATATCTTAACTTCTTGAATTTAATATTCTTTATGACGTCAGCTTCTCTCTTACGTTTTCCTGGTTTTGACCATTGGCACGGTTGTGAAGTACATGGTTCATCACTGGATGGGTTGGGTATTTTCGTTTCCAGGTAGAAAAGAAGACCAGCTATATGTGTGCAACCTTCCCCTAGACTACAGAATGAATATTTAGAGAAGGTCAGTTGCTGCTGCTGATATTAATGAAGCTGTATTTGACATATGAAAACCTTTATCAATTTTACTACATTACTAGTATTACATGTACTACCATTGTCCATTCCTAAGTAATTTATAAATCTATAAGCCTGTACATTGGGTGATAAATCATGTTATTAGGGAAAAACTCTGCAATACTTTTCAATCAAATAGTATACCTGATTTGCTAATATTATGCTAGTACTAACAGCTAAGAACTAATAACATAAATCTATCTGATTTTAAGAAAAAAGAAACATATCAAATAAAAAAAAAAGCATGTACAGATCCAGACATTTTGTCAGGGGATCCATCTAAGAAAGGATTTTTTATCCAGAACTGCTAAAATATTAATTTTTTCGGGGATACTTTTAGATGGGGTCATTGCCCCCTTAAATTTCTGAATGACCTAGGTGTTTGAGAGGTCATCATTAATTTTCTATGTTAATATAAGGCCACCTTTAAGATAGTTATTTTTTTATGAAAATGTCTATTAAAATTGATCCATAAACTTCATCACCCAAAATGATCCCTGCAATTTTCATAATGTATTTAATACCATAGGGCCCCACACATGAATAATAAAAATATTACCCTGCAGGACAGGAACAATATGCTCTGGAAATCTCAATGGGTGTCTCTTTGGTCAACAGAATCCATTGGTTATAGGCTCCTTGTTTCATTGAAGGGTGGCATTTTGATCTTATGTAACACAATTTACAGTCTTTGTCTATTAAGTTGGTCATAACTTTGTGGATATACCCTTCTTTGAAAAAGTTGTATCCTCTGATAAACTGACGATAGCATTCCATTTTTTGTTTATCTTCGGTTCTATGGCTGCTATGAAGTAGGTATTTTTCTATATCAGTATGCAAAAGATTTGGAAAACATGCCGAATCAGATGTCCATCCCGTTTTCAGTTGTTCAATCGGAGGGGCCAGAGATGGATCCAAGTTTTTACATTCAGCATCACTGGAACTCACATCTTTATCAGTCTCATTCACGTCATTTTGACACGGAACGATTGTCTTGAGAACCCTTTTCGATAGCTCTATCTTCGATCCACTTACTTTCTCATGGCGTTCTTGGAGATACTTTTTTAATTCTTTTACTTTAAAGTTATCTAAGATATCTTCTAACGTTGTTTTTTCATTCAATGTTATGTTATTCATGTTCGAAGATCAGATTTACCCGCTATGTATACTTTTTTTGTTTATACCGGAAGTAGAATGTACCAGCGAGAAAGAACGATAACTCTGATTTCGAAACGAGAGAATTGCCGCTTTTACTTAATTACTGATATATGTGAATCGGTCATTTCATTGGTCAGTTTATTTTTCTATTGTTTGATTTACCGCCATTAGAAGTGATTAGATATATAGATTTCCGCCATAACACTATTGTTTTGAAGTTCTGAAGATTTTCATTTATTGTATGTGTAAACAGTCATTATTTATAGAAAACCATTGTCTCAGAACAGGGCATTGAACCGGACCAAGAGAAAGTCAGAAAGGTATCTGAATGGCCAACACCTACGAACCCGGATGAAGTCAGACAATTCCTTGGTTTTGTAGGTTACTATCGCCGGTTTATTGAAAACTTTTCCAAGATTGCTCGACCATTGTCTGATCTTATACCAGATTCATCAAAGAAGCTTAGAAGAAAGACAAAGAATAGTATAGTCAAAGGGAAATGGGAATGGTCTGAGATACACCAGAGCGCTTTTGAAGAACTAAAACAACGTCTGATTACATTTCCGATTCTAGGATTTCCGTCATATGATTTACCTTTTGAGCTGCACACCGACGCATCCAACAAGGGGTTAGGTGCAGTATTATATCAAGTACAAGATCAACATAAGCGCGTCATTGCCTATGCTAGCCGTGGACTCAGCAAGTCGGAACGCAATTACCCGACTCACAAATTAGAATTTCTTGCTTTAAAATGGTCTATAACCGAAAAATTTCATGATTATCTTTATGGGAATAAATTTGTAGTTTTTACCGATAACAATCCTCTAACATATGTGTTATCATCGGCCAAGTTAGACGCCACCGGCCAACGTTGGATATCCTCACTTTCGCAATATAACTTTACCATTTTTTATCGTTCCGGAAAAGCCAACGCCGACGCAGATGGACTGAGCCGCTTACCAGGTGTAGAGCAGAGTCAGATGACGCATACCATCAACGCCGACTCCGTGAAGACGATCTGTGACACGTGTAATGTTGCGTCTACGCCTTATGTTGAGTGCCTATCTCTTGATGCTACAGTGGTGGATGATACTTGCGTACAGCCAGTAGATGAGACATCAGTATTGGATATTAAGGGGAAGCAATGGAGTGATCAATGTACCCGTTATTGGTTACAGTGTGTCAGAGATGGCTATAAACCTAGAAAGTGTGATTTACCTCCATGTGATCAACAGATTCACTTAGTTTTCCTTAAGAATTATGATCGGCTGCATATTATAAACGATGTTCTTGTGAGAAAAACTATTATAAACGAGAATCAACGGAATCAAGTTGTTTTACGGTCTTCTTGTATATCAGATGTTCTGCGCTATCTTCACACTAATATGAGTCATCCAGGACGAGATAAAACTCTTAAACTTGTTAGTGACAGATTTTTCTGGCCGAGGATGACAGTGGATGTAGAAAACTTTGTGAAAACATGCAAACGTTGTATTCTTAGAAAAACTCCGACCAATGAGAGAGCTCCTTTAGTTAGCATTCACACAACGCAGCCTTTAGAGTTAGTATGTACCGACTATCTCAAGCTAGAACCATGCAAAGGTGGAGTTCAATACATTCTAGTGATAACGGACCACTTTACGAGATATTCTGTGGCTGTGCCTACTAAAAACCAAAATGCAAAAACAACTGCAGACGCTATATTTAAAAACTTTATTGTACATTATGGAATACCAGCGACTTTGCACAGCGACCAGGGCGCTCAGTTTGAGGGAAACATTATCCGCGAGTTGTGTGAACTGATGGGTGTTAGAAAATCACGTACAACGCCATATCACCCAATGGGCAACGGGATCACAGAACGTTTTAATCGTACCCTACTTAAGATGCTTGGGACTCTTGAGACTGCACAAAAGGCTGACTGGAAAAAACATCTATCCACATTGGTGCATTCATACAACTGTATGCCACAAGATAGTACAGGATTTTCGCCGTATTTTTTATTGTATGGCCGAGAACCACGCCTTCCCGTTGACCTAGCATTTGGAATAGAAAACATAAATGAGAAGAAACCGAAAACGAGATATGTAGATGAAATGAAACAACGCATGAAAAAGTCTTACGAAATAGCAATAGCAGCATCAGAAAAAGCGAAAGAGAAACAAAAAGAATATTACAACCTGAAGACAAGAGGAGCCGTAATAAAGACTGGAGACAAAGTTTTAGTAAAAATCGTAGCTTACGACGGAACACACAAAATTGCTGATAAGTGGGAAGATACACCATACACCGTGATTACTCAACCAAACAAAGAAATACCTGTTTACACCGTGAGAAGAGACGATGCAACTGGGAAAGACCGCACACTTCACCGGAACTTACTTTTACCTATTGGAAACATTGAATTTACACCATCGATACAGCCTAGAAGTCACCTGAACGAAACAAAAACATCTTCATCTTGCGAACGAAATTTGACGAAGCAGACACCGAAGCCTCGTAAACTCCGTAGCCATAAATTACATCAGGACGACGTTGATGCTAGATCCGATTCTAGCGAACACTCAGTTGAGATCATAGCATATAATGATCTGCCGGCAGCTGCAGTGAATGAAGAGGAACAGATTGGTACCAGTAATGATAGTGATGGACCTGATGACATCATAGTAACAAGGAACAATGGGGATGATACCAGAGAGGACGCTCTCTTACACGCTGATAGCAGAAACTATCTCGATGAAACAGAAGATACGCCTTGTGGACCTGCTCATCGGATTGATGACCATATCACACTAGACGATATAGACGAGCTGATAGATGACGATGAAGATGAAGACGACGACAATGATGATGATACTCCTACGCCTATAACTCGGAAATCATCAAGAATACCAAAGAAGCCGTCATGGATGCAGTCCGGTGATTACATAATGCAACATGCAGTGACACAACCAGAATGGAAGGCACGCGCGGAATATCTTCAACATTTAACAGCTTCTGGTGCATTTAGTATTTTAGATGACTGTTCAGTTGCATCAGCACTTTTAAATGTTGTATCAAATTATAAGACATAAGTACAGGACATAACCAAGTATACGTGTTTTATTGTGATCTGAAGACAGTGTTTAGTATCTATTTATAATATATTGTTTCTATTTTTGTTCTAATACTAAACTCTGATATGACATTTTTAGTGCTACGTCTACAACATTTTTGATAATTATGTGGTTAATGACGTGGACGTCATTTGTGGACAGGGAGAAGTATGTGATAGTGACAATGGTTTATTGTTTTAAATTATTTATATAACGGCGTCTCAGTAATATTCATTAATCTAAAGCATTACATTTCGTAAAGTTTATTCCTTTTCCAAATTGTTATTTTTTCCAGTTTGTAATTGCCGCTTTTACTTAATTACTGATATATGTGAATCGGTCATTTCATTGGTCAGTTTATTTTTCTATTGTTTGATTTACCGCCTTTAGAAGTGATTAGATATATAGATTTCCGCCATAACACTATTGTTTTGAAGTTCTGAAGATTTTCATTTATTGTATGTGTAAACAGTCATCATTTATAGAAAACCATTGTGTCAGCATGTGATTGAAGTATAGAGAAATTGGATTATTAATAACCTTGTTCCACAAACAGGTAAATAATGTTCTTTTCGATTTTTATACTTTTGGTGTACGGTATTGTTTTCTTGTACCTTTGATATATATCTTGGTATAAATGTATGTATAAATGAATATTGGTCTTTTTGTATTACTATCATTTTTTGATATAATTTCGTAAGCAAATAAGTAAATCATTTATTGCTTCATAGATTGTTTAGTAAAGATTTGCAAGATAAGGGACATAACTCTTATTTTTCATTCTAGTAAATGGTAATTAAGTATGTCATTATTTGATATCAATTATGTACCAGTTTACTTCAGCTACTGCCAAGCCTATCTTTTACATTTCTATATTTTGTTGAAATTTGTGTGTGCGTGCGTGTGTGTAAAGTTACGCTGTTTACATGATGTTTTATTAAATTGTAGGGTTTAAACAACACCCTAAATAAATGCTAGAGTCGAAACCCAACTGCCGAGTCATGTTATCTATGATAAGGAGGGATTGACCCGGTTACAATGTACAGAGTGGTAAACGACCTCATTGACATTCCATCCAGTCACCTGCAGCCCACTCTCCACAACACCAGAGGTCACACTGCTAGATTCCATCAGCAATACTGCCACATTAAAAGTTACCAGGACTCCTTCTTCCCTGCCGGAATCGTCATATGGAACTCCCTACCAGCATCCATAGTGACAGCTGATTCACTCGAGGCATTCAAGGCCCGGATCAGCCAGCACTCCTTTTAAACCTTGCACTCCTGATTTTATCCTGTTTTTGATTGAGAGCCTCCCATGGCATGTTTTTAACTCATGTGCGAGAATGCCCCACAAGGAGCCCGGCACATTAATGGCAGAAGAAGATGAAGTGTTATTTTTAGGCTGGTAATGCCGGTAACTCAGGTCTAGTGTTATGATGGACCTGAAACGGATAAAATAAAACCCGGGTTAAAAATTGCGATAAAATACATAACTGCCCGATAATTGTATTAAATAGAGATAATTCACTGATTTTTTTAACTCGAAGTCGGCCATATTGGATCGAGTTGGATCGTCGTTTCAAGGCGTTCCACTCATTCCGATCCGATCCGCTGGAACAGCGCGTTCCATTTGTAGAAACAGCCGGAACGGCCGGATCGATTCTACAAATGGAACGCACCCTAGAACAACGTAGTTAGAAAGACAGGTATGTAGTAAAGAAGACGAAGTTATTTGCTTTGATAAGAATAGAGATGTGCCTCGTAGGCTAGCAGTCAGCACGCGTTTGCGTGATACCTCTAGACAGGCAACATCCGCAACCATCCCTTGAGTTTGACTGCTTGAGATTGAATGACCGTCATGGCATGACAAGACCTTATAATTTTAACCAAGAAGAAAGGTAGGTATAAATTCATAAGATATGAAATAATACACAATTATTTTCTGTGATTAAAAGGAAAATGATGCCCAGTGATAGAAGTGTAAACTTGAGAGAAATTTAAAAATACACATTCTTCATGTCAGGGATTAGGCAAGCACTTAACTTGGAAGAAGAAGAAGAAATAAAAGGTTGTAAACAGGAAGAATAAGGTCAAATCTTGTATCACGTGATGACTTTATATAGGCAACACCCATCTAGTATCGTCATACTTCCTTGTGCGGCTGCAACAACGAGAGAGGTAAGTTGACTGTGGTTTATATTCCCAACACTCAAACTATTAGAAAGCCAGGTATGTATTCAGAAGATGTGAATTAATACGCAAAATTGATTCTTTATTAGGAATAGGTATGTAAAATGTGTCTTGTAAGCATTACGAGATATTACTATATTTTCCTTGATGATTTAAACTGTAAGTATGGTAGATCTCATCACGTGATGACTTTATATAGGCAACATCCATTTAGTATTGTCACATTTCCTTGTGCTCCTGCAATGTCGATGCAGGGGAGTTGACTATGGTTTAAAACTATTAGAAAGTCAGGTATGTATTAAGAATATGTGGAGTAAAGACTGAATCCATCTAATAATACGCCTAAGAAATCAGGGCAGATTTTTTCGTACTGGATATGCAAAATTGATTCCTTGATAAGGAAAGAAAGGTATGTATATGGGCCTTGTAAACATTACGAGAAATTAAAATGTTTTCCGTGATGGTTTAGACAGTGAGTACGGTAGATGATCAACAAATGTCCCATCACGTTAAGTCTTTAGATAGACAACACTCATCTAGCATCGTTATTTATCCTGGTTAGGACAGGAGTCAGGAACTTTATGCAGGTCAACCTTTAAACAATGAGGAAGGAGGGAGGGGACAAAACATTGATCCAGAGAATGTAAGCTCATCATTTTCATAAGAAATTTTTTAAACTGTATCAATTGAAATGGAATAGCAAGTGTATATGCATGAATGTGTAAGTTCTCTATCATTTTCAGCTCACATGTGAGCCACTGTCAGTGTGTCGTGTGTTATTTTTCTCCTTTAGGTGATTTTGATGCTATTATCTGGTTTCTTTTAATCATGATTGTAATGGTTAAGATTGTTGCTGTGAAAAATTTTAGTTAATTTGGCAATTTTTTATATGATATAATTTTTTTAGACCGTCAAAAAAAGGGAGGGGGGGGGGATGGTTCATATTCTTTCATATTTTCAGCTATACAAAATTTTTCTTTTTTAAAACTGTCACAAGAAAAAGAAAGGGAGGGGGGATGTTTTATTCTTTCATATTTTCAGCTTCTTCAGAACCACTTGAATCATTATGGAACTTGGTAGGAATGAAGTATTCATGGTCACTAAGAAATGCTGTTGTTTTTCATCCAGATCTGTAGACAGATGGTGCCACTACAGGCCAACGTAGGTCACAGGCAATACCCTACTCTTGCAAACTGCTTCAGACCAGCTGCATACAGAGACAAACCGAATGGAAGAAAATGATCTGGAGGTATGTGTGAAAAGGTGTTGTTATACCCCCCCCCCCCCCAGAAACAAAGTTGGGGGGGGGAGGTATATAGGAATCACTCTGTCTGTCCGTCTGTCTGTCTGTCTGTCCACCAAACCTTGTCCGGGTCATAACTTGTCACCCTGAGCAGGGATTTCAATAATATTTCTCAGAATTGTTGCTTAGGATCCAAGGTCAAAGGTCAAGGTCACAATAGACAAATGGTAAAACGTTGTTTTCAAAGATTATACCTCAAAATGTGCTTGTGTTTTCAATGCAGAGTATTTTTAGCTCACCTGAGCGTAGCTCAAGTGAGCTATTGTCATAGTGCAGCGTCCGTCGTCCGTCCGTCGTTAACTTTTCTACATTTTCGACTTCTCCTCCAGAACCGCTGCACAGAATTTCACCAAACTCCATAGGAAGTAAGTACTCAAGGTCCTCTACAAAGTTTGTGTTTTTTATGCTGATCCGTGATCCAAGATGGCCACCATTGGCTCTGATTGGTTGACACATTTTCGACTTCTCCTCCAGAACTGCTGCACAGAATTTCACCAAACTCCATAGGAAGTAAGTACTCAAGGTCCTCTACAAAGTTTGTGTTTTTTTATGCCGATCCGTGATCCAAGATGGCCGCCATTGGCTCTGATTTGTTGACACATTTTCGACTTCTCCTCCAGAACTGCTGCACAGAATTTCACCAAACTTCATAGGAAGTAAGTACTCAAAGTCCTCTACCAAGTTTGTGTTTTTAATGCCGATCTGTGATCCAAGATGGCCGCCATTGGCTCTGATTGGTTGACACATTTTCGACTTCTCCTCCAGAACCGCTGCACAGAATTTCACCAAATTTCATAAGAAGTAAGTACTCAAGGTCCTCTACCAAGTTTGTGTTTTTTATGCCTATCCGTGATCCAAGATGGCCGCCATTGGCTCTGATTGGTTGACACATTTTCGACTTCTGCTCCAGAAAAGCTGCACAGAATTTCACCAAACTTCATAGGAAGTTGGTACTCAAGGTCCTCTACCAAGTTTGTGTTTTTTATGCCAGTCCGTGATCCAAGATGGCTGCCATTGGCTCTGATTGGTTGAAACATTTTCAACTTCTTCTCCAGATTGGCTGCACAGAATTTCATCAAACCTCATAGGAAGTAAGTACTCAAGGTCCTCTACCAAGTTTGTGTTCGGGATCCAGATTCCCTCAGGGGTGGATCCAGGGCGGGACCAAAAGTGCCCAAAAGGGTACCCCTCTTCAAACATCTTCTTCTCCAGAACCAGTACATAAATGGGGAAACTAATTGCATTTCAACAATCTATAAAGATGGGTTATTAAAAATTGTGTTCGGAGTTAAGATCCGTCAAATAGAAATTTACGCTTTTTAGCTCACCTGAGCCGAAGGCTCAAGTGAGCTATTGTGATCAATCACCGTCCGTCGTCTGTCGTCCATCATCCGTCGTTAACTTTTCACATTTTCAACTCCTTCTCCAGAACCACTGAACAGAATTTGATGAAACTTGATAAGCATGTAGTACTCATGGTCCCCTACAAGTGTTGTTGTTTTTCGTCCGGATTCATCAACAGGTGGCGCCACCACAGGCAAAAGTAGGTCAAAGAGGGTACCCTCCTTTGACAAACTTCTTCTTCAGACCGGGGGCATACAGAGACAAACCGAATGCATAGGAATGATCTAGAGGGATGTGTGAAGAAGTGTTGTTATTTTTGGTTCCGTTCCGAAATCAAATTTTTGACGTTTTTTTGACGTTTTTTTGTACTTGGTAGTTTTAATGCAGAAAAGAGGTATTTTTTTCTTTTAGTAAACATTGATGCATTAATTTGGTTTAATTTGATCATTTTGATGGTAAGAAATACTACTACGAAGAAAATTTTTCAATATTTTATGTTTTGGATTTTTTATGAATTTTTTAAGACTTTCAAGAAAAAGGGGGGTGGGATAATTGATGTAAACATTTCACAGTTTGAACTTTTTCTTCGGAACCACTTGCTGGAATTCAATGAAACTTGGCATGCATCAAATACTCAAGGTCCCCGACAAATGTGGTCATCTTTTTCAGGATCCATGAACAGGTGGCACCACCACAGACAAAAGTAGGTCACAGAGGGTACCCTCCTTTGACAAACTTCTTATTCAGATCGGGTGCATACAGCGACAAACCGACTGCATAGGAATGATTTAGAGGCATATGGGAAGAAGTGTTGATATTTTTGGTTCCATTCCGAAATCAAATTTTTGACGTTTTTTCATTTTTATTTTGGACTTTGGTATTTTAATGCATTAAAGAGTTATTATTTTCTTTTAGTAAACATTGATGCATTCATTTGGTTTCAATTAATCATTTCTATGGTAAGGAATGCTGGTGCGAAGGAATTTTTTCAATATCTCGATTTTTGAATTTTTTATGAATTTTTTAAGACTTCCAAGAAAGGGGGGGGGGGACAATTTTTCATATCTTCAACTTGATCTACAGAACAACTTGAAGGATTGTGATGAAACTGGGTAGGATGCAAGTACTCATAGTCCTTTTCAAAGGTTTTGTTTTTTGTACGGATCATCCAAATTGGTTAACAGATAATGCCACCATGTCTAAAAGTAGGTCTCACAATGGTACATATACCACTTGGTAATTGAAATATGGAGAGTAGCAGTTCAAATCCAGCTGTGGTCAAAAAATTTTTTTTTTTTTTTTACACATCTAAATAAGTTTTAAGATGTTTCTCAACACTCAACATATGAAATTAGGAATTTTACGTTTAAGACTTCCAAAAAAAAGGGGGGGGGGGTTTGGCCATTTTTCACATTTTCAACTTTTCTACAAAACTGTTTGAAGGATTTTAATAAATCTTGGTAGAAATAAGTCACTTATGATCCTCTTCAAATTCTGTTGTTTTCGTCCAGACCTCTTAACAGGTGGCGCCACCATAGTCAAGAGTAGGTCACAAAAGAGTTCCCTCGTTTAACAATATTCTTTTTCATACGGGCTGTATACAGAGACAAACAGAATGCATAGAAATGATCTAGAGGGATGAGTGAAGATGTATTGTCATTTTGGTTCCCTTCCAAAATCAAATTTTAGAATTTTTTTCGACATTTCTTTGGACTTGGTGATTCAATGCAGAAAAAAGTGTCATATTTCCTAGTTAATTGATAATGATGATTTCTTATGGACTATTGTGATCATAATTATGGTAAGGATTGTTACTTTGAAAGAATTTTGTCAATATCTCAATTTTTGGATTATCTATGAATTTTTTAAGACTTCCAAATGAGGGTGTATAGGAACAATTCAATCACATTTTTCACTTCTGCTGTTATACCACATGAAAGATTTTAATGAAACATGGAATACATGAAGTACTAAAAGTCCTCTATCAATTTGGTAAATTTCATCCAAATTGGTTAACAGATAATGCCACCATGTCTAAAAAGCAGTTCTCGCAATAGTACATATACCACTTGGTAATTGAAATATGGAGAGTAGCGGTTCAAATCCAGCTGTGGTCAAAATTTTTTTTTCATTTCTTTACACATCTAACATAAGTTTTTAGATGTTTCTCAACACTCAACATATGAAATTAGGCAATTTTAAGTTAGATCTGGACAATATTTGAAACAATTGTTGTTCATGACCCAGACTTGAAATCAGTCAACAAAAGGCCCCACCTAAAGAAAATGACTAACTTGTTGCCCTGAATGACTTCTTGCAGAGACAAAGGAAATGCTTAATATCAAAATCACCTGAATGGATGTGCAAAAAAGTGTTGTTTTTTATTCTAGCCTGAAATAAAATTTGACATATTTTCAACATCTGTGTTGACTTAGTCACATTAATGCAAAAATAAATGAATTCTTCCTTCATGCATGACTGATAATCTAAGTACTCAGGTGAGCGATATAGGCCCACTTGGGCCTCTTGTTTGACATGTTTCTGGACTTGGTTATTTCAATGCAGAAAAGTGTCGTGTTTTTCAGTTTATTGATATTGATGATTTCTTAATGACTATTTTGATTATAATTATAGTAAGGAATATTATTGTGAAAGAGGGGGGGGGGGGTTGGCCAGTTTTCACATTTTCAACTTTTTCTGCAAAACTTTTGGAAAGATTTTAATAAATCTTGGTAGAAATAAATCACTTATGATCCCCTTTAAATTCTGTTGTTTTAGTCTATACCTCTTTACAGGTGGCGCCACCATAGGCAAAAGTAGGTCACAAAAGAGTACCTTCCTTTGACAATATTCTTCTTCATACTGTCTGTAAACAGAGACATACAGAATGCATAGAAATGGTTTAGAGGGATGAGTGAAGACGTGTTGTCAGTTTGGTTCCCATCCAAAATCAAATTGTAGAATTTTTTTCGACATTTGTTTAGACTTGGTGATGTCAATGCAGAAAAGTGTCATATTTCCTAGTTAATTGTTAACATGACCCCTGGTACGGAGTTTCGCCAGATCTTTATCCGCAATGGGGCAAATAGAGAAGCGGAATAAAGATATGGTTTTAATCAGATTGAGTTAATTGATAATGATGATTCCTTATGGATTATTGTGATCATAATTATGGTGAAAAATGTTACTTGGAAAGAATTTTGTCAATATCTCAAGTTTTGGACTTTCTATGAAATTTTCAAGACTTCCAAATGAGGGTGTATAGGGACAATTCTTCACATTTTTATATGTCCGCATTGAAAAATGTGGGCATTTTATGCTATACCGCTGTCATCTATCCGTCCGTCCGTCCATCCATCCTTGTCCGTGCTTCTCCTCCTTAACTAAAGGGGGAATAAACCTGTTGATGGTGTCATATGAAAGGATGTGGCTTGTAGTTGTGCATGTGGGTTTCAAAGTTGGGGTCAGGCTCCTGGGGTGGGGGAAAATGGGCAGGTCGGTAAAGCTTGCCCGGGCTTCTCCTCTTTAACTAAAGGGGGAACAAAACTTTTGATGGTGTCATATGAAAGAATGTGGCTTGTAGTTTTGCATGTGGGTTTCAAAGTTGGGGTCAGGCCCCTGGGGTGGGAGAAAATGGGCGGGGTCGGAAAAGCTTGTCCGGGCTTCTCCTCCTTAACTAAAGCGGGAACAAAACTTTTGATGGTGTTATATGAAAGGATGTGGCTTGTAGTTATGCATGTGGGTTTCAAAGTTGGGGTCAGGCCCCTGGGGTAGGGAAAATGGGCGGGGTCAGAAAAGCTTGTCTGGGCTTCTCCTCCTTAACTAAAGCGGGAACAAAACTTTTGATGGTGTTATATGAAAGGATGTGGCTTGTAGTTATGCATGTGGGTTTCAAAGTTGGGGTCAGGCCCCTGGGTGGGGGAAAATGGGCGGGTCGGAAAAGTTTTCCAGGCTTCTACTCCTTAAATAAAGGGGGATTACAGTATGTTTCTTATTTGTTACAGTGCAGTATAGGACTGTGATGACCAGTAGCTGACACTAGCAGAGATTCACTGACTCATGTCACTGTCATTATACACATTACCCTAACATCATGCCTCCTACCAGTGAGGATCATCATTTCTATCGACTGGTGACACTCTCTCTCAAGATATCTCCCATTGTCTTGAGAAGAGTTATCAAACAATTTTGTGATGTCCATGGACTTACGTTTGACCAAATCCTCAATATCTACAAGCATGAGCTATTCCATTACCACGGAAACCATCCTTGTTGTCAGTGTAATGGCAGAACATTAAGGGGAATAATCCAGGATCATCAATGGCAGATTCTTTTCAAAGAGATCTCAGCCACTCTGCCCTCCACAGATCAGCATCATGGACACGATAAAAGACGATGTCATCTGCAGTATGGAAACCAAGCCGGAGTCACAGTGGATGTCTGTGATGTCTCCTTGGCCTGCTCCCTTATCATCAATATATCAGGGACTATAAAGAGTCATGCTGGTACATCAGACTCCACTGTGATTGGACTACATACTTCTACAAATCTCCAGGGACTAACGCTAAACATCGCTGGGTTATTGGAATATGTCATTGACCAGCACATCGCTAAAACTGGTGGATTACCGAGTTTATTGGCCGGTCATCTACATATCCTTTTCCATGCAATGGATACACGGCAATGTTGTCAATGTGGGAGTAACATGGAATCAAAAGGAAAAATTACCTTGACAGAGTGGAAAACAATGTATTGTAAGTCTGGTCCACCATGTAATCCTCATGTCTGTAGCTGTCAATATACAGTACAACACTCCATCACACGTGCTGGCTTCTCAACACGTCTCATTCACACGTTAGGTCAGAATTTTAGACCTTTGGTATCTCTTAGGTCGGTCCGGAATGAGATTGCACACTCTATGAAAGGAACTTTAAACAATATTAAGTTCAGAGAACTCTGGAATAGACTCTTAGGAAACCTGAATGATCTGATTAATATCATTCACGACCCAACATGGACTGCTGACATAAGATCCCAGATGCTAGACCTAGAGACATGTCATATTGATGGGCAAATGTGGGATGAGTATCGCTCCAGCCTCCAAGAGTTTATACAGGTATTTAATATTGAAACATAATATATCTGTTGAAATAATGAATAGAATTTGTTCACTAATTGCTAGACTACACCTAGCAATGTTGCATATATTATTTTTCACACAATTCAAAGTTTCCAGTGTACAAATCAAAATTGTAAGCTCTTGTGCATGCAGTATGTATCATAATTTTGGTATAAGTATTAACAGAAAAAAAATTCTAAAAATAGAATATGTAATAAAAGAAATAGAGAAGAATAAATGTTTTATTGTGGGTGATTTGGAGTTCATGGCAATTGCAGCTGACATGCTGGCTTCATTTTCCATGAATACCCACAAAAAGTTCTCATTCCTTATGTAAATGAATTTATTCAGTATTCCCTTGTAAACTAATATTTGTTATGCCTGATCTATATTCATTCTGTATGATTATTATTTATGCTTGTTTTACAGGAATTTGGAGAGTATCAAGCAGAAATTTGTAAGTGAACCAACTTTAACATACAGTACGAAATTCAATGAACCAAAGTTTATTTTGATGTTAACCTCCATGGAAGTAATGTCTATAATTATCATAAGCAGGTGCCCTATAGTAATCACTCTGTCTCACTCTGTGTGTCCGTTTGTCTGTTACCAATTCAGTAGTTATGGTGAATATTGAAGTTTTTGAAATGCTAGTCAAAGGTCACTGTCAAGGTCACATGATTAAAAAATTTTGGGACCAACAGAAAGGTTTTGTCAGAAGAAATACACATGCCAAAACAATTCTCTACCTGTGACAGTTTATTATTATATATGGCCAATGATAAAGTTTTTACCGATGAACAGAGAAATGGACACACAGATGGACAGACAGACAGAGTGATTACCTTAGGGCAAGCCCCTTCTGAAGCGAGGCCCTAATCATGTTTTGCTTGTAGGTCATCGGATGGACAACTTGGAAACAAATCAACGACAGATAGGTAAGTGTTGTCTTTTTGCCAATTTAACATTGACGTCGGGTTTTTGTGGTTCCAGTTCGATAGCTTGTGGGGGGGGGGGGGGGGAATGCATATTGTTTTCTTTTGTCGTTGTTTTTTAGCTCACCTGAGCCAAAGGCTCAAGTGAGCTATAGTCATAGTGCGCCGTCCGTCGTCCGTCGTCCGTCGTCGTCGTCCGTCGTTAACTTTTTCACATTTTCGACTTCTTCTCTGGAACTACATTGCAGATTTGGATCAAACTTTGTGTAAATGATGTACTCATTGTGTTCGGGATCCAGATTCCCTCAGGGGTGGATCCAGGGCGGGACCAAAAGTGCCCAAAAGGGTACCCCTCTTCAAACATCTTCTTCTCCAGAACCAGTACATAAATGGGGAAACTAATTGCATTTCAACAATCTATAAAGATGGGTTATTAAAAATTGTGTTCGGGGTTAAGATCCGTCAAATAGAAATTTACGCTTTTTTGACGTATTTCTGGACTTAGTCATTTCAATGAAGAAAAGTGTCATGTTTTTCAGTTAATTGATATTGATGATTTCTTAATGACTATTTTGATCATAATTGTGGTAAGGAATATTGTTGTGAAAGAATTTTGTCATTATCTCAATTTTTGGATTTTTTATGAATTTTTTAAGACTTCCAAGAAAAAGGGGGGGGGGGGGTTGGCCATTTTTCACATTTTCAACTTTTTCTACGAAACCTAATGAAAGATTTTAATGAAACATGGAATACATGAAGTACTAAAAATCCTCTATCAATGTGGTAAATTTCATCCAAATTGGTTAACAGATAATGCCACCATGTCTAAAAAGTGGGTCTCACAATGGTACATATAATACTTGGTAATTGAAATATGGAGAGTAGCGGATCAAATCCAGCTGTGGTCAAAAAATTTTTTTTTTTTTTTTTACACATCTAAATAAGTTTTTAGATGTTTCTAAACACTCAACATATGAAATTAGGAATTTTACGTTTAAGACTTCCAAAAAAAAAAAGGGGGGGGGGCCATTTTTCACATTTTCAACTTTTTCTACAAAACTGTTTGGAACTACATTGCAGATTTGGATCAAACTTTGTGTAAATGATGTACTCAAGGTCCCCTACTAAAATTGTGTTCGGGATCCAGATTCCCTCAGGGGTGGATCCAGGGTGGGACCAAAAGTGCCCAAAAGGGTACCCCTCTTCAAACATCTTCTTCTCCAGAACCAGTACATAAATGGGGAAACTAATTGCATTTCAACAATCTATAAAGATGGGTTATTAAAAATTGTGTGCGGGGTTAAGATCCGTCAAATAGAAATTTACGCTTTTTTGACGTGTTTCTGGACTTAGTCATTTCAATGAAGAAAAGTGTCATGTTTTTCAGTTAATTGATATTGATGATTTCTTAATGACTATTTTGATCATAATTGTGGTAAGGAATATTATCGTGAAAGAATTTTGTCATTATCTCAATTTTTGGATTTTTTATGAATTTTTTAAGACTTCCAAGAAAAAGGGGGGGTTGGCCATTTTTCACATTTTCAACTTTTTCTACGAAACCACATGAAAGATTTTAATGAAACATGGAATATATGAAGTACTAAAAGTCCTCTATCAATGTGGTAAATTTCATCCAAATTGGTTAACAGATAATGCCACCATGTCTAAAAAGTAGGTCTCACAATGGTACATATACCACTTGGTAATTGAAATATAGAGAGTAGCGGATCAAATCCAGCTGTGGTCAAAAAAATTTTTTTTTTTTTTTTACACATCTAAATAAGTTTTTAGATGTTTCTCAACACTCAACATATGAAATTAGGAATTTTACGTTTAAGACTTCCAAAAAAAAAGGGGGGGGGGGGGTTGGCCATTTTTCACATTTTCAACTTTTTCTACAAAACTGTTTGAAGGATTTTAATAAATCTTGATAGAAATAAGTCACTTATGATCCTCTTCAAATTCTGTTGTTTTCGTCTAGACCTCTTTACAGGTGGCACCACCATAGTCAAAAGTAGGTCACAAAAGAGTTCCCTCCTTTAACAATATTCTTTTTCATACGGGCTGTATACAGAGACAAACAGAATGCATTGAAATGATCTAGAGGGATGAGTGAAGACGTATTGTCATTTTGGTTCCCTTCCAAAATCAAATTTTAGAATTTTTTTTCGACATTTCTTTGGACTTGATGATTCAATGCAGAAAAAAAAGTGTCATATTTCCTAGTTAATTGATAATGATGATTTCTTATGGACTATTGTGATCATAATTATGGTAAGGATTGTTACTTTGAAAGAATTTTGTCAATATCTCAATTTTTGGATTATCTATGAATTTTTTAAGACTTCCAAATGAGGGTGTATAGGAACAATTCAATCACATTTTTCACTTCTGCTGTTATACCACATGAAAGATTTTAATGAAACAAGGAATACATGAAGTACTAAAGGTCCTCTATCAATTTGGTAAATTTTTATCCAAATTGGTTAACAGATAATGCCACCATGTCTAAAAAGCAGTTCTCACAATGGTACATATACCACTTGGTAATTGAAATATGGAGAAATTTTTTTTTTCATTTCTTTACACATCTAAATAAGTTTTTAGATGTTTCTCAACACTCAAAATATGAAATTAGGCAATTTTAAGTTAGATCTGGACAATATTTGAAACAATTGTTGTTTATGACCCAGACTTGAAATCAGTCAACAAAAGGCCCCACCTAAAGAAAATGACTAACTTGTTGCCCTAAATGACTTCTTGCAGAGACAAAGGAAATGCTTAATATCAAAATCACGTGAATGGATGTGCAAAAAAGTGTTGTTTTTTATTCTAGCCTGAAATAAAATTTGACATATTTTCAACATCTGTGTTGACTTAGTCACATTAATGCAAAAATAAATGAATTCTTCCTTCATGCATGACTGATCATCTAGGTACTCAGGTGAACGATATAGGCCCACTTGGGCCTCTTGTTTTTTTCTTAATTTTTGTCACCTGTAGTCTTTCTTCTTGATCTTGTAGTATGTAGTAAAGGGTCTTTAGTATAGTAAAAAGAATCATAGTGGAAGTTCAGATAATTAATATAGGTCACACACATCTATTTTATAATTTTATCAACTTGCAGGCCAGCGGATGGACAACTTAGAATCAACTCTTCAAGAAAGTCAGCAACAGACTGGTAAGTATTACTGTAGTACAAGACTGGCCTGTCGCACTGTTTAGGCAGACTGTCATAACATAATCAACACTTTTTAATAATTTCACAGTTATATATGTATATATATCAAATACGATGAAGATTCCCAGACAGTGAGTATGGTTTGGAGCATGTCAATAATAATGAAGCGAAACTTGTGAAAAATAATACAGTCACAAATTTGTCGTATAGAATCCCATCAAAGATCTCAAGACATACGACTGAGATCCCATGAGAGTGAGTATGGTTCAGAACAAGAGAGTAAGAAAATTGTTTAGTTAAACTGGGAAACCTTATTGTAGACACACGACAGAGATCCCATGAGAGTGAGTATGGTTCAGAACAAGAGAGTAAGAAAATTGTTTAGTTAAACTGGGAAACCTTATTGTAGACACACGACAGAGATCCCATGAGAGTGAGTATGGTTCAGAACAAGAGAGTAAGAAAGTTCATTAGAAGTAGGAAACCTTCTTGTATAAAGGCATGAACCCAGATCTAATAAAGTTTTATTTTACAAGAAAAGATTGTAAGTGGAATATAAAGAGTGACATTTTTATCAGGCAACCTACTGATGGATGTCATTGTTAAGGCAGACTTAACTGTTTTAACATAATCATCACCTTTTACTTATCTCACAGCAATGTATGTATATAACATGCTTATGTATTGGGTAACATGGTATTCAAGATATGTGGGTTGATTGGGGGTTAACCTTAACTTGCATTGACAAGGTGAACTTGTGCTTTACACTTGGCAGCCACGTCTGGTTAAATCCCTTGAAGTAACTCAGTTTACTCTAGTATACTCAAGTATGGGTGCTACAGTTACCAAACTTGCACCATATGTTCATCTTGGAATGTTAACTTATAACACAAATATAAAATAAATCTAAGGGTGGCCTATAAGAAATTGTTAATATTACAGTAACACAAATCAATAGATACTTCATTAGTAAAGGTGAGAACTCGACTGGCATAGCTCAGTAGGTAGTGTGCATGGTATGTGGCCACCAATACACTTTAAAATCCACTCTGAGTTTCTTAACTGAACAATTCGTCGATTTTTTATAACCCTGAGAAGGAAAAAAAAAAAAAGGTCATAGTTTCCAGTTCTATTGGTGACTCTCAAAGTGACTCTACTGGAGACTGTCTTGAGGGAGAAGTTTTCTGATGTAATATAACATTGCAGATCTAAGACATAAATAAACACAACATTAGAATACTCTTTGTCTTTAAAATAGTCGATAGCTGCTTGAATGTTAGTTCCTTGTAATATATTTATGTTGTATTTTCAGCTCAACATACAACGACCATAGGTAGTTTGGCATCTAATCTTCAACAACAAGAGCTACTTGCTGGTAAGATTGCATATTGTATATAAGTGCTAGAAAGTGCAGTACAACATTATATTCCAGAGAGCATGTACATTTTGGTTTATCTTATACTTGAGTCAGTTTCTTTGACTTCTAGAATTCCTCCGCTATAACACAAGTATAAAATAAAGTAAATCTAGGTATGGCCATAAGAAATTGTTAACGTTATTGTAACACAAATCAATAGATATTTTATCAATAAAGGTGAGAACTCACCTGGCATAGCTCAGTAGGTAGAGTGCATGGTATGTGGCCACCAAATATCTGTTTTGAATCCCACCGCTCGTAGCTTATCGTTGTCGTGTCAGTCAGATGAGAGTCTGATGCCCTGTGTCATTGTAGACAAGGTAAATATCATTCACTGCCTAAAGCAAGTCCAGTGCATTGGTCGAGAGTTCTGGGCACTGCATCTTGAAGATATCTTCACCATATAAGTGGAATATTGATATGATTTGATATTATACAAGTAAAGCCAAACGACAGAAACTGAACACACATATACACACAGATGTATATTTATTCTTGTTTTTTTTTCAGTTGAGCAAAGGGAGGTCACTGCAACTTTGGCATTGGATGTTCAACAACAAGCAAGTAAGTATATATAAAATCTGGTTTCTCCAATAAATGTTCTGTTTCGTTATTAAATTTCATATTTCTAACTCAGTAATTATTTTTGACTAAGGTATTGACCAGGCATTAATGAAGACACCATAATGTATGAGATGCCATTGCCATGTAAGTGGAATATAGGCATGACTCAAGTTGCATGGTGTGTAGGTGTCTCATTAATCAGACATAACATTTTTCAGACCCATTTGCTATGTATATTCTAAACTTTGGGAATAACAATCTGTGTAAAGAGTAGACCTGACTCTGTGAAATTCAGTGGTAGCAGAGTGACATAAGTGAAGTAAACAAGGGGAAATACTAAAGGGATAACTATATCTCATAGTCCATGGGATAAAAGGACGTTGTGTACAGCGTCATATATAGACAAATGTGAACCCCGAATAAATCAAGTGAGACCAGGTGCCCAATAGGAGTAAGTGAAATAAATTGGTAGCAGATTGAAATCTGGTAATGCTGTCACCATCTGAATGAAAATTCTGCCAAGTGTCGTTAACAAGAAAAAACATATCTTGGAAAGCTACTGCATTTTTGTGGGTAGAAAGATAAAGAACGATTCAGTATATCTTTTGACCTTGCTTTGAACTTCATAGAGTTTATGTATTTGCGAGGTCAGAATCCTGGTTTAAATCCTACCAGTGGATTGTCGGTGTCATGTAGTATGCTAGTAAAGGGAAAAAAGCCGATTTCTGTTTTGATGGGGTCTGTTACATAGCTCTAAATCTGTTTGTAATGCCATCACCATATAAGTGAAATAAACTCAAGCGTGGCATAAAATCAGAATCAAACAAAATGAACTCTGCAACATGCTGCCAATGGTCAATGTAAACCATTAACCACAATACAACTTCTGTTGTTGGTGGAATTCTCATATAAAACAATACACAGTACATAAAAATATGCCATTCAAAAATTTATTTGAGAATGTTTTCAACGGACTTGTTTGACTTAATGATTTCACTTTTTGATTTCAGTGACAATTGCTAAGATGAGAAGCACCGCAACTTCACAGGAGCAATGCATCACTCAAGAAGGTAAAAATATTGGTACTAGAGTAGATTATAATCCATATTAAAGAATAAGAGATTACAATTGTGAGATGTGATATGGAAAAAAAAACAATGGAAAAGCTGACAAAGTTAGGTCAAATGGATGAAATGCTCCGTTTGTGAGCAAACGGTCCCGGGTTCGATTCTGAGCATGGGCACACCAGTGTTCTACCTTTCGGATGAGACGTTAAAACTCGAGGTCCATATTTCAGTAGGCGTGGCACATAAAACATCCCTCACTGCTTTGGGGGGATCCGATGCAAAAGTAAAAATTTCTTTGTCATGCATAGGCAGATACATATGTGAAATAATTGTGGGAGTGACATAAAACAATAATCAATCAATCATCAGTAGTTTATAAGAACAGTAATGTTCATGTAATACTTAAGGATATCAGGTGTAGTGAATGTAACTGTGGATTATGCTCATGTTTTATACATACAAAGAGCTGCAAAATACACAAGTTACTGATTAGGTCATGTGAGAATTTTTTCCCCTGATACATACATTTTGACAGTCTGCTTTGCCTGAAGTGGATTCTGTCTTTAAGTTCTTTCTGACCTTGTGTTTCCTCTCATCCTCTCTTAATACTAATTTTTTAACGTAAATTAAATATTGGTAGAATGGTTCAATACATGGTTGAATTTAACTGATAGCAGACAGTGTTTACACGTTGAGGAAACTATTTTCTTCGGCAGGTACCATGGTAGTTAATCCTATATGGATCTCAGCTCAAATCAGTGTCAGGTCAAGAATTGACCTTTCAATTTACAGTTACATATTACTCAGCATATTCATTTGTAAAGTGTTCTCATGTGTCTCAGATGTAATAATGTTTTATTGGTTTTTTTTCAGATCATCAATACGTACAGGGTAATCTTGTGAACAATTACGAAGATGCTACACAATGTATTCCAGTAATACCATTGGGAAAAATAGCCTTGCCTCTTAATAGGCTATTCTCCCCTGTCGTCGTAGCGGAGGAAATTAATTCGAGAAAGATGACCAGAAAAGAAATGTCAAGTAAAAGAAAACAAATACAGAAAACAGTTGAAATATTTTACAACGAGGGTAAACCAGTAGAAAGAATATTCATGAAAGGAGAAGCTGGGAGAGGCAAAACTGTCTATGGATTAAAACTTTCGGAAGAATGGTGTAAAGTGATAAAAGGAATACAGAGTGATATGTGTGAAGTTCTTTCTCAGTTTGAATTCTTATTTCATGTTTCTATGAGGTATGTGGAATCAGACAAGACCAAAGTGGTGGATATGATATGCGATAGTTTGTCCAAGGGTGATGATCACCTAATTAGATTGATCACGGGTGTGCTCCGTGATAATGGTATTCGCTGTCTGGTTATCTTAGACGGTCTAGACGAGTGGTCCACCAATTCTGATAAATTCCCCAATACCTACGGCTTAGTGAACTGTGTATTATTTATAACAACCAGGCCCTGGAAACTAGAAAAGCTACAGATGGACTATACACCACGGGATAAAGTGGTAGAAATTCTAGGGATCAATCCAGAGTCCATTGACACACTGATAACGCGTATTGTGACTGAATTATATGGCAGTGATGACCAAGTGTTGACAAACAGACTAATAAGCTATTGTCAACAACGAGCTGAAGATCCTAAACTGATAGAATTAATAAAGTTACCAATGATATTGACCGCTTCTTGTTACGTGTGGTGTGAGGAGAAAACCGATAACAATGAACCAAGAACCGAGAAAAATGCTGATAAATCAATGACCTACTTCTCACTCGCCCTCGTAGATATGCTCATACAACGCGCTGAAAAGAACAACAAGGAAGTGAAAGACTATCTCAAAAAACATTGTTATGAACAAACTGTACCAAAGTCTACAACACACAGCATGATGGCATTGCTGTGTGAATTCTTTCCTAAAATTGTCGATTTCATGGATATACTGACTCCATTGTGTAAAGTAGCATATAATGATCTAATGTCCAAGCAGACATGCTTAGTGTTTAGGAGAGAGAAATTAGAGAAGGATATAGGGCCATCTACTGTAGAATTAGCCTTGAAGGTGGGTATTATAAGTCAATGTTGGGCACCGGGACGGGGGATCAATATTCAGAATGTCAGTGTCAGTTTCTTTCACAAATTGATTCAAGAAATAATGGCCGCCATATACATAATCAGGTCCCCAGACAGTCTACAGACATTGTGTGACCAATGTCCCTCCCTAGATAAGGTCCTTGATCTGTCTAATGTGTTTATGTACGTCAGTGGGCTGGATAGCTCAGTGGGGTGTGTGCTATCCCAGCATGTAGCACGTGTGACACAGTCAGATCATGTTATAGCTCTATTTAGACAGGAAATGAGGGGGGAGGGAGAGGACAAGGTCAGGAGACTGTACGACTCACACCTTACATGCTATAGAGAGATGGTACATGTCTCCAGCATGATGGGTATCCAACACCCACCCCCCCGACCACATCTCTGATGTTTATCTTGATTATACTAGTGACAGTGAAGTAGTGAGAGTGACAGTGGAGATAATGAGTAACACCCATCACACTGTTGTGTCAGTGGGGCTGGAGTATGTACCAGATATATCCGGTATCCTACGGTACCTACCACAGCACTCCACTACACTGACAGCATTACGTATCTTGCGGTGTGACGTACAAAGCGGTGAGCGGCTGGTCACCGTGTTACCTCTATTAGTACACCTACAGTGTGTATGGTATGGTGGTGATAACAGAGATGTTGATGCTGGTGTTGTAGCGGCTCTGACCCCACTGACTCGGTTGAAGTATGTAGAACTACGGTACATCCCACTGGGTAACACCCCACTGTGTGTGTCACACATGACACAGTTAGAGACGCTAGTGTTAGTGAGGGTACACATGACAGCCAGGGGGTGGGGAGAATTGGTGTCAAGTCTCCTGAGTATCCCACACAAGGTTAAGGTCATATTATACAGAACAGACATTGATGCTGACTCCATTACAAGGATCCTCTCCTCCCCACAGGTCACACTTATCGAGAACCACGCATATAGTGGTGGTAGCATAGGGTACCTAGAGTTCTATAACAAGACATGACCTGCCCCACCTAACTGATGAGAAACATGTCACTTGTAAATAGAAGGAGGGGGTATTTGTTTATTTTTCACTCGTGTTTGTTTGTTTGTTTATTTATTTTTATTTGTTAGTTATTTATTATTAGTATTATGTTTTTTGTTTTTAGATTAGAATATAGAATAATTTCTGTTTCTACTTACAACTGATCTATTTATTATTTTGAATTCTAAATGATTTGAGCTGCCAGAGTGGAAACAGACATTGAACATCAAATAGAAGTAGGTCAAGGATTTTAGAAAATCTCCATCAGAAAGTGTGTGTGTTTCATGTGTTGTACTTGATTGATGGTCTTGATGCATGTGTAAACAAGAAGGGGCTTGTGTATTAAGTGAAAGGGGAAGGGGACAGTTTTAAAAAGGGAGATAATTAAATAAAAAAAAAAAGGAAAGGGTTGTGTCAACAAAAGGGGAGGGGAGTTTTAAAAGGGAGATAATTAGATTAATTAGAATGAGGTTTTACAAAATGCCGGAGGGTAACATGGTAGATGTTTCTATTTCTCTTTCTACTCACAAATGATTGATTTATGAATTTATTGCTTTGTATTCTTAGATTAAAAGTTTATTTATATAAACAACTGTTGTCCAGTGACATGACGACCCTATATGAATTTTATTGACAGGAATGCATCGTGTATGATGTTATTGTATTTTGTATTATATCACAAAGTATTTATAACAAAATGAATATATTGTTTATTGTATAATTTTAATTACAACATATAATATTAAATATATCTGCCTTGTATTATTGTAAATATTGTGTTAATTTATTCATTGGATGAATAACAGTAATGATGTAACAAAAAATAAATATATCTGCCTTAGATTATTGTGTTAATTAATTAATAGTCATGTAAACAAGGAATATATAATACATGTGGAGCAACAGGTAGAACGTGAAAATGAGATGAACAAAGGAAAAAGAAAAATGGTTGATAAGGAGAAAAGGTGATTTGAAGAAAAAAAATTCACGACTGAAATGTTTCAAGATTGATCAAGAAAAAAAATGTATTCATTTGATTTGGAAACACTGTTGCATTGTCACAGAGGGATTTGAACTTGTAGCCATTGGATTACTTCTACTGATTTTATCCGGAGTCTTTTCATAGCTGTACACATAACATGTCTAGGTATGTTTAACAGAAGTGTACAGTATCATATCCAGGGTATATTATCATGAAATGTACAGGCTCTTAAACAGTGGCATATCCAGGACATGGTATTAAACATACAATATCTTTACACAGTGGCATATCCAGGGTATATTATCATGAAATGTACACGCTCTTTTACAGTGACATACCCAGGGTATATTATCATGGAATGTATAAGCCCTTTTTACAGCAGCATATCCAGGGTACACTATCATGAAATGCACATGGTCTCATACAGTGGCATAGCCAGGACATGGTGACATGCCCTTTATACCATGATGTATCTGGGGTATAGACCTATGAAATGTATAATCCATATACAGTAGTATATCTAGGATATGGTATGAAATGAACAAATCCTTTATACAGTGAGATATCCAGTGTATGGTATGAAAGGGTACCAGTGGCATATCCAGAGTAAGGTGTAAGGAAATATACAAGATTTCATACAGCAGTGACATATCCAATGTATGATATGATGAAATGTACAGGACCTTCAGTCATTGGCATATTCAGGGTATATTGTAAAATGAACATTCCCTTTAATCAATGATATATCTAGGGTATGGTTTGAAATGTACAAGTACTTTCTACAGAGGCATATCTAGAGTATGAAAAAGTCCTTCACACAGTGACATATCCAGGCTATGATATCGCAAAATGTAGAAACCCTTCTATCAGTGGCATACCAAGGGTATGGTTTGTAGCTTTCAGTCCTTTGTGCAGTGGCATATTTAGAGTATGGTGCAAAGAATTGTAAATGCTTTGTATACCGCAGTGGCATATCCAAGGTATACTATCATGAAATGCAAAGCAAAGCTCTTTATACTGTCAAGTCCGGTTATCTTGCGCGTCCGGTGATTTTGCGCATCTCGTACGTTCGCTTTACCCATATTATTCTATTGTCTGTGAATCCAAAATCCAATCCAAAAAGACCAAAATCATCAAATTATCTTTTGAAGTTTTGTGTGATATGTAATCTAGTCTGGTAAGCTATCAACAAAGCAAATAAAATGCCCACATGCGTTTTCTACATTTTACCACTGAACAAACATTTCCATAATGCGTACGCAGCAACGGGTCAAGTGACGTCGCTTATTTCATGAATATTATGTAGCCCCGCCCACTTTGGCCTAGTTTTCAATTTATCGATAGAAAAGGGCAGTTTTCAATTTTCATTGTCCAAATTTCCCAACTAGACAACTGTTTGGTCTTGTTTAAAAGATCCTCGAGCATCACAAAGCGCTGCAAGTGATACTGGCTGAAACATTATAACACCAGAGACCTATATGTATTATAGGTCTCTGATAACACCATATGCAAATCAAGTGAGAAAAATTCTATGGAATGCAGAAAATGAAATGATTAAACATTTCGGGAGATCGATGCACTTCATAAATATTGAACAGTTGGAGTTGTATTTACTGAATTTTTTTTTTTTTACTTTTTTAAAAATTTTTATTTTTTTTTTTTTTATTTATTTATTTTTTTTTTGTATAGTTAGAAGGTTAAAAATGTATGAACAAGTCTAAATTATTTTTATTAAAAAGAAAAAGAAAAGAAAGAAAAAAAACCCCCACATAGGATAGGAAAAGAAAAGAAAAAGTAAGATATGGTAGGTCGCAGACAGATAGAGTGAGTATATATTTTTTAAAAACTAAAATGGAAGTGTTTTTATGGAAGTAATAGTAAGTTTAATATTACATAGGACTGGATGTTAGGAAATCGTAGATTGGGGCCAGTGGGTGATATGCGACCAGTTGATACATTTGAAATATTGTTAATCTATTGAAAACCATTTGATGATGACTTTTCACCTATCCGGTATGTGATAACGATCTATAAATGATAAATTAAATCTATTATATGCAGTAGTTACACTTTGTGATACGTAAACACGGAGCGAGGCCAAGTTTATGTGACTCTTTAAAACAACCATATTTACTTACATATAACTTCTGTATAATGTATAAACTGATTAAACAATATAAGTGAAATGTATTAAATTGTATATTTTCGTAAAACTACTATTTATTGTCCCCTTTGCGCTCCATAGGCTTTCTTCAGGAAGGGGCGTACGCACTGCGCAAAATCGCCAAAACAAGGGGGTACACATGTTTATATGCAGGTATCATACGAAATAAATGGAATGAAATTTTTATATTTGGTGTGAATTATTTTTAATGACGATTTTAATCATCAGAATAATAAAATTGAAAGTTGCAAAACGATAAAGTGTTTAATTTAATCGGCAAACACTTAGGTGCGCAAAATCACCGGACAGCATCGTACATTGGCATATCCTAGCAACCAACCAAACAAATTAATGAAGCTATAATTTGTTTTCAACGGCCAATCAAATTTCTGGTTTTATGAAAAATTAAATTATATACATATAATATTTATGTATATATGCGTGTGTTTGTGTGTGTGTATGTGTGACAGTGTTTGTGTGTGTAATTATGTAAAGGCATGTCTCTAGGTGTGTGTAACAATGTGTGTAGGTGTTTGTAGAAGTGTGAAAATGTAAGTAGGCATGTGTATAGGTGTGAATGGGTGTTTCTAGGAGACTGTAGATGTGTAGGTGTGTGTAAGTATTTGTAGGACTGTGTAGGTGTGTGCAGACATGTGTGTAGGTGTTTGTAGGACTGTGTAGGTGTATGCAGACATGTGTGTAGGTGGTTGTAGGACTGTGTAGATGTGTGCATATATGCGTGTAGGTGTTTGTAGCACTGTGTAGTTATATGCAGACATGTGTGTAGGTATTTGTAGGACAGTGTAAAGGTGTGCAGACATGTGTGTAGGTGTTTGTAGGACTCTGTATGTGTGTGCAGACATGTGTGTAGGTGTTTGTAGGACTGTGTAGATATGTGCAGACATGTGTGGAGGTGTTTGTGGGACTGTGTAAATGTGTGCCGACATGTGTGTAGGTGTTTGTAGGACTGTGTATGTGTGTGCAGACATGTCTGTAGGTGCTTGTAGGACTGTGTAGATGTGTGCAGACATGTGTGTGTTTGTAGGACTATGTAGATGTGTGCAGGCATGTGTGTAGGTGTTTGTAGGACTGTGTAGATAAGCGTAGACATCTGTGAAGGTGTTTGTAGGACTGTGTACAAATGTGCAGACCTGTGTGCAGGTGTTTGTAAGACTGTGTAGATATGTGCAGACACGTGTGTAGGTGTTTGTAGAACTTTGTAGATGTGTGCAGAACTGTGTGTAGGTGTTTGTAGGACTGTGTAGATGTGTGTAGGTGTTTTTAAGACTGTAGATATGTGCAGACACGTGTGTAGGTGTTTGTAGGACTGTGTAAATATGTAGAGGCATGTGTGTTGGTGTTTGAAGAACTTTGTAGATGTGTGCAGAAGTGTGTGTAGGTGTTTGTTGGACTGTGTAGATGTGTGCAGACACGTGTATAGGTGTTTGTATGACTGTGTAGATGTGTGCTGATATGTGTGTAAGTGTTTGTAGGACTGTGTAGATGTATGCACTCATCTGTGTAGGTGTTTTTAAGACAGGGCAGATGTGTGCATACATGTGTATAAGTGTTTGTAGGACTGTGTAAATGTGTGCAGACATGTGTGTAGGAGTTTGTGGGTGTGTGCAGATATGTGTGTAGGTGTTTGTAGGACTGCGTAGATGTGTGCAGACATGTGTGTAGGTTTTTGTAGGACTGTGTAGATGTGTGTAGGTGTTTGTAGGACTGTGTAGACATGTGTGTAGGTGTTTCTCGGACTGTGTAGATATGTGCAGACATGTGTGTAGGTATTTTAGGACTGCATAGATGTGTGCAGACACGTCTCTAGGTCTTTGTAGGACTGTGTAGAAATTTGTATGCATGTATGTTGGTGTTTTAAGAACTGTGTAGATGTGTGCAGATATGTGTAGGTGTTTGTAGGACTGTTTAGATGTGTTCAGATACGTGTGTAGATCTTGTAGGACTGCGTTGATGTCTGCAGATATGTGTGTAGGTGTTTTAGGACTGTGTAGATGTGTGCAGATATGTGTGTAGGTGTTTACAGGTGTTTACATGAGTTTAGGTGTTTGTTGGACTATGTAGATGTGTACAGACATGTGTGTAAGTATTTGTAGATGTGTATAGACATATTTATAGGACTGCGTAGATGAATGTAGGCATGCATGTAGGTATGTGAGAAATAATATGTAGATGTGTATAGGCATTCGTGTATGTGTGTTTTAAAGTGTGTAGATGTGTGTAGGCATGCATGTAAGTATGTGTAGATGTGTGTTGCCATATGTGAATTTTTGTGTAGGTGTATGAGTATGAGCACCTAGATTTGTATAAAAATGTGTGAAGCTGTTTATAGGAGTGTGTAGATTTCTGTAGATGTGTAGGAGTTTGTAGATGTGTGTAGGTATTTGAAAGTTTGTGTGAAGATGTGTGTATGCATGCATGAATGTGTTTGTAGGGATGTGTAGATGTGTGTAGGCATATGATCTGTAGGCCTATAGGCAAGTGTGTCGACTTTTGGAAGTATTTGTACAAGTTTGTAGGTGTGAATGTAGATATATAGATGTATGTTGATTGTAGGGACGTGTATATGTGTGTAGGCATGTGTGTAGGATTGATTAGGTGCATGCAGCTGCGGAAGCGTGTGTTAGGTGTGCGAGTATGATGTATATATTTATAACAGAGATTTATCTACTACAATTTCATTCGAGATATCTCTATTTAATCCGAGAAATCTCTATATATACAAATGGAAAAAACAAGTTCGTTTTATGCCCCCTCCCCCGGAATGAATTTCTGGGGGATCTAGTTTTTGACCTGTCCTTGACTCTTACCCTGTGGCTAAACATTGATTATATCGTTTGTACCAACATGTAGAACTCCACATATCGATTTCTTGTGATGAGACCATTTATTTGAGACCATGAGTTTTTAACTAGTCACCTTGACCTTGGTGCTCTTCGTTTTCAAAATCTTTAAACTTTGGCTATTTCTTTTGTACCAAAAGTGGTAGGGGTTTGGAACTTCATATATAGATGACTTGTGATAAGACCTTTTATTGACTTTTGACCTAATGACCTTGACTTGAAGTGTGGCTTACTTTTCAAAAACTTTAACCTTGACTATATCTTCTACACAAAAGAGTGCCCTTATGGGAAAGTCTAATGACCTGATGGCTTAATGACCTGATATTGACCTGATGTATATTTTGAAGAGAATTAATTGCCAATACGCAAAGCATTGGTTGTATTTTTGTTTTGCTTTGTAGAAATAATGATAATAAAGAGCAAAGGAATATCTAATGTTTAAATTCAAAAACATTTATGCACAGGTGATGAATGGTATCAATAACAACTGACCTGATGTTGAAATGACCTGATATTCAATCGCTGGTTGTTGGGAATATTTCCTAACAACAACAAAAAAAAAAAAAAACCCCGCCTCTATCATCATCATAAATTATATTTGTTACACAAATATATGATAATGTATGAATGTAGATAACATAATATACCACAATAGCAACATAAAAGTGGTCAATCAAACGAAAACCTATAACCTGATTCAGAGTCTAATGACCTAATATGCTTTATTGACCTGGTATGCTTTATTGACCTGATGATGTATTATTCTATCTGTATTTACATAATTTGGAATACTGGTACATTAATGTTTAGAAATAACACAAATTATAGCACGTACTTTTGAAGTGAGAATAACAGGGAAGGATTGAGAAGGGGAGAGGGAGGGATGTATAAAAAATTGAAATCGTAAATTGTGGCTAACCTTCAAAGACTACCGTTTTCTTAAGAATGAGCAGTCAATGTGATAATATATGATCATAAATCAATATAATATGCTATAATCTAGTAAATCTTGTCTGCTAGAGAGAATATAACTATTAAATCAGATAGAATAATACATCATGTCAATAAAGCATACCAGGTAAAATGTATATCAGGCCATGAATTCCCAAAACAGGTCATAGATTTTCGTTTGATTATTCTATGGTTTCATGTTTCTATCATGGTATATTACGTTATCTACATTCAAAGATTATCATATACTTGTATAATAAATATAATTTATAATGACGATAGATGTGGGGTTTGGGGGGGGGGGCGGTTGATAGGAAATACTCCCAACAACCAGCTATTGAATATCAGGTCATTTCAACATCAGGTCCATTTTTATTAATGCCTCTTTTCGCCTGAGCATAAATATTTTTGAATTTAAACATTAGATATTCTTTTACTCTTTATTATCATTATTTCTACAAAACAAAACAAAATACAACCAATGTTTTGCGTATAGGCAATTAATTCTCGTCAAAATATATATCAGGTCATTAGACCATCAGGTGATTAGACCTTCCAACGATTTAATCGGTTTATTGATCTTACTGCTGTACACGCGTAATTACTCGACCGTTACAACCCATGCTTCGAATCTTGGCTTATTAAATCAAGTGTGTGGTTGATGATGATTCTTGTTAAAATGTCATCTAATGATGAAATTAGTAATGTTGATAACAGATGATACTAATTGAAATTTCATCTAATGACAATACAGTAATGTGTAGGCATTACATTGCTACAAGAAAAAGCTATCGGCAAACTTTAATCACATGTAAACATTTAAAAAGGGGTTTGTTCTCGGACTTTCATCAAATCCGTTCTTGTAATGTCACAGATAGGTTCTTCTCACCCTACGTATCCGGGCGTTTCCCACCCCATATTTCAGCTAAAACCAAATGGTCAGGTAAAGCGTAAGTTAAAAGTCCGTTCTATTGAGACTGAGTATGAAGCCATCACTGAAGTAGAGAAAGGTTTGTTAAGTAAGGCAGCCGTATCGAAGAAGTTGGAAGTTCCTCACAACACACTGGCTTCATGATTTATACTACAACAGGGCTAACTTTGTTGAAATAATGTATAATACGAAGGCATGGTGACAAATATCAGTTCAATTTTCAAATTCGGATATCTCGACATATTTTTGTCGGTCCCAACGATGTCGAGACAACGAAGTTTTACTGTACCAGGAATTGGGGTGCGGAACTTCGGATGATTTGATTTGGCTAACACCTTCCTTTCCTGTTATCATTTCTGATTTACGTATAGTGTCTTCCAGTGTGTTGACATTCTGAATAATTATAATGATATTGTTATAACTATTGCGAAAGGTTTCAAAAATGCAAAGATCATCGTCTTCAAATCATGTCAAATTCACATAATAATCAGTCAACATAATTACCTGGCAAGTCGAGATAAAGATTAAGGAAGTCGAGATAATTTCCTGATTTTCAAACTTTTATAGGGACCCCCCTTCTTCAGTAAATGATAATGTGTTTCGTATTTTAACACGTATGAAATACTCTGGCCCCTCTTAAAGTATGTTGAGATATATGATCACGTGATCGGGTAATCGCCAATCACCATACAAGTATATTTAAGTGCCTCGAGTATCGTGTGGATCTCATCCAAGCTTTAACGATGCAGAATATGGTTTACAAAATACATCACTGCTATATGCATATATAGAAACGTGGAGTTAGAAATAGTTAGAAATACCACCACTTTAACTACATGAGATGCTGAGAATGGTTCACTGAACGGATAACCATGTCTGGTATTGTGTGTATGTACTCTATAGCTATATCTTGCCCTGATGGGTAGTCACGTGAAATGATATGAAACAAATTAAGAGTATTACTTCAATCACAATGGTAGACGCTTGAAGAGACCGTATTTATCTTTAACGTAGAAGGTCGAGTTTCATTATTTATTTCAACAAAATCATATTCTTATTTTTTATAATCTCCCAGGCATTCATCGTGTATCAAAGCATTCACCAGAGACACGAGACTCTCTATTAGTGAATAATGAAGTCAGTAGGATTGATCTAAGAGGAGGTTAGTCTGAAGTCAGTAATTGAAGCTTAACACTCTCCTTTGGTGATGATTGTTCCTTCTCTTGTACAAATTTAACTCATCGTGAGAGGTGAAATCTAATGATCAGTAATTAAACCATAACATTCTCCGTCGGTGATTATTTCTTCTTCATTTGTACAAATGTAACTGATTTTGAGGTGTAAGTAGAAATGGGTGGACAAATAAAACATTAATCTAATGAAAACGTTTGAGAACGTAATGAGGTAAGAAAGACAACTCTTACAATATACAAAGTATTAAAACTGCATTGTTGAGACAATACGCCAGGTTTATGAAATCGATAAAAAATTCCCCTGGTAAAACCTTTCTCGCGGGAATATCTAATTATTGGACACAAAACCTTGAAAAAGCTTCAGCATATAAAATCAACGACATATAAGACATTCCCCCGGAAAATCAGACCACAGAATTTACTACATATGAAACTCCACCTTCCTCTCGGAAAATCTACTAGATGTAAAGCATTACCTGGAAAATCTACAGCATATTGAATATTCCCACTGGAAAGCGACACAATCTGCTAAATATTAAAAAGTCTACAACATCGCAACGCCCTGTGTCTCCAAGGCCTTGAGTCACCAAAGGCCCTGTAACACCAAAGTCCTGTATCACCAAGGTCTTGTGTCAACAAGGTCCGTGTCATCAAGGTCCTGTGTCACCAAGGTTCTGTGTCACCAATGTCCTGTGTCATCAAGGTCCCGTGTCATCGAAGTAATATGTATATATGATCCTGTGTCGTCAGGGACCTGGATCATCATCATCATCATCATCATCCTTAAGACAGTGACGGTATGAAAGACATATTTCATCATTCCTGAGACTGTGACGATACGAAAGACATTTATCTACATTCCTATGGCAGTACGGTACAAAAGACATCTAAATTCATGAGACACTGACGGCATAAAAGATATTTATGTACATTCCTGAGGCAGGGGCAGTACCAGACATCTGTATTCATGAGGCAGTGACGATACAAACGGCATGTCGGTGTGTCACGGTAGACAATGTACATGTACATGGCAGTGTAACTCAGTCGGTAGCGTCTTGGTCAACTCAGTCGGTAGCGCGTTGGTCACGTGATTGACAGATTCCTGGTTTGAGTACCACCGATGTCAGTGTATCACTTTGGAACCCTTACAAAGGTCAAGGTCAGGCATCAGGCAGATACCGTCACCGTGAATCAAGACTCGATTCCTACTTTCGGTGTTTTATCATTTATCATCTTCTGTCTCCCCCCCCCCCCCACCTCTCTCCTTTTCCCGTGTCACGGAGTATGTTGACACGCACACTATCATTCGGTTAGGTCCTGAAGCAGTACACGAGGCAATAATCCACCACGATATATTTGCTATACCGAAAGTTTGGACTGGATTTAGTGTATACAGTAAATATCAGACAAGAGGATAATTCAGAACATACAGTAGACTTTGAGAGGGACGATAAGATTTTATCCCGGGTAGGCTTCTGTAGATATAGATTAGGATGTACGCGTGCAGACGACACACATTTTACAATATGGAGAGCAGCACATTATAGTTTTGAAAATTATTGGTGCAAGACTTCATTGCAAAACGCGAAGTACATTGTAATGCACATGCATAATATGTAATAATATTAATAATAATAAGTAAATCGGCACAATCGCTTGTTTGACTCAGACTGCATATCTGTAGACTTCTAAAATGCAACAGTTTGTATAAGAATTGGGTTAGCATGCGTGTGTTTTCAAATTTCTGGGCATGTAGTCGGTGATTTATTGTTCGCAAATATTTCAATGTCTTTCAGTTTTCAATTCTGCTAATGTATCGTCCAAAAATTCAACATCACGTCAACCTCAGTGACATCTCTGTCTCCTCTCCATTGGAGAAGATTGTAAACATCGAGGTACCGTGTCGACATACATGACACCTCTGTCTCCTCTCCATCGGATAATATAGTGAATACCGAGGTCCTGTGTCGACATCCGTGGCACCTCTATCTCCTCTCTATCGGATAAGATAGTAAATACTGAGGTCCCGTGTGGACATCCGTGTGAGCTCTATCTTCTCTCTATCGCACAAGGCAGTAAATACCAAGGTCTATTATGACCTATTAAATGGGAGAAAAGTCTGATTTACATTTATTTAATGGGTCAGTATTTTTCATATCAAAAGTTAAGTATTGTCAACATGCACGTTTTCTGAGAACTGAGAATCTGAGAAGGAGGAGGTCTCTGGATAAGAGGAGGAAACTGGCTGTGAATAGGAGAATGAACAAAATGAAACCAAACATGAAACAATGAAGATAAATGATATTGATGAAATTGAAAATGAATACAACTGAAAAGAGAATTAGTATAAAAAGTATTCGTTATTTATTTTTATCCGTTTCTCTTCTTGTCTTGTATTTTTTTTCTGTCTTTATTTATTTATTTATTTATTTATTTATCTATTTATTTATTTATTTATTTATTAATGTCTTGTAGGTTAAGGGAATTCATATGACACGGTATCCCGCAAAGCTTCGTTTCGGTAATTCTGAAATATGGCAAATTTTGAAAAGTCATGGTAGGATATCTCATGTGACACTTCCTTTCATAAATCACATAGCTTACACCATATACTACATACAGAACCATATCGCTCAAGGACAGTCAACTCACGCAATGATATGTAAATAATAGTGTAGGTGAATACACACATGTCACTAAGATCACAAATGTTGTAACAATTATTTACAAATACACGGATATCTCATCAGTCTTTTCCTTTCAGAAGTTATATCGCATTCGCAATTTACTCCAAATTGAATTATATAGCACACGTCATTCTCTGTTTTATAAATCAATCGTCTTCTTGAAAGAAATTCATTTTAAGCATCCTTCAAAATCTGAAATAAAGTATTCACATCAGGAAATTTAAAAATAAACGTCAACACATGACAATATTAAGCGGATTCGGCTAAAAAAGAAGAAGAAAAACAACAACAACACAAGAAGAGGAAATACGCCTCATTATACTGCACCTTCAACAAAGGTGCAACTCCTTAACATGAAAATTGAACACCGTTAGCTTCCCATATATTAACCCTCTCTCCATAGTTTAAGATATGAGATATGCATTCCCATAATATAAGATATAAGACATGCATCCCCATAATGTAAGATTTGAGATATGCATCTCCATAATTTAAGATATGAGATATGCATCCCCATAATTTAAGATATGAGATATGCAGCCACATAATGTAGATTATGAGATATACATCCCCATAATTTAAGATATGAGATATGCATCCACGTAATGTAAGATATGAGATATGCATCCACATAATTTAAGATATGAGATATGCATCCACGTAATGTAAGATATGAGATATGCATCCACATAATTTAAGATATGAGATATGCATCCACATAATTTAAGATATGAGATATGCATCCACATAATTTAAGATATGAGATATGCATCCACATAATTTAAGATATGAGATATGCATCCACGTAATGTAAGATATGAGATATGCATCCACATAATTTAAGATATGAGATATGGAACCGCAGATCTCTTATAGTAACATTCCTTTCTAAATGGTATAAGAATAAAACTGTTTTTGTAAAAGAGTGTATCTTAATATCACATATGCTTTGAAAAGATTATATTGACAAGATGTGCTGTGGAATGTCTCCATTTCATTGATTGATTAATTGATTTTTGTTTAACGTCACACCACGAATATTTCACGTATATGGTGACGGCATCTGCCTGATGCGGGGCATATAAGTTTTGACCTTTGCAATGGACCCACCCGAAGCAGTGAGGGATCTTTAACGTGCCATGCATACCACGACACGGGGCCTCGGTTTTTACTGTCTCATCGGAAAGACAGCACACCGGCATGACCAGAGCGGGAATCGAACCCCGGCCTCCCTATTAGGAGTCCAGCGCGATACCAATAGGCCACGCCGGCTTTGTCTTCATTTCATCTGTGCATTTAAGCTAGATAAATTTACTAAACACGCTACATTTTCACTTTTCACTTACGCTACGGAGAGTATTGAATGTTGCAGGTATATGTTGATCGAAACAGGTTTTTAGATATGTATCCACATAATGTATACGAATTATGCTCGGCATTATTCTTATCTTAAAGCTGTTATTACGAAAGGTTAAGAACCCCAAGGGAATAGATAAGAGACGAGGTGTTTTCGGGTTTTTTTTTTCACTTAATACATATCACGACGACGTAGGAGATAACTCCATAGCAAGTGACGTACACGAGTATTGATATCGGCTGTAGAAATGCCGTCCTTGTACAGGATGCTTTTTGTATTAGACTAGTATTAACATTCACGTGTAGCGACTATCATCGAGAGAACGGAAGGACTCCTTAGTCGACAAATAGAACATTTTCAATTTCTTATATTTGTCTCTGTTTATATCATAATTTTAACCACTTTGCCTTAAAATAGAGAGATTTACTACTAAGTTAGTAGTTCTTAGAAACAAATAGATAAGTTGTCAAGTATTAAAGTTTCTGATATGACTTCAGCATATATTAATAACTACTGTATTACCCACAACCCACATTAAGCATACACAGTCTGTTTGACGCAGGGTGTTTCAGTTCAACAACATTTCATACCGTGAACAGGATAATTTGACTTAGTTTTATTGTTTCCTTCATTTGCTCATATGAGTATATTTATGTATATACTCCCTCGACTTGAAAAATTGTTGCAGGGCTCTTGCTTTCTCCTCCCGGGCATCTGGATTCACGTCGATAAAACTGGGGTATGCTTTTTCCTGAATATGATACTATACATGGTGTTCTCCTTTTATGCCATGGCCTACGAGAAATGGTTAATCTCTCTGTACTTCTTTGTTTACTTGCTGTCACCATGGTGATATAGTGACTATCTACTCGATGATATTATCATGATCAGTCAATATGATACAAACAGAAACGGGCAATATGATTAATCAGGGAGCTTTTACGTGTCAGGAGTCATACAAGGACTTCATGATGGTCACATCTATGTATTATTGTATACAAACAGGAAATTTTACAATCAATGAGTTGCCTACAACTTTATTATTCCTGTGTAGACCCTTGAACGGTTAAAGGAGAATGGTTTCAGTCGTAACTAAGCTGTCTATTTATATTAAAGGTAACAGGGATACTAGCTATACCACTACATACAGAAGAAAGAAATGTAACTCAGCACTAATTGTGTACGTGAATGTGAATCACTGCCACATAACATCAGGAAAAACGTATAATATAAATTACATAAAACTTTCTGTTGGGAGGTTTTTATGAGCTCCATACTACAAAGGGAATAATTTTGACATTACTGTAAAATACAAAAGTAAGAGGTGAGAAGTAACATTTGCGCGGTGATAATGTCAAGGCCGACACCTCTGCCATTTACACCTCAACTTTCTTTAAATTTACCAATGTAGATGACACTTAGAAATGACTTTTTTCGCTAGTTTAGGAACGCAACTAAACTCCCATCGCACGATGGAATTTTGTTCCATAAAAACTGTTCAAGGAATTTTGTGATAGATTTTTCTTGTTGTAATTTTGCATCCATATTGCCCTGTAATCCAACAACCGAAAGTAGTAATTTCTCCTTCAGAAAGAATAGTTCGTATATTTCGTATATTTACGAATTCTCCATACGTTAAATCTACGTTTACGATGTTACGATTGTAAGATCTATTTTACGCATTTGTAAAGCCTTAAGAAAGTGTTCGATTTACGTTTATGTTCAAGGTTTCGTCTACCATTTTAGTGAAAAAGACAACCAATTTGATTAAAAACCGAATCCCTACTTCGCTCGTCGTTTCTGATAATCGCGGTAGGGATCTAATGGAATCACATCAGGGGTCATGTCTTGGTGACCTTTGATCAGTCCAATCAAATCTGTTGCAGAACGCTAAGCTAATCAGAAAACGTATACTTCTCAACGTTTGGCTAGCATTTTTCTAAGAAGTAAACAATGGTGGTGGCATGCAAGAGAATGATGGTGGACACGGCAGTTGTCGATTGTTAGAATTCTTTCAATCTGGAACGATTGTAAAAAAAGAGCAAATGGAAATATTGGAATGTTTGTTGGATCATCGTGATTGCATGGCGGTTTTCCCGACAGGGTACGGGAAGTATCAAACCGTATCAAATTTTTACGGCCGTCGTGCGAAGACTGAACCATCCAGGATTCGATCATGACTGCTAAAGCAAAATAATCGTGTGTTCCCCACTAGTGGCACTTATGGAAGAACAAGTACATCGGTTGGACGGGAAAAAAGGCATCTGTGCTGCAGTATTTCGTACGAAATGTTTTTTTTATACATCTAGTGATTTACGTTATGGGTGGTTCGAAGACAAAAATACCCCGATCTGCTAACCCTGTAAGTCAGTAACGGCAATTCTTACCGTCTGTCTATTCAAGACACAAGCTATAAATTTTAGACCACAAACATAGCAATATTTGTATATGTACATTAATAGAACCAGTACTTCTCAAGAGCTGGCATAGCTACCACTAGTTCACAGCCGTGTGCTGCATGTACATTACTAAACTGCATTTTAACATTGAGGAATTATTTGATTAAAATTACTTCCTGTGTTGAAACGTTAACTGTTTCCATGCAGGAGGGAGTTAAGACATTGAAAGTGTCGTGCATGTATTAAAAGCCTTCCAGTAGCGGTTATTCTTATGGATGCATCATGGTAAGAAGATTTATGAGACTTGTACCAAGTACATATGAAAACAATATTAGAGAAATACATCGAGGGATGTGGTTATTGTGAAATCATACCATACCAAAAAATATCTGGAAAAAGGGACAATGTTTGATCACAAACACAGGAACCTGAACCCTTGCTGACACTTGACATAAACAATAACTTGGTATGGCCTGATCTTAGCCATAAGCAGCATGCTACACAGCATGTTCACTGTTGCTTGCCACATTAGCTAGACTTGATCAAATCTTTAAAGAGGTTTGATAACAATTGTCATTGGGTGAATATAAAATCATGAAAATTTATCAGGGTATTTGTAATTAAGAAAAGGGCAGTTGTAAAAATATTTTACAAGAAAATGCTTTCTAAACATTCACCATAGTCCATTTATTTTTTATAACACGGGTGGATATGGGGATGTGCAGGAGGAGGAAAAGGTGTTTAGGAAATAGTTAAGCTAAGTTGGTGAGCTTAGTTCATTCCAGCAAAAGGCCACTGTTCTTGCTCTAAATGCAACTTGTACACTTAAAATCCAGAGGAGGGTGATGACCGTTCTTAAATTGTCAAGGGCATCTACAAGGATAATTATCATTCACCCATCAGAAGTAGTATTAAACTTTTGGTACATAAAACGCAAAATACTGTGGAGGAAGCTTTGCATTGGATTGTTGAATCTTTACAGACACTGAAAAAAAAACTCCCTAGAATAATAATTTATGCAAAATCGATTAACTTTGATACGAAATGAAATTTTTGAAAGCCATAGACTGGTAAATAAGTATCACTCACAAACCACAGACGATTCAAAACAGGAAAAAAAGTTGCTTCTTTGTAAGTGTCGGTTTCATCTAACTGCATTTTTGTAGCAACTTCAGCTTTGGCAATGGGAGTGGATATGTCAGGATTTCACAGTGTTATTCTTTATTGGCCATTGAGGGAGTTTGTGGACTTAATACAAGCAATAGGACGTGACAATGTATAAAACACACTTGCTGTGATATTTGTGCAGATAATTGCCTATGCGGAGAATGTGATACACTCACTCTAGAAAAACTTAGGATTGAACTGCATAATCATGAAATATTTGAAGAACGTAAGGAACAGTCTGTAAGCTCCTCAGATTCGGACTGTGTACATGATGAATCTGATGTTGACGATGAGCTAACAAGAATGCTTGTTGCTTGAATATGGGTTTGAATAAATATCATAAACAAGATGTGTTCTATTTTTGAAATATGAATGCCCCTGGCAGCATATTTGGTCTGAAAATAACAATCACAAATTCAGCAAGCAAGGGGAGATCATACATGTAAGTATAGCCAGACCACATATGTGAACCAACAGAGAAACTCTCGTGATGTACATGTACCTGTGATCTTATAGCTATATAATGATTACCAGACAGTCACTGGTAGTATTGCAAACTCCAATAACTCAGCCTATTTGTACATGCAATTTTTACAACATAAATATGATAGATGCAATAAAGTACAGATATACAAAATATTTGTTTGTAGAATCTTAGAAGTAATAATTGATTGTCCAAGTAAACATTAAAAACTGAAAGACTTATATACATGTATTAGTAACAATATTTAATACAATTAATTAGAATAGGCATGTGAAATATTAAAAAGATTAATAAATCTATGAAATCTTTAAACAAACACAAAAAACTATTCAAAATAATTTTCAACAAACTTATCCGCTCCTTTAGGTTTCTGTATCAATTTTTCAATAATCCATAATCAGGACATACACATGCCTGTAAAAGTCACATGTGTGCAGGACACACACATGCCAGTAAAAGTCACATGTGTGCAGGACACACACATGTCAGTAAAAGTCACATGTGTGCAGGACACACATATGCCAGTAAAAGTCACGTGTGCAGGAGCATTTATCAGGACACACACATGCCAGTAAAAGTCACATGTGTGCAGGAACATTTATCAGGACACACACATGCGAGTAAAAGTCTCATGTGTGCAGGAGCATTTATCAGTGATTGTATAGAAAACAGCTAGTAGATTCACTTTCTGTACATTGTATATTTGTTACAATAATTTATTTTATTTGAATCTTCTGTACTGGTTTAGATTTTATAATATCAAAATGGGCCAATACAATGTTGATATTATAGTTACGTGATCTAATGTAGTACATGTACGTGAAATAACAAAACTAGAAATGCAATAGATTAAACATTCACATGCACAACCTATTATTTTCCGGCTATGGAGCTCCTAGGATATATAGGGAATAAACCACAGAATGTAATTATATTAATTTACATGAGTTTGTTTCTAAGTCTTGCATATGGCAAGAATGGTTTGTGCCTTCCAATCAGTGATGGTAGTCCCTTTTCTGCATCTTTGTACATATCTTTAGAATGAGCAATTGGTCTGCAGGGCAAAGTTCTGTGTGGTATGAAGTGGAGGGCACGGATTTCAATTAACTCTTTGACTACTTTCTGTACATCAGCTTTATATTTTGGCAATTTGTGAGATCCTTTCCTAGCTCCTATTTCAGATATAGATTCAAAATAGTTGGCAAACCTTATTAAATGTGGGAATTCATTAGAGTGTTTAACAATACCGTCCTTTGTTTGATCTCCATATTCAATTTCTTTGCTGTCTCTGTTCAGCATTTCAAGATACTCGTCCAATGCCACATTATTGTTCTTGCCGCCTGACAGGTTGACACTTCTGTTTGCAGCTAGCCTTTCTTTCTGTTCATATGGTAAAATTTCTTCTGTCAGTGCTGTTAAATGGATGCACCCCTAGACGTATATTATTTTGTTTGTCGTAAATAAATATTGGCAGGTCATATTTTGCAGACTGAACAACCCTCTTTCCATCTGCCATATCAATATCCGTGTCAAGATTTTTAAGCAAAGGCTGTTAATTTAAATATGAGTAAAATGTAATCATACATTCCATCAGATGCATCTTTTGACTTTTCTGATGGTTTCTTGCTTGCCGGCTTATGGTTGTGTTTCTGCATTTCAAACTCGTCAAATGAAAAAAAAAGACTTTTTACAATAATGATTTTAAAGCGCCCATCATTTCCTGTGGTTGTCTAATAATTTTCTGGATAGGTTTGGTCTAACAGCACTGCGCGCAAATATTCCAGCACATCATACTTGTCTTCAAAGAAAAAATTCTTGACCAGACTTTCACATACTGAATCGAACAAGGCTTTTTTTCTCTCTTTTGTCAGGTTTTCGAAATCATCAGGGAGTGGAGTTTTGTCACCTGTTGACTGCATATTGAAGTGATGCAAGAACATGACCCAACAAATAACATCAAATATTGAGTAATATAACATTTTGAATACCCGGAAGGCATTCTTTACTTTCCCTCCAACACTTCTATTCTCTAGTACATTCCTGAAGTAGTATGCTGAACCTCTGACATTTCGTGATGTTGTGCTATATGTCAGCATTGTTATGGCCTCTGACATTCCCTGATGCTGTGCTGTATGTCAGCTTTGTTATGGCCTCTGACATTTCCCTGATGCCGTGCAATATGTCAGCTTTGTTATGGCCTCTGACATTCCCTGATGCTGTGCTGTATGTCAGCTTTGTTATGGCCTCTGACATTCCCTGATGCTGTGCTGTATGTCATCTTTGTTATGGCCTCTGACATTCCGTGATGCTGTGCTGTATGTCAGCTTTGTTATGGCCTCAAACATTCCGTGATGCAGTGATGCATGTCAGCTTTGTTATGGCCTCTGATATTCCCTGATGCTGTGCTGTATGTCAGCTTTGTTATAGCCTCTGACATTCCCTGATGCTGTGCTGTATGTCAGCTTTGTTATGGCCTCTGACATTCCGTGATGCTGTGCTGTATGTCAGCTTTGTTATGGCCTCAAACATTCCGTGATGCAGTAATGTATGTCAGCTTTGGTATGGCCTCTGACATTACCTGATGTTGTGCTGTATGTCAGCTTTGTTATGGTCTCTGACATTCCGTGATGCTGTGCTGTATGTCAGCTTTGTTATGGCCTCTGACATTCCGTGATGATGTGCTGTATGTCAGTTTTGTTATAGTCTCTGACATTCTCTGATGTTGTGCTGTATGTCAGTTTTGTTATGGTCCTCTGATATTCCTTGATATTGTGCTGTATGTCAGCTTTATTATTTCCTCTGACATTCCCTGATGTTGTGCTGTATGTCAGCTTTGTTATGGCCTCTGACATTCCGTGATGCTGTGCTGTATGTCAGCTTTGTTATGGCCTCTGACATTCCGTGATGCTGTGCTGTATGTCAGCTTTGTTATGGCCTCTGACATTCCGTGATGCTGTGCTGTGTGTCAGCTTTGTTATGGCCTCTGACATTCCATGATGCTGTATTGTATGTCAGCTTAAAATATAAAAGTAATCATGTAGACATATTAAGACAGACTCATCCATGTATTATCTTATAATATTTTGACTGATGTGTTTCAGTGCTAGTGCACTGATCTAAATATAGACTGATCAGTGTTGTTGGAGTGTTAATTTATTTTTTAAATCACATTGAATAATATTGCAGTAACTAAGTTGTGAGCTTAAATGTCCAATGTCCAAAAAAGTAGCTATGGGTTTTAATATTAGGATTATCCAGGAGGCTTTGTAGTAACAAACATTAGAATTCTCATATCTGTACTTATTTCTTGCTTTAAAATGTTAAATACAAATACATGTATATAATACAGTACTTAGTTCTTGTATTTGATTTTCAAACAAAAGAAAAATGTATACCTCCAAGAAATTCATCATACGATGCCAATCTTCTATCTTTGATATAAAGCCATCTAATCGTTTAAATGGTGTTTCTGCATTCCCCAGTGCTTGCTGTGCACATTGAATTCTTTCGTCTGTTAATCTGTCACCTAATATGCAAAAAGTCTAATGCTGAAATTTTTTAACATGTGTCTGTAAAATTATAACACATATCAAATACTCTGCAGTCTCAGAAACTGTCAAATGTTAGGAAAATATTTTTGATTCAGAATTTGTTCCCGAGATTTTTTTTATCTTTTTTGTATATTACACATGATAATAGCTTTCAAACAGGCAGGGGAGTGAATCATTCGATAAATCAGTTGATAATTTCAAAGCTCAAATGAGTTAATCCTGATACATACAATCTAAATGGAATCGGACCTCTTTCATAATAGATCTGAAATTTAGTCATATATACCTGTACACTAACACTGTCTTCCATTTCAATATGTATACTGCATTTACCTCCAAGAAAAAAATTTCCTCTACAATCTCATCTTCATCTGCCAATGGAACATACGATCTGACTAGCTGATTTACAAGATTGATTTCATTTGCAGTTTTAGTTTCATTGCGGTCAAAGAGGCCAATGGGAAACTGAAAAGGAAATAAAATAAAATAGCTTTAAATATCAAACAAACAAACGGAACAAAGCTCTTTAAGGTGTCGCATTCATACTTATAAGTATAAAGTAATTAATTTAAATGGCGATAGACACAATGAATTAATTACAACTTACTGCATACATGTAATTTGAACTGGTATTTCGCTACTTTATCCCCAGCTGCCCACTTTTTCTTTATTGCCACAATTTCTCCACCATGGTGGTGTTCCCAAGATCTCAATTTGTTGTGTATTCATGAAGGGGACATGGATATTCCTAAGCGTGCAACTCTCTCAATATCCTAGATACAAGTAATATTATTATACCAGAAGTATATACATATACCCACAACTAGTATATTCATAGTAAGTGTTCGTAATAACATTAACATTTAATGAAGCAAAAGCCCAGCTTCTACCGTAGATATCACTCATTCACTGTCCAACATATATAACTATAACAATGTGGTCAAATGCAACCCAGGGTACATTATTTGATATTAGCAGTATGGGGATTTTGTTCATCTTGTAAGATACTTAATCTAGAAAGATACACTGTCATAACGTGCTTTTGACCCAAAGAATTATTCATTACAAATTTCCAGTTTTCAGTGAATATTAAGATTCATTTTAGATCAAGGCATTATGTGTAGTAATAACCAATTGCATGAGCACATTTTAAATATACATATTAATGTATGTATGTGTACTTACAATGTACATGTATATGCACTATAAAATTATTTTTCCTGCAACAAAGAGTTAAATCCAATGTACAAGTCTTTTAAGACATTTCAGGCACATTTACATATAAGTGATGTCTGTTGTTATTTCCAGAATTGCATATTTTTTCATATAATTTAAATCAAGTTTTTGATTATCCGCACCCTCTGTTTGCATCCTCCATGCTGTAGCAAAAATCTTACATGGTATTGGACTAGTGACATATTAAGGCTTCTTGCATGTAATCCTGTTGATAGTGCATTCATCAATGTGTAAGATTCCTTCTCGCTTAGTTGGTTTGTTGGTTGGTTGATTGGTGTTTTACGTCGCTTTCAACAATATTTCAGTTATATCGCGACATGGAAACAGGAGGTTACCAACCTTTTAAATATAGTTGCGCAATCCGGGAATCGAATCCGGATCGTCGGCGCCGCAAGCCAAGCGCTTAACCTTCTCGCTTAGAGATACTGAGACATCACTAACATCTGACACAATCTTAAGAAAATTAGGGGCTCTGATTTTGATTTCTTCATAAACTTCATCCCAAGTGAATAAATGTATTCCAGAGTATGACTTGGCTCTAAGAATGGAACCTGAATCTCGATGACAAAGAAAAAAAAGGTTTGAAATAAGTGTTTGAAATAAGTGTAATTATACCCTTTTTCCTGATGATATGTGGCTGTGACACTTTCTACACAGTGTTTGTGCACATTCATGTATATATACAATGCTGAGATATATTGTTTCGTCTGTATGTCAGAGCATTCACCACGAGTGTGGCTAGCCAAAAAGCAGACGCTCACTCCTCCCGGACACTTGGTCTCACCTCTGAATTTCAGGGGTCCGTGAATGTCCACTGTGGTACATTGCTGTAGTGCCATAATCATATGATACCAGTTATTTTCATATTTTACATGAAAGTCATACTTTTTTCCTTCGCAGAGTGGAGCTCGTATAAAGTTCTCCGCGGAGGGTTTGACTTGAGTGTTATTATACCCTTTTTCCTGATGTTATGTGGCTGTGACACTTTCTACACAGTATTTGTTCACATTCATGTATATATACAGTGCTGAGATATATTGTTTCGTCTGTATGTCAGGATATTCACGGCGGGTGTGGCTAACTTTAGTCATAAGACACTCGTTACTTTTGGCATTTTTCATTACTCGTTTACAGTGTGGTGCTCGTAAAGAAGCTCCATGGGGAGGGTTTGACATATAAGTATTATTATCCACCTTTTCTTGATGGTATGGGACTGTGACACTTTCTGCTCAGTGTTTGTTCACATTTATGTATATGTACATTCCTCAATTTTATTTGTTACGTCTGTATTAGGGTCATTCAAGGCGGATGTGGCTACGGAACAGGAGACGCTTACTCCTCCCGGGCACTGGGACATTCACGGATCCCTGAAATTGAGAGGTGAGACCAAGTGCCCGGGAGGAGTGAGCGTCTCTTGTTTGGCTAGTGACACTTGCCGTGAATAGATTGGAAACAACTATCAAACAAATGTACCTCAGCAGTATATATGAATGAGTGTGGACCAAAACCAAGTAGAAAGTGTTATTTCTAAACAACATCAGGAGAAAGATAAATAACACATAACATTATATTATATCTGATTTTATCAGTTAGCACTGCTATTTGGACTGTGTAATCGGGAAAATTGTCACATTAAATATTATTTTTGTACATTCTACTTCAAATTTCTATGTGACCACAGTTGAGAGGAATATACATACATACATGTAACATTTCTTGGTCATCTTAAGGCAAAAGTGCAATGTAGGCGTGCAACCAATGCCAAATGTCTCAAAAAAAGTGTGAGATCATAGCGAAACAAATTCTAAAAGTTAAAATTTCAAGATAGAATTTCATATGTGTTGAATACAGTTAGCAAAATTATGAACCGTGTTTGGTTGCAAAGGGGCACCTTTATTTAATATAGTGTTTTAAGATGTGAATCTAGAATTCAGAACCGTTATTGGGTATTGAGACTTGGTCCTTTTAATAGCGAGATAGTAAATATGCTTATTCAGCTCAAATGACATTAGCTAATTCAAGGGTTTATGCCCTGAGTCTCTGTTCTTACAAAAATGGTATTTTATAAGTCTAAAGGTCCTGTTTCAAAAGCTCTAGATCTGTGAATGTAAAATAATATATAAACAAAGAATAACATATATAAATATATTAGTAGAGAAATAAATGAATAAATAAATAACGTAAGTCGATGATAGTTTCATAAACGTTAAAAATACTTACAATTGAAACATTTCGAGAAGTGAACTAAAACAAAGTACACGTAGATCTATTATAAAGATATAACCAACTGTTGTAAAACGGTAATTATTGATTCAAAAAGTGTAATAAACATTCTGAAACGCTTCAAGTTGTTAAAGATTACATGCTACGAATAATTCAATCAAAATATATGTAACATAGAATTATCTCTACGCATGTGACAGCAGCATATTTTGACGGTAATGGCAATCTGTTAATGTATACACATTGTTCGGTCAAATGACGGCTAGATGATTTCAATCTTTTACTGTATACACATTGCTCCGTCATATGACGGCTAGATAATTGTAATCTATCACTGTATACACAGTGCTCCGTCATATGACGGCTCCATAATTGTAATTTGTTACTGTATACACATTGCTCTGTTATATGACGGCTAGATAATTGTAATCTGTCACTGTATACCCATTGCTCCGTCATATGACGGCTAGGTAATTGTAATCTGTTAATGTATACACATTGCTCCGTCATATGACGGCTAGGTAATTGTAATCTGTTAATGTATACACATTGCTCCGTCATATGACGGCTAGATAATTGTAATCTGTTACTGTATACACATTGCTCCGTCATATGACGGCTAGATAATTGTAATTGTCATATCTCTGGTGGTGTACAATAAGATTTTCTATGAGCAGAAACGGTAACTGCATATCAGTATTATCAGAGTATCAGAGGAAATACTGGAAAATTGAAGTCTATGAATTGATGTATTAGAGTGAAATAAAGAACATGCACAAGTGGTCTAGAGTAAAGCAATTTCGAATGCTTCAAGCTTACTTTATTTTAAAAATTTAAATACTCCTTCCTTTATTCAAAGCCACTTCTTGGGATGTGTAGCTGGTGAGATAAAATTAACTTTAATCATGGGAAAATGTGTGAATTCTAAAGCATTTTATTTGTCACGAGCGATCTCATTGGTTGTCCTATCTAAAGACTGCAAGGGTAGTCTCGATAAACAATAGTTTTTGATATGACGTCATGATAACCTGCAGGTTTTGATATGAAGTCATGATAACCTGCTGGTTTTGATTTATGACATCACGATACCTTATAGTGTCTATGTGACATTTCTTTTATTAGCGATTTAGTTAAGAAAACCATAACTTTGTGTGCATTGCCTTTAGTAGTAATTGTTTTTGTCAAATTATTCGAATGGTATTAGTATGCTTGGATTATGGCAGGTCATGTTATTGTGCATCAATGTCCGTCTGTCTGTCCAGTTATTAAGTTATGGGAAACTGCATGTAACTCTCAACCGCATTAAAGATGTTTTTAAAGTCACATGCGTTGAGTTAATGCACAATGCTCTTTTTCTAATCGCACGAAAACTAGTAAAATTCTCCTTAACATCACTCTATGTTAAGACGGTGCCGACATGTATTTCTAACTTCATTTACTAGAGAATCAAACAGGTGCCATCATTCTACATATTACAATTCATGCATGTTGCATCTGTTAAGGTAGTTTTCAAAGTGTCGCGTGACAGAACATTTGAGAAAAGAATGATTCAGCATGACATGAATAACTATCTAGAATCAAATTACGGCTGTACATCGCTAGGTAGGATCGTAGATTTGGTTGGATGCTCGAGAATAATAAATAAAAGGAAGTATAAACTCTACTCCCCGTCGAGGCCAGCACAGGAATCTTGTCTTGAATATATCAAAAGCATATAGAGGTAGGAATATCATCCAATGTAAATTACAATTACAGTACCATGATCTACTGTACATAAACGTACAATGTAGTAAATTATAAACAGTGCCATGATACATAATAAACACAAGGTACCGAAGGGTAAATAATACCACAATCCAGTATACAAAACAAATACTAAGTACCAGAGCACATAATGTACCACAATCCAGGAACAAATAAAAGGTACCAAAAGTATAAGCTGTTCCGCGACTCATCATACACAACAAATACAAGGTACTGGAGCCCGTTTCATCAACATGTGTAAATTTACGACTAACTAAATTTTACGCCAATGGCGAAGTTTCTTAGTTCAACGAAAAGGGTGTTTCATCAACCGGTGTAAGTGTGTCCGTACGTAAAGATCCGACTAGCGAGTCGACCAACTTGACGTAGTACAAATGCATGAATTAGATATATTGAAATATTACTTTTTATCAGTCCAAGTTTACTTTTTACAGATGTTGAACATAAAATACAATTGATTTGCAACACAAGCTTACATCTTTTATCTAGATGATCAACATTACACACCATGCGCTTGTAAACATGTACTGCAGTAACGACATCATGGAATTGTACGCAATACTTGAAAATACGTCATCAAATGAAAGAGATTAAACGATAAACCTGTACTTATGTATCCTCATTGATCTGTATAGTCAGGCGGATCACGAATTGCGATGAATAAGAAAAAGAGAATCCTTCCTCCCCTTTCTGTCAATCTAGTATCATAATGTATTAATATTCGAGACGACTAACACCCTCCTTAAGTCCCCTTAAAAATAAATAAGCAAATTTATGTAACACAAACTATGTTTCTGGTTAAATGTAGATAGTATATTGTACTATTTACTACTTCGAAACATTAAAAAAGGCTAAAAGTCATTACACTGGTTTACGCCAACACTTAGCACAGGTAGGAGTTTGACGTAGATATTAATGTACGCTAATTGTAGAGTTAACGCGCTTAATGAAACACAAATTAGTTGGAAATTAAGTCTAGTCGGGTATTTCCGCTAAACTAAGCCTACGTCGTTTGATGATACGGGCTCCTGAAATATAAACAATAACACAATCCAGGAACAGAATAAGCTACCAAAAGTTTAAACACTATCACATTTCAGGGTACTTCAGAAATAAAATGTACCACAGTATATAGAGTACTACAATCCAGTTTACATAATAAAAACAAGGTACCAAATCATACACAGTGCCACAATCCAGTACACATAATAAATACGATGTACCAAATCATACACTGTGCAACATTCTAGTATACATAATTAGTACAAAGTAATAAATCATACACAGTACCACAATCCAGTATACATAACAAAATTAATATTGTAGGTATGTGGGTATATTCAGTATTACTGCAGTTGTTTCATTAAAAACCTAATTGACAACATTTTCGACATTGTAATGGAACACGATCAGATCATATGTGCAGCATTTTGTAAGCACTCAAATTCACAGGTAAATAGATATAATAGAGTGCAGTGGTAATTTAAAACTTTTCCTCCGCCTTTGGAAAACCATTCCCTAATAGTTCTATGTATAACACATGTGTACTTTAGATATAGATAACTTCTCTTACTAAACACCTTTATTATTTTATTGGTTTTTTTTCTGTTTATATGTCTTGCTTTGTTTGTCTTTGGTTCTCTCTCTGTCTATTTCTCTCTCTCTCTCTCTCTCTCTCTCTCTCTCTCTCATTTAGGTCTCTTTAGTGGTGCCTGTGCCCGAATGATTGGAATTATAATAATATATAAATGTTTGAAGAGTAGTGCTGAAAACAAAATGACAAAACATTGAACAAAAGTACTAGTATCAATCTAAGGACAGAGCCATGTATGAAGGAGACACTCCTTAGTTTTAGAGTTAGTTACCTAATTTCATGACTGCAAATATAATTGATCTCCTTCAGAAAGCTTGGTGCCGAATAGCTACTGATGTGGTAGACTGGCATGACAAAATCCAGGTTTCCATACATGTACAGTGGATCATACTGTGTGAAAATTCTCTTATTGTCTCAATAAATATGTCATTTTATGGCCTAACTTTCACAGGTCATGTTATGATACATTAATGTCGGTCTGTCCGTCCACACTTTATCTAATGTTTATTCTCTTGAAGTGTTTGCACACTTCATATTTGGTAGAACTGTGTCCTGTAGGAAAAATGAGTTACATGAAATTCCTTTGTTCGTGTAGATCTTGAACTGCATTTTATGGGTGATTTCCAATGATCACATAAGAAAAGATAGATCCTAATTTATTTATAAAGTGCTGTTCTTGTTTCATTTTCTTTTTGTCTCCATACATGACCTTTGCTAACACTGTCGTGGACGAGTAACATGAGATGTCTTTCTTAATCTTAAGTGTGATTTCTAATGATCATATGTGGGAAAACCTAGATCCCATGTTTTTCATAAAGTGATGCTCGTGTTTTGTATCTCCATACATGACCTATTTTCACTATTTTTCTTTCTGGGTATCAAATTCCTTTCTTCTGCAACCCTCACTGTATGTTTCTTAATAATTCTTTCTTCGGAAAGTTGGGGGGGGGGGGTGTTCCCCAACATCCACTCAATGTTACACTACTATTCATTTAATCTATTTATCAATTTCAAATTAAATATGTCTAATGCAGGTCTCCATGTAAGAATGTGTGCGCTGAGATTTTTGAGAGGGCGAAAAGTCCCTCCGCCCCCTCTTCTTATCCCCCAGTGCTGATGTCTAAAATAAAAAGAATTATTCATAATTGTTTGGACTTTCATAAACGAAATTTACAAATTACTACTAAACTTTTAACTCAGGGTTACAGATATCATAAGTTTAGAAAAACAATCGGCAAATTCTTTAGATCTTATTCAGAACTTCTATCTAAATTTGGAAATATTTTTTTTCAACACTGTGTATCCAATGGAATTTCCCATCCTAATTTTTACGGTGATCTCGTATATAAACTAAGGAAAGTAAAAGGCTCCTATAACGTTATTTTATCATGTAATAAAATAGTCAAACGTCTTCTAAATAGACAATATGACATTGAGATCATCAAAAAGACTATAGGTCTTGTATTTGGCTCCTCTACAGCCTTATGTAGACTTTTACTTGAACGTTGCACGCTGACTAACAGGGCGGTGGGGACTACATGGCGGGTCTTGTCCAAACTTCTTTCAGAGGAGACATGGTCCTGAACCTCGTCCCCTCTGACTGTTAGTCCGGACTCCACAGATCTAGGGTCTTAGCTCGCTTTCAGACTGGCAGAGCACGGTTGATGTCGCACATATATTTATATCATTTTATGTTTTACAATACCTTATGTGTTTATATTTTTATGACCTCTCAATATGCGATACCTGTTGACCCTTGTTCTTGGATGATTATTTATAAATTTGTAAATGTACGTCCTTGGATTGTTCTGCTGTTACGATGAGTGGGAAGGTGGACCCGTTAGCCGGTTAACCACACCATTTATTTGGCTTTTGTCAAATAAAATGATCGTCCTAAGTCGGTATCGTAATTGCACTACAAACAAATATTTTGTAATGTGTTATAGGTGCTAGTATATTATTGATATTCATATATTGTATAGCTCCATGGTGACTTCTGCCACATAACTGGACCAGTAACTCCTCTTTTTTCTTTCTAAGCTATGGCCATAAAAACAGCGTCTGGTGCAAACTGTTTGAATTTTGTTTGAGTTCATCATAAGTATGTTCTGGGAAAATAAGTTTTATTTTCATCATAAATGATTAGTGGTTGAAATCGGGTAGCAAATTGGAAGCAATCATAAATTTGATTTGTAATAACCCAGTAGATTACCAGTAACTTAAGTTGGTAAACATGCGGCTTTGAAAGCGTTGCTGTTTCGCATCTTATGTTGCAGACGAATGGATGTAGTCCTAAAGTTATATATCTAAGGGAATAACGTACTGTGTTTGATTGTTTCCGACAGGAATACCATAGTTATACGGTTCGAAACAGAGTGTTCCTGGCGACGCTTGTGGTGTAACATTTATATGTCGTATGTCAAATGTTAGCTACCAAATATAACCAGTTTCGCAATCCAATATACATTAAATACGGATAGTTTGGTTGTGTACACAGTGGTCTGGGGGGGGGGGGGGGCAGAGGTGGGCAATTCCCTCACAGTGAAACGGAATGTGACTTCTATTTTGGTATAGAAGTAATTAAGTATAATGCGTTTTAAATTATTTAAATCCTCCTTGGTTAAACTCCATTAAGTCTTTGAAATATGATAATATAATATATTCAGCGTTTTATGAGGCTCTATTGGATATGTATAATGAGGACACTACTATGACCGTGTAATGCACTGGTAATACTTTTCTTCCGCTTTCGAAAGCTATTTTGTAAATAGTTCTGCTCCAGGGGTTAACTATATATGGAGGTATCTGCTGTCATTATAGATATCATTTTTTTCGTGTGTTGCGCAATGGTATAGATATAAGATAATGAATACATTATGCTTGATAAGCCATGCAGTAAAAATCGGTTGACAAGCAGTCAGTACCGGGGCAAGTCAATAGTGTGCTAGGTCCCAATCATCAGTCCTATCGTCTACTCATACCCTCAACGACTTAGGTGATGATAGGTGACGAAAACGTAATGTTACATCAAAACAACTATAGGTTCATAATCTTAATGCTACTAACATATGTCTTTCATGGTCCCTCCTCTGAGGGATAAAGCCGTTTGGTCATTTAACCTCTTCTCTTATATGACATCAGCCCGATGTGATCACTTTCTCGTATTTATAAATGACAAGAAAAGAAAAGCATCTCACTCAGTCGTATGATATAAATCACCTCGGGAAAGCAGTGATAATAATGTAATAATTTTAGAGATTAAAAATCAGGACGCTTCTCCTTATTTGAAGTTGACAAGAAATCAAATAAAGCACTCTGCATGTTATAAGTACTGCATGTTATAAGTACTGCATGTTATAAGTACTGCTTGTTATACGTACCGCATGTTATAAGTACTGCATGTTGTAAGTACTGCATGTTATAAGTACTGCATGTTATAAGTACTGCATGTTGTAAGTACTGCATGTTATAAGTACTGCATGTTATAAGTACTGCATGTTATAAGTACTGCATGTTATAAGTACTGTATGTTATAAGTACTGCATGTTATAAGTACTGTATGATATAAGTACTGCATGCTATAAGTACTGTATGCTATAAGTACTGTATGTTATAAGTACTGCATATTATAAGTATTGCATGTCATAAATACTGCATGTTATTAGTACTGCATGTTATAAGTAATGCATGTTATATGTACTGCATGTTATAAGTACTGTATGTTATAAGTAATGCATGTTATAAGTAATGCATGTTATAAGTACTGCATGTTATACGTACTGCATGTTATAAGTACTGCATGTTATAAGTACTGTATGATATAAGTACTGCATGTTATAAGTACTGCATGTTATACGTACTGCATGTTATAAGTACTGCATGTTATAAGTACAGCATGTTATAAGTACTGCATGTTATAAGTACTGCATGTTATAAGTACTGTATGATATAAGTACTGCATGTTATAAGTGCTGTATGTTATAAGTACTGCATGTTATAAGTACTGCATGTTATAAGTACTGCATGTTATAAGTACTGCGTGTTATATGTATTGCATGTTATACCTACTGCATGTTATAAGTACTGCATGTTATAAGTACTGTATAATATAAGTACTGCATGTTATAAGTACTACATTTTATAAGTACTGCATGTTACAAGTACTGCATGTTATAAGTACTGCATGTAAAAAAGAGGTAGGGTGGTAGGATGTGTTCAGAAATAGACGTTAGCAAAACCATTTAAACACGTTAAAATGGACATAATCATTAAGACTTTCCTGCAAACGTATGCACCACCCAACTATATGTGCGTGCGTGTATGCATTTGTGCGTATGTATGTGCGTGTGCCTGTATCTGTATGTATGTCAATGGCTTCGATTCATATGACGGCTAGATAATTGTGATCTGTCACTGTATACAAAGTGCTCCGTCATATGACGGCTAGATAATTGTTTTCTGTTACTGCAAACACGTTGCCCTGTCATATGACGGCTAGATAATTGTAATCTATTACTATATACACGTTGCTCCGTCATATGACGACTAGATAATTGCAATTTATTACTGTATAGACATTACTCCGTCATATGACGGCTAGATAAATGCAATGTTTTACTATATACACATTGCTCCGCAATATGTCGGCTAGATAATTGCAATTTATTACTGTATGCATATTGCTTCGTCATATCTCTGGACGTTTATTGTAAGATCTTCCATGATCACAACAGATAACTAGATATCGGTATTATCAGAGGAAATGATGGAAAATAGCAATTTATGAATTGATTTAATCAAGCATATGAAAGTGTGTGAATTCAAAAGCATTTTGTTTGTAACGTCACTATGACTTGGTTTAGAGAACCGTAACTGTGCGTATAGACTCTAGTTGTAATTGTTTTTGTCAAATACATTAGAATGGGGTTACCATACTTGTGATTTACAAACACTGAGATCGTATAGGCGAATGCCCTGACAAAAATTTCCGCCTCACAGTGAAACTTGATTTCTGATAGGGAATTCGCCGAAAAAAGCCCCTAATTAAGGTTCCCAATGAATATAAACGATACGACTTTACCGGTGATCTTTACCAGGTATGATAGTTGGTCGGTTGATATTAAGGGATGCTGTCATATGTGATAATATTTGATAGCTCAGCGCTCAATATAGTGCCCTGACATCTACTCAAACAAAGCAATTTTATGTAAAAAGAGGGAATTGTATTACATATTGTGTAATAAACTGCACTGCTTCGTTCATTTCAGCAAAAATGGCCATCATAGCTCGGTCTGGATGTGAATTTACCCTACGTATACACCTGGCCCATTCAACTTCTGCCGTGGCATTATGAATGTCGTTGTCACGCACACTCTTATTTGGAGGCAATATATGGTTAAAAAGGACATTCTTCTTTGTATATATATTGATATTGATCATTTTTGTATTTATGATACTACAGTTTGTACACTCGTGGCGACAAGATTTAAGAGTTTTATTTAACACTCGATGTTATGAATCTAATTGCATCTTTGGACAGCGTCCATCTTTCTCTATATCTAAAATTGCGTCTACTTTTACAAGTACATATGTAGATTCAAGTTATGGTAAAGTGCACGTAAAGTGAGTGTGTGTGTGTGTGTGTAGGTGTGTGTGTGTGTGTAGGTGTGTGTGTGTGTGTGGGGGGGGTGTTTTACAAAACCAAGTGCATTGCCTAAATGCAGAAGGCGTGTACTAAGCAGTACCGACTATCAAAACCCAATTCATTAATGGATCTACAGTGTATCATACAATGTGTGTGAGCTTGTGTTGTCTCTATGTGAATATCATTTCGCCTTACTTTGGCAGATCATGTTATTGTACATTAATGTCCGTCCATTCGTCCAGTTATTACATAAAATGTAAGATATGGGAAACTGCATGTAACTGTTAACCGTATTATAGATGTTTTTAAAATCACATGCGTTGCCTTAAGGCACAATGCTGTTTTCAGTCCTCCAAAGCACACGGCACTGAAATAGTAAACTTCATTATTCTTTGTTAAGACGGCTCCAAACTGTAGTTCTAACTCCATTTATTACAGACACAAACAAGTGCCATCACCATACAAGGAAAGCATTCATAGCGTCAAAGTTCACCGGTATCGATCAAACTATTCAGTAAAGGTTTTGTATTCTATATATAACAAGATATGCTTCTTGCACCTGTTATGGTAGAAATTTAAATGTCGCGTGATAGAACATTTGAAAAGAGTATGGTTTACCATAATACCGATAACTATCTAGAGTCAAATTACGGCTGCATATAGCTGGGTACAACCCTAGCTTTGGTTGGATGCCCGGGAATAATAAACATAGGGAAATATAAACTCTACTCCCTGTCGAGGCCAGCACAGAAATCTTGTCTTGAATATATCGCGATGTCTAGGCGAGCAAATAAACCAGTGTAGATCACAAATACAAGGTACCAAAATATACACAGGACCACAATTCACTGTACATAAAACGTACAATATAGTAAAGTATAGACAGTTCCGCCATGTTGTGAACATAATAAGCACAAGGTACCGAAGAGTAAATAATACCACAATCCAGTATACATAAAAAATGCCAGGTACCATACTACATAGAGTACCTCAACCCAGCATACATAACAAATACAAGGTACCATTCTACATACAGTACCACAACCCAGCATACATAACAAATACAAAGTACCATACTACATAGAGTACCACAACCCAGGATACATACCAAATACCAGGTACCATACTACATAGAGTACCTCAACCCAGTATACATAATAAAAACCAGGTACCATACTACACAGAATACCACAGTCCACTATACATAACAAATACAAGGTACCATACTACATAGAGTACCACAACCAAGGATACATACCAAATACCAGGTACCATACTACATAGAGTACCACAACCCAGTATACATAACAAATACCAGGTACCATACTGCATAGAGTACCACAACCCAGTATACATAAGAAATACCAAGTGCCATACTGCATAGAGTACCACAACCCAGTATACATAACAAATACCAGGCACCATACTGCATAGAGTACCACAACCCAGTATACATAAGAAATACCAAGTGCCATACTACATAGAGTACCACAACCCAGTATACATAACAAATACCAGGTACCATACTGCATAGAGTACCACAACCTAGTATACATAAGAAATACCAAGTGCCATACTACATAGAGTACCACAACCCAGCATACATAACAAATACCAGGTACCATACTACATAGAGTACCACAACATAGGATACATACCAAATACCAGGTACCATACTACATAGAGTGCCACAACCCAGTATACATAACAAATACCAGGTACCATACTGCATAGAGTACCACAACCTAGTATACATAACAAATACCAAGTACCATACTACATAGAGTACTACAACCTAGTATACATAAGAAATACCAAGTGCCATACTACATAGAGTACCACAACCCAGCATACATAACAAATACCAGGTACCATACTACATAGAGTACCACAACCCAGTATACATAACAAATACCAGGTACCATACTACATAGAGTACCACAACCCAGTATACAACACATACCAGGTACCATACTACATAGAGTACCTCAATCCAGTATATATAACAAATACCAAGTACCATACTACATAGAGTACCACAACCCAGTATACATAACAATTACCAGGTACCATACAACATACAGTACCACAATCCAGTATACATAACAAATACCAGGTACCATACTGCATAGAGTACCACAATCCAGTAAACATAACAAATACCAGGTACCATACTACATAGAGTACCACAATCCAGTATACATAACAAATACCAGGTACCATACTACATAGAGTACCACAACCCAGTATACATAATAAATACCAAGTACCATACTACATACAGTACCACAATCCAGTATACATAACAAATACCAAGTACCATACTACATAGTGTACCACAATCCAGTATACATAACAAATACCAGGTACCATACTACATAGAGTACCACAACCCAGTATACATAATAAATACCAAGTACCATACTACATAGAGTACCACAATCCAGTATACATAACAAATATCAGGTACCATACTACATAGTGTACCTCAATCCAGTATACATAACAAATACCAGGTACCATACTGCATAGAGTACCACAACCCAGTATTCATAACAAATACCAAGTACCATACTACATAGAGTACCACAACCCAGTATACATAACAAATACCAAGTACCATACTACATAGAGTACCACAATCCAGTATACATACCAAATACCAAGTACCATACTACATTCAGTACCACAATCCAGTATACATAACAAATACCAAGTACCATACTACATAGTGTACCACAATCCAGTATACATAATAAATACCAGGTACCATATTACATAGAATACCACAGTCCACTATACATAACAAATACCAGGTACCATACTACATAGAGTACCACAACCCAGGATACATACCAAATACCAGGTACCATACTACATAGAGTACCACAACCCAGGATACATAACAAATACCAGGTACCATACTGCATAGAGTACCACAACCCAGTATACATAAGAAATACCAAGTGCCATACTGCATAGAGTACCACAACCCAGTACACATAACAAAAACCAGGCACCATACTGCATAGAGTACCACAACCCAGTATACATAAGAAATACCAAGTGCCATACTACATAGAGTACCACAACCCAGTATACATAACAAATACAAGGTACCATACTGCATAGAGTACCACAACCTAATATACATAAGAAATACCAAGTGCCATACTACATAGAGTACCACAACCCAGCATACATAACAAATACCAGGTACCATACTACATAGAGTACCAAAACCCAGGATACATACCAAATACCAGGTACCATACTACATAGAGTACCACAATCCAGTATACATAACAAATACCAGGTACCATACTACATAGAGTACCACAACCTAGTATACATAACAAATACCAAGTACCATACTACATAGAGTACCACAACCTAGTATACATAAGAAATACCAAGTGCCATACTACATAGAGTACCACAACCCAGCATACATAAGAAATACCAGGTACCATACTACATAGAGTACCACAACCCAGTATACATAACAAATACCAGGTACCATACTACATAGAGTACCACAACCCAGTATACAACACATACCAGGTACCATACTACATAGAGTACCTCAATCCAGTATATATAACAAATACCAAGTACCATACTACATAGAGTACCACAATCTAGTATACATAACAAATACCAGGTACCATACTACATAGAGTACCACAACCCAGTATACAGAACAAATACCAGGTACCATACTACATAGAGTACCACAATCCAGTATACATAACAAATACCAGGTACCATACTACATAGAGTACCACAACCCAGTATACATAATAAATACCAAATACCATACTACATAGAGTACCTCAATCCAGTATACATACCAAATACCAAGTACCATACTACATACAGTACCACAATCCAGTATACATACCAAATACCAAGTACCATACTACATAGAGTACCACAATCCAGTATACATAACAAATACCAAGTACCATACTACATAGTGTACTACAATCCAGTATACATAACAAATACCAGGTACCATTCTACATAGAGCACCACAACCCAGGATACATAATAAATACCAAGTACCATACTACATAGAGTACCACAATCCAGTATACATAACAAATACCAGGTACCATACTACATTCAGTACCACAATCCAGTATACATAACAAATACCAAGTACCATACTACATAGAGTACCACAACCCAGTATACATAACAAATACCAGGTACCATACTACATACAGTACCACAATCCAGTATACATAACAAATACCAGGTACCATACTACATAGAGTACCACAACCCAGTATACATAACAAATACCAGGTACCATACTGCATAGAGTACCACAACCCAGTATACATAAGAAATACCAAGTGCCATACTGCATAGAGTACCATAACCCAGTATACATAACAAATACCAGGCACCATACTGCATAGAGTACCACAACCCAGTATACATAAGAAATACCAAGTGCCATACTACATAGAGTACCACAACCCAGTATACATAACAAATACCAGGTACCATACTGCATAGAGTACCACAACCTAGTATACATAAGAAATACCAAGTGCCATACTACATAGAGTACCACAACCCAGCATACATAACAAATACCAGGTACCATACTACATAGAGTACCACAACCCAGGATACATACCAAATACCAGGTACCATACTACATAGAGTGCCACAACCCAGTATACATAACAAATACCAGGTACCATACTGCATAGAGTACCACAACCTAGTATACATAACAAATACCAAGTACCATACTACATAGAGTACCACAACCTAGTATACATAAGAAATACCAAGTGCCATACTACATAGAGTACCACAACCCAGCATACATAACAAATACCAGGTACCATACTACATAGAGTACCACAACCCAGTATACATAACAAATACCAGGTACCATACTACATAGAGTACCACAACCCAGTATACAACACATACCAGGTACCATACTACATAGAGTACCTCAATCCAGTATATATAACAAATACCAAGTACCATACTACATAGAGTACCACAACCCAGTATACATAACAATTACCAGGTACCATACAACATACAGTACCACAATCCAGTATACATAACAAATACCAGGTACCATACTACATAGAGTACCACAATCCAGTATACATAACAAATACCAGGTACCATACTACATAGAGTACCACAATCCAGTATACATAACAAATACCAGGTACCATACTACATAGAGTACCACAACCCAGTATACATAATAAATACCAAGTACCATACTACATACAGTACCACAATCCAGTATACATAACAAATACCAAGTACCATACTACATAGTGTACCACAATCCAGTATACATAACAAATACCAGGTACCATACTACATAGAGTACCACAACCCAGTATACATAATAAATACCAAGTACCATACTACATAGAGTACCACAATCCAGTATACATAACAAATATCAGGTACCATACTACATAGTGTACCTCAATCCAGTATACATAACAAATACCAGGTACCATACTGCATAGAGTACCACAACCCAGTATTCATAACAAATACCAAGTACCATACTTCATAGAGTACCACAACCCAGTATACATAACAAATACCAAGTACCATACTACATAGAGTACCACAATCCAGTATACATACCAAATACCAAGTACCATACTACATTCAGTACCACAATCCAGTATACATAAGAAATACCAAGTACCATACTACATAGTGTACCACAATCCAGTATACATAATAAATACCAGGTACCATATTACATAGAATACCACAGTCCACTATACATAACAAATACCAGGTACCATACTACATAGAGTACCACAACCCAGGATACATACCAAATACCAGGTACCATACTACATAGAGTACCACAACCCAGGATACATAACAAATACCAGGTACCATACTGCATAGAGTACCACAACCCAGTATACATAAGAAATACCAAGTGCCATACTGCATAGAGTACCACAACCCAGTACACATAACAAATACCAGGCACCATACTGCATAGAGTACCACAACCCAGTATACATAAGAAATACCAAGTGCCATACTACATAGAGTACCACAACCCAGTATACATAACAAATACAAGGTACCGTACTGCATAGAGTACCACAACCTAATATACATAAGAAATACCAAGTGCCATACTACATAGAGTACCACAACCCAGGATACATAACAAATACCAGGTACCATACTACATAGAGTACCAAAACCCAGGATACATACCAAATACCAGGTACCATACTACATAGAGTACCACAATCCAGTATACATAACAAATACCAGGTACCATACTGCATAGAGTACCACAACCTAGTATACATAACAAATACCAAGTACCATACTACATAGAGTACCACAACCTAGTATACATAAGAAATACCAAGTGCCATACTACATAGAGTACCACAACCCAGCATACATAAGATTGTTTGTTTGTTTGTTTTGATTATTGTTTTACGTCACTCCACGATTATTTCACGTATATGGTGACGGCATCTGCCTGATGCATTGCATACAAATTTAGACCTTTGCAACGGACCCACCCGAAGCAGTGAGGGATCTTTTACGTGCCACGCCTACCGTGACACGGGACCTCGGTTTTTACTGTCTCATCCGAAAGACAGAACACCGGTGTGCCCCGGGCGGGAGTCGAACCCGCGACCTCTCGATCACGAGCCGAGCACCTTATCCACTAGGCCACACCGGCTTCAGCATACATAAGAAATACCAGGTACCATACTACATAGAGTACCACAACCCAGTATACATAACAAATACCAGGTACCATACTACATAGAGTACCACAACCCAGTATACAACACATACCAGGTACCATACTACATAGAGTACCTCAATCCAGTATATATAACAAATACCAAGTACCATACTACATAGAGTACCACAATCTAGTATACATAACAAATACCAGGTACCATACTACATAGAGTACCACAACCCAGTATACAGAACAAATACCAGGTACCATACTACATAGAGTACCACAATCCAGTATACATAACAAATACCAGGTACCATACTACATAGAGTACCACAACCCAGTATACATAATAAATACCAAATACCATACTACATAGAGTACCTCAATCCAGTATACATACCAAATACCAAGTACCATACTACATACAGTACCACAATCCAGTATACATACCAAATACCAAGTACCATACTACATAGAGTACCTCAATCCAGTATACATACCAAATACCAAGTACCATACTACATACAGTAACACAATCCAGTATAAATACCAAATACCAAGTACCATACTACATAGTGTACCACAATCCAGTATACATAACAAATACCAGGTACCATACTGCATAGAGTACCACAACCCAGTATTCATAACAAATACCAAGTACCATACTACATAGAGTACCACAACCCAGTATACATAACAAATACCAAGTACCATACTACATAGAGTACCACAATCTAGTATACATACCAAATACCAAGTACCATACTACATACAGTACCACAATCCAGTATACATAACAAATACCAAGTACCATACTACATAGTGTACTACAATCCAGTATACATAACAAATACCAGGTACCATTCTACATAGAGTACCACAACCCAGTATACATAATAAATACCAAGTACCATACTACATAGAGTACCACAATCCAGTATACATAACAAATACCAGGTACCATACTACATTCAGTACCACAATCCAGTATACATAACAAATACCAAGTACCATACTACATAGAGTACCACAACCCAGTATACATAACAAATACCAGGTACCATACTACATACAGTACCACAATCCAGTATACATAACAAATACCAGGTACCATATTGCATAGAGTACCACAATCCAGTATACATAACAAATACCAGGTACCATCCTACATAGAGTACCACAACCCAGTAAACATAACAAATACCCAGTACCATACTACATAGAGAACCTCATCCCAGTATAAATAACAAATACCAAGTACCATACTACATAGAGTACCACAATCCAGTATACATAACAAATACCAGGTACCATACTACATAGAGTAGCACAACCCAGTATACATAACAAATACCAAGTACCATACTACATAGAGTACCACAATCCAGTATACATAACAATACCAGGTACCATACTACATACTGTACCTCCATCCAGTATACATAACAAAGACATGTACCAGGTACCATACTGCATAGAGTACCACAATCCAGTATACATAACAAATAACTGGTACCATACTACATAGAGTACCACAACCCAGTATACAGAACAAATACCAGGTACCATACTACATAGAGTACCACAACGCAGTATACATAGTAAATATCAGGTACCATATTGCATAGAGTACCACGACCCAGTATATATAACAAATACCAAGCAACATACTACATAGAGTACCTCAATATAGTATACATAGGAAATATCAGGTACCATATTACATAGAGTACCACAATCCAGTATACATAACAAATACCAGATACCATACTACATAGAGTACCACAATCTAGTATACAACACATACCAGGTACCATACTACATAGAGTACCAAAACCCAGCATACATAACAAATACCAGATACCATACTACATAGAGTACCACAATCCAGTATACAACACATACCAGGTATCATACTACACAGAGTACCACAATCCAGTATACATAACAAATACCAGGTACCATACTACATAGAGTACCACAACCCAGTATACATAAGAAATACCAGGTACCATACTGCATAGAGTACCACAACCCAGTATACATAAGAAATACCAAGTGCCATACTGCATAGAGTACCACAACCCAGTATACATAACAAATACCAGGTACCATACTGCATAGAGTACCACAACCTAGTATACATAAGAAATACCAAGTGCCATACTACATAGAGTACCACAACCCAGTATACATAACAAATACCAGGTACCATACTACATAGAGTACCACAACCCAGGATACATACCAAATACCAGGTACCATACAAGATAGAGTACCACAACCCAGTATACATAACAAATACCAGGTACCATACTGCATAGAATACCACAACCTAGTATACATAACAAATACCAAGTACCATACTACATAGAGTACCACAACCTAGTATACATAAGAAATACCAAGTGCCATACTACATAGAGTACCACAACCCAGCATACATAACAAATACCAGGTACCATACTACATAGAGTACCACAACCCAGTATACATAACAAATACCAGGTACCATACTACATACAGTACCACAACCCAGTATACATAACAAATACCAGGTACCATACTGCATAGAGTACCACAACCCAGTATACATAAGAAATACCAAGTGCCATACTGCATAGAGTACCACAACCCAGTATACATAACAAATACCAGGCACCATACTGCATAGAGTACCACAACCCAGTATACATAAGAAATACCAAGTGCCATACTACATAGAGTACCACAACCCAGTATACATAACAAACACCAGGTACCATTCTGCATAGAGTACCACAACCTAGTATACATAAGAAATACCAAGTGCCATACTACATAGAGTACCACAACCCAGTATACATAACAAATACCAGGTACCATACTACATAGAGTACCACAACCCAGTATACATAACACATACCAGGTACCATACTACATAGAGTACCACAACCCAGTATAAATAAGAAATACCAGGTACCATACTACATAGAGTACCACAACCCAGAATACAACACATACCAGGTACCATACTACATAGAGTACCTCAATCCAGTATATATAACAAATACCAAGTACCATACTACATAGAGTACCACAACCCAGTATACATAACAATTACCAGGTACCATACTACATACAGTACCACAATCCAGTATAGATAACAAATACCAGTTACCATACTACATAGAGTACCACAACCCAGCATACATAACAAATACCAAGTACCATACTACATAGAGTACCTCAATCCAGTATACATAACAAATACCAAGTACCATACTACATAGAGTACAACAATCCAGTATACATAACAAATACCAGGTACCATACTACATAGAGTACCACAACCCAGTATACATAATAAATACCAAGTACCATACTACATAGAGTATCTCAATCCAGTATACATACCAAATACCAAGTACCATACTACATACAGTACCACAATCCAGTATACATAACAAATACCAAGTACCATACTACATAGTGTACCACAATCCAGTATACATAACAAATACCAGGTACCATACTACATAGAGTACCACAACCCAGTATACATAATAAATACCAAGTACCATACTACATAGAGTACCACAACCAAGTATACATAACAAATACCAGGTACCATACTACATAGAGTACCACAACCCAGTATACATAACAAATACCAGGTACCATACTACATAGAGTACCACAACCCAGTATACATAACAAATACCAGGTACCATACTACATAGAGTACCACAACCCAGGATACATACCAAATACCAGGTACCATACTACATAGAGTACCACAACCCAGTATACATAACAAATACCAGGTACCATACTGCATAGAGTACCACAACCTAGTATACATAACAAATACCAAGTACCATACTACATAGAGTACCACAACCTAGTATACATAAGAAATACCAAGTGCCATACTACATAGAGTACCACAACCCAGCATACATAACAAATACCAGGTACCATACTACATAGAGTACCACAACCCAGTATACATAACAAATACCAGGTACCATACTACATAGAGTACCACAACCCAGTATACATAACAAATACCAGGTACCATACTACATAGAGTACCACAACCCAGCATACATAACAAATACCAGGTACCATACTACATAGAGTACCACAACCCAGTATACATAACACATACCAGGTACCATACTACATAGAGCACCACAACCCAGTATACATAACAAATACCAGGTACCATACTACATAGAGTACCACAACCCAGAATACAACACATACCAGGTACCATACTACATAGAGTACCTCAATCCAGTATATATAACAAATACCAAGTACCATACTACATAGAGTACCACAACCCAGTATACATAACAATTACCAGGTACCATACTACATACAGTACCACAATCCAGTATAGATAACAAATACCAGTTACCATACTACATAGAGTACCACAACCCAGCATACATAACAAATACCAAGTACCATACTACATAGAGTACCTCAATCCAGTATACATAACAAATACCAAGTACCATACTACATAGAGTACAACAATCCAGTATACATAACAAATACCAGGTACCATACTACATAGAGTACCACAACCCAGTATACATAATAAATACCAAGTACCATACTACATAGAGTATCTCAATCCAGTATACATACCAAATACCAAGTACCATACTACATACAGTACCACAATCCAGTATACATAACAAATACCAAGTACCATACTACATAGTGTACCACAATCCAGTATACATAACAAATACCAGGTACCATACTACATAGAGTACCACAACCCAGTATACATAACAAATACCAGGTACCATACTGCATAGAGTACCACAACCTAGTATACATAACAAATACCAAGTACCATACTACATAGAGTACCACAACCTAGTATACATAAGAAATACCAGGTGCCATACTACATAGAGTACCACAACCCAGCATACATAACAAATACCAGGTACCATACTACATAGAGTACCACAACCCAGTATACATAACAAATACCAGGTACCATACTACATAGAGTACCACAACCCAGTATACATAACAAATACCAGGTACCATACTACATAGAGTACCACAACCCAGCATACATAACAAATACCAGGTACCATACTACATAGAGTACCACAACCCAGTATACATAACACATACCAGGTACCATACTACATAGAGTACCACAACCCAGTATACATAACAAACACCAGGTACCATACTACATAGAGTACCACAACCCAGAATACAACACATACCAGGTACCATACTACATAGAGTACCTCAATCCAGTATATATAACAAATACCAAGTACCATACTACATAGAGTACCACAACCCAGTATACATAACAATTACCAGGTACCATACTACATACAGTACCACAATCCAGTATAGATAACAAATACCAGTTACCATACTACATAGAGTACCACAACCCAGCATACATAACAAATACCAAGTACCATACTACATAGAGTACCTCAATCCAGTATACATAACAAATACCAAGTACCATACTACATAGAGTACAACAATCCAGTATACATAACAAATACCAGGTACCATACTACATAGAGTACCACAACCCAGTATACATAATAAATACCAAGTACCATACTACATAGAGTATCTCAATCCAGTATACATACCAAATACCAAGTACCATACTACATACAGTACCACAATCCAGTATACATAACAAATACCAAGTACCATACTACATAGTGTACCACAATCCAGTATACATAACAAATACCAGGTACCATACTACATAGAGTACCACAACCCAGTATACATAATAAATACCAAGTACCATACTACATAGAGTACCACAACCCAGTATACATAACAAATACCAGGTACCATACTACATAGAGTACCACAACCCAGTATACATAACAAATACCAGGTACCATACTACATAGAGTACCACAACCCAGTATACATAACAAATACCAGGTACCATACTACATAGAGTACCACAACCCAGGATACATACCAAATACCAGGTACCATACTACATAGAGTACCACAACCCAGTATACATAACAAATACCAGGTACCATACTGCATAGAGTACCACAACCTAGTATACATAACAAATACCAAGTACCATACTACATAGAGTACCACAACCTAGTATACATAAGAAATACCAAGTGCCATACTACATAGAGTACCACAACCCAGCATACATAACAAATACCAGGTACCATACTACATAGAGTACCACAACCCAGTATACATAACAAATACCAGGTACCATACTACATAGAGTACCACAACCCAGTATAGATAACAAATACCAGGTACCATACTACATAGAGTACCACAACCCAGCATACATAACAAATACCAGGTACCATACTACATAGAGTACCACAACCCAGTATACATAACACATACCAGGTACCATACTACATAGAGTACCACAACCCAGTATACATAACAAATACCAGGTACCATACTACATAGAGTACCACAACCCAGAATACAACACATACCAGGTACCATACTACATAGAGTACCTCAATCCAGTATATATAACAAATACCAAGTACCATACTACATAGAGTACCACAACCCAGTATACATAACAATTACCAGGTACCATACTACATACAGTACCACAATCCAGTATAGATAACAAATACCAGTTACCATACTACATAGAGTACCACATCCCAGCATACATAACAAATACCAAGTACCATACTACATAGAGTACCTCAATCCAGTATACATAACAAATACCAAGTACAATACTACATAGAGTACAACAATCCAGTATACATAACAAATACCAGGTACCATACTACATACAGTACCACAACCCAGTATACATAACAAATACCAGGTACCATACTGCATAGAGTACCACAACCCAGTATACATAAGAAATACCAAGTGCCATACTGCATAGAGTACCACAACCCAGTATACATAACAAATACCAGGCACCATACTGCATAGAGTACCACAACCCAGTATACATAAGAAATACCAAGTGCCATACTACATAGAGTACCACAACCCAGTATACATAACAAACACCAGGTACCATTCTGCATAGAGTACCACAACCTAGTATACATAAGAAATACCAAGTGCCATACTACATAGAGTACCACAACCCAGTATACATAACAAATACCAGGTACCATACTACATAGAGTACCACAACCCAGTATACATAACACATACCAGGTACCATACTACATAGATTACCACAACCCAGTATACATAACAAATACCAGGTACCATACTACATAGAGTACCACAACCCAGAATACAACACATACCAGGTACCATACTACATAGAGTACCTCAATCCAGTATATATAACAAATACCAAGTACCATACTACATAGAGTACCACAACCCAGTATACATAACAATTACCAGGTACCATACTACATACAGTACCACCATCCAGTATAGATAACAAATACCAGTTACCATACTACATAGAGTACCACAACCCAGCATACATAACAAATACCAAGTACCATACTACATAGAGTACCTCAATCCAGTATACATAACAAATACCAAGTACCATACTACATAGAGTACAACAATCCAGTATACATAACAAATACCAGGTACCATACTACATAGAGTACCACAACCCAGTATACATAATAAATACCAAGTACCATACTACATAGAGTATCTCAATCCAGTATACATACCAAATACCAAGTACCATACTACATACAGTACCACAATCCAGTATACATAACAAATACCAAGTACCATACTACATAGTGTACCACAATCCAGTATACATAACAAATACCAGGTACCATACTACATAGAGTACCACAACCCAGTATACATAATAAATACCAAGTACCATACTACATAGAGTACCACAACCAAGTATACATAACAAATACCAGGTACCATACTACATAGAGTACCACAACCCAGTATACATAACAAATACCAGGTACCATACTACATAGAGTACCACAACCCAGTATACATAACAAATACCAGGTACCATACTACATAGAGTACCACAACCCAGGATACATACCAAATACCAGGTACCATACTACATAGAGTACCACAACCCAGTATACATAACAAATACCAGGTACCATACTGCATAGAGTACCACAACCTAGTATACATAACAAATACCAAGTACCATACTACATAGAGTACCACAACCTAGTATACATAAGAAATACCAAGTGCCATACTACATAGAGTACCACAACCCAGCATACATAACAAATACCAGGTACCATACTACATAGAGTACCACAACCCAGTATACATAACAAATACCAGGTACCATACTACATAGAGTACCACAACCCAGTATACATAACAAATACCAGGTACCATACTACATAGAGTACCACAACCCAGCATACATAACAAATACCAGGTACCATACTACATAGAGTACCACAACCCAGTATACATAACACATACCAGGTACCATACTACATAGAGCACCACAACCCAGTATACATAACAAATACCAGGTACCATACTACATAGAGTACCACAACCCAGAATACAACACATACCAGGTACCATACTACATAGAGTACCTCAATCCAATATATATAACAAATACCAAGTACCATACTACATAGAGTACCACAACCCAGTATACATAACAATTACCAGGTACCATACTACATACAGTACCACAATCCAGTATAGATAACAAATACCAGTTACCATACTACATAGAGTACCACAACCCAGCATACATAACAAATACCAAGTACCATACTACATAGAGTACCTCAATCCAGTATACATAACAAATACCAAGTACCATACTACATAGAGTACAACAATCCAGTATACATAACAAATACCAGGTACCATACTACATAGAGTACCACAACCCAGTATACATAATAAATACCAAGTACCATACTACATAGAGTAGTTCAATCCAGTATACATACCAAATACCAAGTACCATACTACATACAGTACCACAATCCAGTATACATAACAAATACCAAGTACCATACTACATAGTGTACCACAATCCAGTATACATAACAAATACCAGGTACCATACTACATAGAGTACCACAACCCAGTATACATAACAAATACCAGGTACCATACTGCATAGAGTACCACAACCTAGTATACATAACAAATACCAAGTACCATACTACATAGAGTACCACAACCTAGTATACATAAGAAATACCAGGTGCCATACTACATAGAGTACCACAACCCAGCATACATAACAAATACCAGGTACCATACTACATAGAGTACCACAACCCAGTATACATAACAAATACCAGGTACCATACTACATAGAGTACCACAACCCAGTATACATAACAAATACCAGGTACCATACTACATAGAGTACCACAACCCAGCATACATAACAAATACCAGGTACCATACTACATAGAGTACCACAACCCAGTATACATAACACATACCAGGTACCATACTACATAGAGTACCACAACCCAGTATACATAACAAACACCAGGTACCATACTACATAGAGTACCACAACCCAGAATACAACACATACCAGGTACCATACTACATAGAGTACCTCAATCCAGTATATATAACAAATACCAAGTACCATACTACATAGAGTACCACAACCCAGTATACATAACAATTACCAGGTACCATACTACATACAGTACCACAATCCAGTATAGATAACAAATACCAGTTACCATACTACATAGAGTACCACAACCCAGCATACATAACAAATACCAAGTACCATACTACATAGAGTACCTCAATCCAGTATACATAACAAATACCAAGTACCATACTACATAGAGTACAACAATCCAGTATACATAACAAATACCAGGTACCATACTACATAGAGTACCACAACCCAGTATACATAATAAATACCAAGTACCATACTACATAGAGTATCTCAATCCAGTATACATACCAAATACCAAGTACCATACTACATACAGTACCACAATCCAGTATACATAACAAATACCAAGTACCATACTACATAGTATACCACAATCCAGTATACATAACAAATACCAGGTACCATACTACATAGAGTACCACAACCCAGTATACATAATAAATACCAAGTACCATACTACATAGAGTACCACAACCCAGTATACATAACAAATACCAGGTACCATACTACATAGAGTACCACAACCCAGTATACATAACAAATACCAGGTACCATACTACATAGAGTACCACAACCCAGTATACATAACAAATACCAGGTACCATACTACATAGAGTACCACAACCCAGGATACATACCAAATACCAGGTACCATACTACATAGAGTACCACAACCCAGTATACATAACAAATACCAGGTACCATACTGCATAGAGTACCACAACCTAGTATACATAACAAATACCAAGTACCATACTACACAGAGTACCACAACCTAGTATACATAAGAAATACCAAGTGCCATACTACATAGAGTACCACAACCCAGCATACATAACAAATACCAGGTACCATACTACATAGAGTACCACAACCCAGTATACATAACAAATACCAGGTACCATACTACATAGAGTACCACAACCCAGTATACATAACAAATACCAGGTACCATACTACATAGAGTACCACAACCCCGTATACATAACACATACCAGGTACCATACTACATAGAGTACCACAACCCAGTATACATAACAAATACCAGGTACCATACTACATAGAGTACCACAACCCAGAATACAACACATACCAGGTACCATACTACATAGAGTACCTCAATCCAGTATATATAACAAATACCAAGTACCATACTACATGGAGTACCACAACCCAGTATACATAACAATTACCAGGTACCATACTACATACAGTACCACAATCCAGTATAGATAACAAATACCAGTTACCATACTACATAGAGTACCACAACCCAGCATACATAACAAATACCAAGTACCATACTACATAGAGTACCTCAATCCAGTATACATAACAAATACCAAGTACAATACTACATAGAGTACAACAATCCAGTATACATAACAAATACCAGGTACCATACTACATAGAGTACCACAACCCAGTATACATAATAAATACCAAGTACCATACTACATAGAGTATCTCAATCCAGTATACTACCAAATACCAAGTACCATACTACATACAGTACCACAATCCAGTATACATAACAAATACCAAGTACCATACTACATAGTGTACCACAATCCAGTATACATAACAAATACCAGGTACCATACTACATAGAGTACCACAACCCAGTATACATAATAAATACCAAGTACCATACTACATAGAGTACCACAATCCAGTATACATAACAAATATCAGGTACCATACTACATAGTGTACCTCAATCCAGTATACATAACAAATACCAGGTACCATACTGCATAGAGTACCACAACCCAGTATACATAAGAAATACCAAGTGCCATACTGCATAGAGTACCACAACCCAGTACACATAACAAATACCAGGCACCATACTGCATAGAGTACAACAACCCAGTATACATAAGAAATACCAAGTGCCATACTACATAGAGTACCACAACCCAGTATACATAACAAATACCAGGTACCATACTGCATAGAGTACCACAACCTAATATACATAAGAAATACCAAGTGCCATACTACATAGAGTACCACAACCCAGCATACATAACAAATACCAGGTACCATACTACATAGAGTACCAAAACCCAGGACACATACCAAATACCAGGTACCATACTACATAGAGTACCACAACCCAGTATACATAACAAATACCAGGTACCATACTGCATAGAGTACCACAACCTAGTACACATAACAAATACCAAGTACCATACTACATAGAGTACCACAACCTAGTATACATAAGAAATACCAAGTGCCATACTACATAGAGTACCACAACCCAGCATACATAACAAATACCAGGTACCATACTACATAGAGTACCACAACCCAGTATACATAACAAATACCAGGTACCATACTACATAGAGTACCACAACCCAGTATACAACACATACCAGGTACCATACTACATAGAGTACCTCAATCCAGTATATATAACAAATACCAAGTACCATACTATATAGAGTACCACAATCTAGTATACATAACAAACACCAAGTACCATATTACATAGAGTACCACAATCCAGTATACATAACAAATACCGAGTACCATACTACATAGAGTACCACAACCCAGTATACATAACAAATACCAGGTACCATACTGCATAGAGTACCAGAACTCAGTATACATAATAAATACCAAGTACCATACTACATAGAGTACCTCAATCCAGTATACATACGAAATACCAAGTACCATATTACATACAGTACCACAATCCAGTATACATACCAATTACCAAGTACCATACTACATAGAGTACCACAATCCAGTATACATAACAAATACCAGGTACCATACTGCATAGAATACCAGAACCCAGTATACATAACAAATACCAGGTACCATACTACATAGAGTACCACAACCCAGTATACATAACAAATACCAAGTACCATACTACATAGAGTACCAGAACTCAGTATACATAATAAATACCAAGTACCATACTACATAGAGTACCTCAATCCAGTATACATACCAAATACCAAGTACCATACTACATACAGTACCACAATCCAGTATACATACCAAATACCAAGTACCATACTACATAGTGTACAACAATCCAGTATACATAACAAATACCAAGCACCATACTGCATAGAATACCACAACCCAGTATACATAACAAATACCAGGTACCATACTATATAGAGTACCACAACCCAGTATACATAATAAATACCAAGTACCATACTACATAGAGTACCTCAATCCAGTATACATACCAAATACCAAGTACCATACTACATAAAGCACCACAATCCGGTATACATAACAAATACCAGGTACCATATTGCATAGAGTACCACAATCCAGTATACATAACAAATACCAGGTACCATCCTACATAGAGTACCACAACCCAGTATACATAACAAATACCAAGTACCATACTACATAGAGTACCTCAACCCAGTATAAATAACAAATACCAAGTACCATACTACATAGAGTACCACAATCAAGTATACATAACAAATACCAGGTACCATACTACATAGAGTAGCACAACCCAGTATATATAACAAATACCAAGTACCATACTACATAGAGTACCAGAACTCAGTATACATAATAAATACCAAGTACCATACTACATAGAGTACCTCAATCCAGTATACATACCAAATACCAAGTACCATACTACATACAGTACCACAATCCAGTATACATACCAAATACCAAGTACCATATTACATAGTGTACCACAATCCAGTATACATAACAAATACCAAGTACCATACTGCATAGAATACCACAACCCAGTATACATAACAAATACCAGGTACCATACTACATAGAGTACCACAACCCAGTATACATAATAAATACCAAGTACCATACTACATAGAGTACCTCAATCCAGTATACATACCAAATACCAAGTACCATACTACATACAGTACCACAATCCAGGATACATACCAAAAATTAGTACCATACTGCATAGAGTACCACAACCCAGTATTCATAACAAATACCAAGTACCATACTACATAGAGTACCACAACCCAGTATACATAAAAAATACCAGGTACCATACTACATAGAGTACCACAATCTAGTATACATACCAAATACCAAGTACCATACTACATAGAGTACCACAATCCAGTATACATAACAAATACCAAGTACCATACTACATAGAGTACCACAACCCAGTACACATAACAAATACCAGGCACCATACTGCATAGAGTACCACAACCCAGTATACATAAGAAATACCAAGTGCCATACTACATAGAGTACCACAACCCAGTATACATAACATATACAAGGTACCATACTGCATGGAGTACCACAACCTAATATACATAAGAAATACCAAGTGCCATACTACATAGAGTACCACAACCCAGTATACATAACAAATACCAGGTACCATACTACATAGAGTACCAAAACCCAGGATACATACCAAATACCAGGTACCATACTACATAGAGTACCACAATCCAGTATACATAACAAATACCAGGTACCATACTGCATAGAGTACCACAACCTAGTATACATAACAAATACCAAGTACCATACTACATAGAGTACCACAACCTAGTATACATAAGAAATACCAAGTGCCATACTACATAGAGTACCACAACCCAGCATACATAAGAAATACCAGGTACCATACTACATAGAGTACCACAACCCAGTATACATAACAAATACCAGGTACCATACTACATAGAGTACCACAACCCAGTATACAACACATACCAGGTACCATACTACATAGAGTACCTCAATCCAGTATATATAACATATACCAAGTACCATACTACATAGAGTACCACAATCTAGTATACATAACAAATACCAGGTACCATACTACATAGAGTACCACAACCCAGTATACAGAACAAATACCAGGTACCATACTACATAGAGTACCACAATCCAGTATACATAACAAATACCAGGTACCATACTACATAGAGTACCACAACCCAGTATACATAATAAATACCAAATACCATACTACATAGAGTACCTCAATCCAGTATACATACCAAATACCAAGTACCTACTACATACAGTACCACAATCCAGTATACATACCAAATACCAAGTACCATACTACATAGAGTACCTCAATCCAGTATACATACCAAATACCAAGTACCATACTACATACAGTACCACAATCCAGTATAAATACCAAATACCAAGTACCATACTACATAGTGTACCACAATCCAGTATACATAACAAATACCAGGTACCATACTGCATAGAGTACCACAACCCAGTATTCATAACAAATACCAAGTACCATACTACATAGAGTACCACAACCCAGTATACATAACAAATACCAAGTACCATACTACATAGAGTACCACAATCTAGTATACATACCAAATACCAAGTACCATACTACATACAGTACCACAATCCAGTATACATAACAAATACCAAGTACCATACTACATAGTGTACTACAATCCAGTATACATAACAAATACCAGGTACCATTCTACATAGAGTACCACAACCTAGTATACATAATAAATACCAAGTACCATACTACATAGAGTACCACAATCCAGTATACATAACAAATACCAGGTACCATACTATATTCAGTACCACAATCCAGTATACATAACAAATACCAAGTACCATACTACATAGAGTACCACAACCCAGTATAAATAACAAATACCAGGTACCATACTACATAGAGTACCACAATCCAGTATACATAACAAATACCAGGTACCATACTGCATAGAGTACCACAACCTAGTATACATAACAAATACCAAGTACCATACTACATAGAGTACCACAACCTAGTATACATAAGAAATACCAAGTGCCATACTACATAGAGTACCACAACCCAGCATACATAAGAAATACCAGGTACCATACTACATAGAGTACCACAACCCAGTATACATAACAAATACCAGGTACCATACTACATAGAGTACCACAACCCAGTATACAACACATACCAGGTACCATACTACATAGAGTACCTCAATCCAGTATATATAACATATACCAAGTACCATACTACATAGAGTACCACAATCTAGTATACATAACAAATACCAGGTACCATACTACATAGAGTACCACAACCCAGTATACAGAACAAATACCAGGTACCATACTACATAGAGTACCACAATCCAGTATACATAACAAATACCAGGTACCATACTACATAGAGTACCACAACCCAGTATACATAATAAATACCAAATACCATACTACATAGAGTACCTCAATCCAGTATACATACCAAATACCAAGTACCTACTACATACAGTACCACAATCCAGTATACATACCAAATACCAAGTACCATACTACATAGAGTACCTCAATCCAGTATACATACCAAATACCAAGTACCATACTACATACAGTACCACAATCCAGTATAAATACCAAATACCAAGTACCATACTACATAGTGTACCACAATCCAGTATACATAACAAATACCAGGTACCATACTGCATAGAGTACCACAACCCAGTATTCATAACAAATACCAAGTACCATACTACATAGAGTACCACAACCCAGTATACATAACAAATACCAAGTACCATACTACATAGAGTACCACAATCTAGTATACATACCAAATACCAAGTACCATACTACATACAGTACCACAATCCAGTATACATAACAAATACCAAGTACCATACTACATAGTGTACTACAATCCAGTATACATAACAAATACCAGGTACCATTCTACATAGAGTACCACAACCTAGTATACATAATAAATACCAAGTACCATACTACATAGAGTACCACAATCCAGTATACATAACAAATACCAGGTACCATACTATATTCAGTACCACAATCCAGTATACATAACAAATACCAAGTACCATACTACATAGAGTACCACAACCCAGTATAAATAACAAATACCAGGTACCATACTACATACAGTAGCACAATCCAGTATACATAACAAATACCAGGTACCATATTGCATAGAGTACCACAATCCAGTATACATAACAAATACCAGGTACCATCCTACATAGAGTACCAGAACCCAGTATACATAACAAATACCAAGTACCATACTACATATAGAACCTCAACCCAGTATAAATAACAAATACCAAGTACCATACTACATAGAGTACCACAATCCAGTATACATAACAAATACCAGGTACCATACTACATAGAGTAGCACAACCCAGTATACATAACAAATACCAAGTACCATACTACACAGAGTACCACAATCCAGTATACATAACAATACCAGGTACCATACTACATAGTGTACCTCCATCCAGTATACATAACAAAGACATGTACCAGGTACCATACTGCATAGAGTACCAGAATCCAGTATACATAACAAATAACGGGTACCATACTACATAGAGTACCACAACCCAGTATACATAACAAATACCAGGTACCATACTACATAGAGTACCACAACCCAGTATACATAGTAAATATGAGGTACCATACTGCATAGAGTACCACGACCCAGTATACATAACAAATACCAAGCAACATACTACATAGTGTACCTCAATATAGTATACATAGCAAATATCAGGTACCATATTACATAGAGTACCACAATCCAGTATACATAACAAATACCAGATACCATACTACATAGAGTACCACAATCCAGTATACAACACATACCAGGTACCATACTAGATAGAGTACCAAAACCCAGCATACATAACAAATACCAGATACCATACTACATAGAGTACCACAATCCAGTATACAACACATACCAGGTATCATACTACACAGAGTACCACAATCCAGTATACATAACAAATACCAGGTACCATACTACATAGAGTACCACAACCCAGTATACATAACAAATACCAGGTACCATACTGCATAGAGTACCACAACCCAGTATACATAAGAAATACCAAGTGCCATACTGCATAGAGTACCACAACCCAGTATACATAACAAATACCAGGCACCATACTGCATAGAGTACCACAACCCAGTATACATAAGAAATACCAAGTGCCATACTACATAGAGTACCACAACCCAGTATACATAACAAACACCAGGTACCATACTGCATAGAGTACCACAACCTAGTATCCATAAGAAATACCAAGTGCCATACTACATAGAGTACCACAACCCAGCATACATAACAAATACCAGGTACCATACTACATAGAGTACCACAACCCAGGATACATACCAAATACCAGGTACCATACTACATAGAGTACCACAACCCAGTATACATAACAAATACCAGGTACCATACTGCATAGAGTACCACAACCTAGTATACATAACAAATACCAAGTACCATACTACATAGAGTACCACAACCTAGTATACATAAGAAATACCAAGTGCCATACTACATAGAGTACCACAACCCAGCATACATAACAAATACCACGTACCATACTACATAGAGTACCACAACCCAGTATACATAACAAATACCAGGTACCATACTACATAGAGTACCACAACCCAGTATACATAACAAATACCAGGTACCATACTACATAGAGTACCACAACCCAGTATACATAACAAATACCAGGTACCATACTACATAGAGTACCACAACCCAGTATACATAACAAATACCAAGTACCATACTACATAGAGTACCACAATCCAGTATACATAACAAATACCAGGTACCATACTACATAGAGTACCACAACCCAGTATACATAGCAAATATCAGGTACCATACTGCATAGAGTACCACGACCCAGTATACATAACAAATACCAAGCAACATACTACATAGAGTACCTCAATATAGTATACATAGCAAATATCAGGTACCATACTACATAGAGTACCACAATCCAGTATACATAACAAATACCAGATACCATACTACATAGAGGACCACAATCCAGTATACAACACATACCAGGTACCATACTACATAGAGTACCAAAACCCAGCATACATAAGAAATACAAGATACCATACTACATAGAGTACCACAATCCAGTATACAACACATACCAGGTACCATATTACATAGAGTACCACAATCCAGTATACATAACATATACCAGGTACCATACTACATAGAGTACCACAACCCAGCATACATAACAAATACCAAGTACCATACTGCATAGAATACCACAACCCAGTATACATAACAAATACCAAGTACCATACTGCATAGAGTACCACAATCCAGTATACATAACAAATATTAGATAGAGTACTTCAACCCAGCATACATAACAAATACCAGGTACCACAAAATCGTACACAATACCACAATCTAGTATCACAGTACCACAATCTAGTATACACTAAAAAAATGAAATTGGTATTTGTGTGGGAATATTCAGTATTAATGCATTAGATTCATTAGAAACCTAGTGTTCACCATTTTGTAAACCTCAAATTCACAGCTAAAATAAATATAGTAGAATACATTGGCTGGAGCGGTGTTGGTAATGGGGATAAGAAGGGGGAAGGGGGGTTTAAGATTAAAGCTGAAATCATGGTTGTGGAGAGGGGAAGAGTAAGGTTGGATTGATGAAAGGGGAAATGTGTGTTAAACATTAAGATTGGAATAGTGATAAGATTGGGATGTATGTATGTATGTATTTATGTATGTAATTCCCATCACCACACCATCCTTACTCTTACCCCCTTACCATCACCACTCCAGCATTACTCTTATCTCCATTACCATCACCACTCCAACCTTACTCTTACCTCATTTCCATCACCACTCCAGCCATACCGTTATCTCCATTACCATCACCACTCCAGCCTTACTCTTATCCCCTTTACCATCACCATTCCAGCCTTACTCTTATCCCCATTACCATCACCACTCCAGCCTTACTATTATCCCCATTACCATCACCACTCCAGCCTTACTCTTATCCCCATTACCATCACCACTCCAGCCTTACTCTTATCTCCATTACCATCACCACTCCAGCCTTACTGTTATCTGCATTACCATCACCACTCCAGCTTTACTCTTATCCCCATTACCATCACCACTCCTGCCTTACTCTTATCTCCATTACCATCACCACTCCAGTCTTACTCTTATCTCCATTACCATCACCACTCCAGCTTTACTCTTATCCCCATTACCATCACCACTCTAGCCTTACTCTTACTCCATTACCATCACCACTCCAGCCTTACTGTTATCTGCATTACCATCACCACTCCAGCTTTACTCTTATCCCCATTACCATCACCACTCCTGCCTTACTCTTATCTCCATTACCATCACCACTCCAGTCTTACTCTTATCTCCATTACCATCACCACTCTAGCTTTACTCTTATCCCCATTACCATCACCACTCTAGCCTTACTCTTACTCCATTACCATCACCACTCCAGCCCTACTCTTATCTCCATTACCATCACCACTCCATCGTTACTCTTATCCCCATTACCATCACCACTCCAGCCTTACTCTTATCTCCATTACCATCACCACTCCAGCCCTACTCTTATCTCCATTACCATCACCACTCCATCCTTACTATTATCCCCATTACCATCACCACTCCATCCTTACTCTTATCCACATTACCATCACCACTCCAGCCTTACTCTTATCCCCATCACCATCACCACTCTAGCCTTACTCTTACCCCATTACCATTACATTGGCTGGGGAGGTGTTGGTAATGGGGATAAGAAGGGGGAAGGGGGGTATAAGATTAAAGCTAAAATCATGGTTGTGGGGAGGGGAAGAGGAAGGTTGGATTGATGAAAGAGGAAATGTGTGTTAAAGATTAAGATTGGAATAGTGATAGGATTGGGATGTATGTATGTATGTATTTATGTATGTAATTCCCATCACCACTCCAGCCTTATTCTTATCTCCATTACCATCACCACTCCAGCCTTACTGTTATCTCCATTACCATCACCACTCCAGCCTTACTGTTATCTCCATTACCATCACCACTCCAGCCCTACTCTTATTTCCATTACCATCACCACTCTAGCCTTACTCTTATCCCCATTACCATCACCACTCCAGCCTTACTCTTATCCCCATTACCATCACCACTCTAGCCTTACTCTTACCCCATTACCATCACATTGGCTGGGGAGGTGTTGGTAAAGGGGATAAGAAGGGGGAAGGGGGGTATAAGATTAAAGCTGAAATCATGGTTGTGGGGAGGGGAAGAGGAAGATTGGATTTATGAAATGGGAAATGTGTGTTAAACATTAAGATTTGAATAGTGATAGGATTGGGATGTATGTATGTATGTATTTACGTATGTAATTCCCATCACCACTCCAGTCTTACTCTTATCTCCATTACCATCACCACTCTAGCCTTACTCTTACTCCATTACCATCACCACTCCAGCCTTACTCTTATCCCCATTACCATCACCACTCCAGCCTTACTCTGATCCCCAGTACCATCACCACTCTAGCCTTACTCTTACCCCATTACCATCACATTGGCTGGGGTGGTGTTGGTAATGGGGATAAGAAGGGGGAAGGAGGGTATAAGATTAAAGCTGAAATCATGGTTGTGGGGAGGGGAAGAGGAAGGTTGGATTGATGAAAGGGGAAATGTGTGTTAAACATTAAGATTGGAATAGTGATAGGATTGGGATGTATGTATGTATGTATTTATGTATGTAATTCCCATCACCACTCGAACCTTACTCTTATCTCCATTACCATCACCACTCCAGCCTTACTCTTACCTCCATTACCATCCCCACTCCAGCCTTACTCTTATCCACATTACCATCACCACTCCAGTCTTACTGTTATCTCCATTACCATCACCACTCCAGCCTTACTCTTACCCCATTACCATCACACTCTACCCTTACTCTCACCCCATTACCATCACCACTCCAGCCCTACCCTTATCTCCATTACCATCACCACTCCAGACTTACTCTTATCCCCATTACCATCACCACCGCAGCCTTACCTATATCCCCATTACCATCACTACTCCAGCCTTATTCTTATCTCCTTTACCATCACCACTCCAGCCTTACTCTTATCTCCATTACCATCACCACTCCAGCCTTACTGTTATCTCCATTACCATCACCACTCCAGCCTTACTTTTACCCCATTACCATCACCACTCCAGCCTTACTTTTATCTCCATTACCATCACCACACCAGCCTTACTCTTATCTCCATTACCATCACCACTCCAGCCTTACTCTTATCTCCATTACCATCACCCCTCCAGCCTTACTCTTATCCCCATCACCACACCAGCCTTACTCTTATCAACATTACCATCACCACACCAGCCTTACATTTATCCCCATTACCATCACCACTCCAGCCTTACTCTTATAAACATTTCTGTCACCACTCCAGCCTTACACTTATCGCCATTCCCATCACCACTCCAGCCTTACTCTTATCCCCATTACCATCACCACACAAGCCTAACTCTTCTCCCCAGTACCATCACCACACCAGCCTTATACTTATCCCCATTACCATCACCACTCCAGCTATCCTCTTATCCCCATTTCTCTCACTACTCCAGCCTTACTCTTATCCCCCTAACATCACCACTCCAGCCATACTCTTATCCCCATCACCATCACCACTCCAGCATTACTCTTATCCCCCCTACCATCACCACTCCAGCTTTACTCTTACCTCCTCACCATCACCACTCCAGCCTTACTCTTATCTCCATTACAATCACCACTCCAACCTTCCTCTTATCTCCATTACCATCACCACTCCAGCCTTACTCTTATCGACATTACCATCACCACTCCAGCCTTACTCTTTCCGCCATTACCATAACGACACCAGCCTTACTCTTATCCCTATTACCATCACCACTCTAGCCTTACTGTTTTCCGAATTACCATCACCACTCCAGCCGTATTCTTATCTCCATTACCATCACCACACCATCCGTACTCTTATCTCCATTACCATCACCCCTCCAGCCTAACCCTTATCCCCATTACCATCACCCCTCCAGCCTTACTCTTATCCCCATTACCATCACCACACCAGCCTTACTCTTATCCCCATTACCATCACCACACCAACCTTACATTTATCCCCATTACCATCACCACTCCAGCCTTACTCTTATCTCCATTTCTGTCACCACTCCAGCCTTACACTTATCCCCATTACCATCACCACTCCAGCCTTACTCTTATCCCCATCACCATCACCACACAAGCCTTAATCTTATCTCCAGTACCATCACCGCACCAGCCTTATACTTATCCCCATTACCATCACCACTCCAGCTTTCCTCTTATGCCCATTTCTGTCACCACTTCAGCCTTACTATTATCCCCCTACCATCACCACTCCAGCCATACTCTTATCCCCATCGCCATCACCACTCCAGCATTACTCTTATCCCCATTACCATCACCACTCCAGCCTTACTCTTATCCCCACTACCGTCAATACTCCAGCCTTACTGTTACCCACATTACCATCACCACTCCAGCCTTACGCTTGTCCACATAACCATCACCACGCCAGCCTTCCTCTTATCTCCATTACCATTACCACTCCAGCCGTATTCTTATCCCCATTACCATCACCACTCTAGCCTTACTCTTATCTCCATTACCATCACCACTACAGCCTTACTCTTATCCCCATTACCATCATCACTTCAGCCTTACTCTTATCCACACTACCATCACCACTCCAGTCTTATTCTTTCCGTTATTACCATCATCACTCTAGCCTTACTCTTATCCCCATTACCATCACCACTCCAGCCTTACTCTTTCCGCCATTACCATCACCACTCCAGCCTTACTCTTTCCGCCATTACCATCACCACCCCAGCCTTACTCTTATCTCCATTACCATCACCACTCCAGCCTTACTCTTATCTCCATTACCATCAGTACTCCAGCCTTACTCTTATCTCCATTACCATCACCACTCCAGCCTTACTCATATCTCCATTACCATCACCACTCCAGCCTTACTCTTATCTCCATAGCCATCACCACTCCAGCCTTACTCTTATCTCCATTACCATCACAACTCCAGCCTTACTCTTATCTCCATAACCATCACCACTTCAGCCTCACTCTTATCTCCATTACCATCACCACTCTAACCTTTCTCTTATCTCCATTACCATCACCACTCCAGCCTTATTCTTATCTCCATTACCATCACCACTCCAGCCTTACTCTTTCCACCATTACCATCATCACTCTAGCCTTACTCTTATCCCCTTTACCATCACCAGTCCAGCCTTACTCTTTCCACCATTACATCACCACTCCAGCTTTACTCTTGTCCACATCACCATCTACACGCCAGTCTTACTCTCATCTTCATTACCATTACCTCTCCAGCCGTATTCTTGTCCCCATTACCATCACCACTCTAGCCTAACTCTTATCCCCAAAACCATCACCACTCCAGCCTTACTCTTATCTCCATTACCATCACCACTCCAGCCTTACCCTTATCTCTATTACTGTCACCACTCCAGCCTTACTCTTACCTCCATTACCATCCCCATTCCAGCCTTACTCTTATCCACATTACCATCACCACTCCAGCCTCATTCTTATCCCCATTACCATCACCACTCCAGCCTTACTCTTATCCCCATTACCATCACCACTCCAGCCTTTCTCTCATCCCCATTACCATCATCACTCCAGCCTTACTCTTATCTCCATTACTATCACCACTCTAACCTTACTCTTATCTCCATTACTATCACCACTCCAGCCTTACTCTTATCTCCATAGCCATCACCACTTCAGCATTACCCTTATCTCCATTACCATCACCACTCCAGCCTTACTCTTATCTCCATAACCATCACCACTCCAGCCTTACTCTTCTCTCAATTACCATCATCACTCTAACCTTACTCTTATCTCCATTACCATCACCACTCCAGCCTTATTCTTATCCCCATTACCATCACCACTCCAGCCTTCCTTTTATCCCTTTTACCATCACTACTCCAGCCTTACTCTTTCCGCCATTACCATCACCACTCTAGCCTTACTCTTGTCCACATCACCATCACCACGCCAGCCTTACTCTGATATCCATTACCATTACCTCTACAGCCGTATTCCTATCCCCATTACCATCACCACTCTAGCCTAACTCTCATCCCCATTACCATCATCACTCCAGCCTTACTCTTATCTCCATTCCTAATACCACTCCAGCCTTACTCTTATCTCCATTACCATCACCACTCCAGCCTTACTCTTATCCCCATTACCATCATCACTCCAGACTTCCTCTTATCTCCATTACCATCACCACTCCAGCCTTACTCTTATCTCCTTTATCATCACCACTCCAGCCTTACTCTTATCTCCATTACTATCACCACTCCAGCCTTACTCTTATCTCCATTACCATCACCACTCCAGCCTTACTCTTATCTCTATTACCATCACCACTCCAACCCTACTCTTATCTCCATTACCATTACCACTCCTGAAGTACTCTTATCCCATTACCATCACCACTCCTGCATTACTCTTATCCCCATTACCATCACCACTCCAGCTTTACTCTTATACCCATTACCGTCAACACTCCAGCCATACTCTTATCCCCATTACCATCACCACTCCATCCTTACTCATATCTCTATTACCATCACCACTAAAGCCTGATTCTTATCTCCATAACCATCACCACTCCAGCCTTACTCTTATCTCCATTACCATCATCATTCCAGCCTTACTCTTTTACACATTACCATCACTACTCCAGCCTTACTCTTATCTCCATTACCATCACCACTCCAGCCTTACTCTTATCCCCATTACCATCATTACTCCAGCCTTGCTCTTATCTCCATTACCATCACCACTCCAGCCTTGCTCTTATCTCCATTACCATCACCACTCCAGCCTTACTCTTATCTCCATTACCATCACCACTTCAGCCTTACTTTTATCTCCATTACTATCACCACTCCAGCCTTACTGTTATCTCCATTACCATCCCCACCCTAACCTTACTTTTATCCACATTACCATCACTACTCCAGCCTTACCCTTATCCCCATTACCATCATCACTCCAGCCTTGCTCTTATCTCCATTACCATCACCACTCCAGCCTTCCTCTTATCTCCATTACCATCACCACTTCAGCGTTACTCTTATCTCCATTACTATCACCACTCCAGCCTTACTCTTATCTCCATTACCATCCCCACTCCAGCCTTACTCTTATCCACATTACCATCACTACTCTAGCTTTACTCTTATGCAAATTACCATCACCACTCTAGCCTTACTCTTATCCACATTACCTTCACTACTCCAGCCTTACACTTATCCTCATTACCATTACCACCCCTGCCTTACTCTTATCCCGTTACCATCACTACTCCAGCCTTACACTTATCCTCATTACCATTACCACTCCTGCCTTCTTCTCATCCCATTACCATCACTACTCCTGCCTTACTCTTATCCCATTACCATCACCACTTTAGCCTTACTCTTATCTCCATTACCATCACCATTCCAGCCTTACTCTTATCCCCATTACCATCACCACTCCAGCATTACTCTTATTCCCATTGCCGTCAACACTCCAGCCATACTCTTATCCCCATTACCATCATCACTCCAGCCTTACTCTTATCTCCATTACCATCACCACTCCAGCCTTACTCTTATCTCTATAACCATCAACACTCCAGCCTTACTCTTATCTCCATTACCATCATCACTCCAGGCTTACTCTTATCCACATTACCATCTCTACTTCAGCCTTACTCTTATCTCCATTACCATCACCACTCTAGCCTTACTGTTATCTCCATTACCATCACCACTCCAGCCTTACTCTTATCCACATTACCAGCACTACTCTAGCCTTACTCTTATCCAATTACCATCACCACTCTAGCCTTACTCTTATCCACATTACTTTCACTACTCCAGCCTTACACTTATCCTAATTACCATTACCACTCCTGCCTTACTCTTATCCATATTACTATCACCACTCCAGCCTTACTCTTATCTCCATTACCATCACCACTCCTGCCTTACTCTTATCCCCATTACCGTCAACACTCAAGCCTTACTCTCATCTCCATTACCATCACCACCCCAGCCTTACTCTTATCCACATTACCAGCACTACTCTAGCCTTACTCTTATCCAAATTACCATCACCACTCTAGCCTTACTCTTATCCCCAACACCATCACCATTCCAGCCTTACTTTTATCCCCATTACCATCAACACTCCAGCCTTCCTTTTATCTCCATTACTATCACCACTCCAGCCTTACTCTTATCTCCATTACCATCACCACTCCAGCCTTACTCCTATCCCCATTACCATCACCACTCCAGCCTTACTCTTATCCCCATTACCATCATCACTCCAGCCTTGCTCTTATCGCCATTACCACCATCACCACTCCAGCCTTACTCTTATCTCCATTATCATCACCACTCCAGCCTTAATCTTATCTCCATTACTATCACCACTCCAGCCTTACTCTTATCTCCATTGCCATCCCCACTCCAGCCTTTCTCTTATCCACATTACCATCACCAGTCCAGCCTTACTCTTATACACATTACCATCACCACTCCAGCCTTACTCTTTCCGCCATTACCATCACCACTCCAGCCTTACTCTTTCCGCCATTACCACTACCACCCCAGCCTTACTCTTATCTCCATTACCATCACCACTCCAGCCTTACTCTTATCTCCATTACCATCAGTACTCCAGCCTTACTCTTATCTCCATTACCATCACCACTCTAGCCTTACTCTTATCTCCATTACCATCACCACTCCAGCCTTACTCTTATCTCCATAGCCATCACCACTCCAGCCTTACTCTTATCTCCATTACCATCACCACTCCAGCCTTACTCTTATCTCCATCACCATCACCACTTCAGCCTCACTCTTATCTCCATTACCATCACCACTCTAACCTTACTCTTATCTCCATTACCATCACCACTCCAGCCTTATTCTTATCGACATTACCATCACCACTCCAGCCTTACTCTTTCCACCATTACCATCATCACTCTAGTCTTACTCTTATCCCCAATACCATCACCTCTCCAGCCTTCCTTTTATCCCCTTTACCATCACCAGTCCAGCCTTACTCTTTCCGCCATTACATCACCACTCCAGCCTTACTCTTGTCCACATCACCATCTACACGCCAGCCTTACTCTCATCTTCATTACCATTACCTCTCCAGCCGTATTTCTTGTCCCCATTACCATCACCACTCTAGCCTAACTCTTATCCCCAAAACCATCACCACTCCAGCCTTACTCTTATCTCCATTACCATCACCACTCCAGCCTTAGCCTTATCTCCATTACTGTCACCACTCCAGCCTTACTCTTACCTCCATTACCATCCCCATTCCAGCCTTACTCTTATCCACATTACCATCACCACTCCAGCCTCATTCTTATCCCCATTACTATCACCACTCCACCCTTACTCTTATCACCATTACCATCACCACTCCAGCCTTACTCTCATCCCCATTACCATCATCACTCCAGCCTTACTCTTATCTCCATTACTATCACCACTCCAACCTTACCCTTATCTCCATTACCATCACCACTCCAGCCTTACTCTTATCTCCATAACCATCACCACTCCAGCCTTACTCTTATCTCCATTACCATCATCACTCTAACCTTACTCTTATCTCCATTATTATCACCACTCCAGCCTTTTTCTTATCCCCATTACCATCACCTCTCCAGCTTTCCTTTTATCCCCTTTACCATCACTACTCCAGCTTTACTCTTTCCGCCATTACCATCACCACTCCAGCCTTACTCTTGTCCACATCACCATCACCACGCCAGCCTTACTCTCATATCCATTACCATTACCTCTACAGCCGTATTCCTATCCCCATTACCATCACCACTCTAGCCTAACTCTCATCCCCATTACCATCATCACTCCAGCCTTACTCTTCTCTCCATTCCTAATACCCCTCCAGCCTTACTCTTATCTCCATTACCATCACCACTCCAGCCTTACTCTTATCCCCATTACCATCACCACTCCATCCTTAATCTTATCCCCATTACCATCATCACTCCAGACTTCGTCTGATCTCCATTACCATCACCACTCCAGCCTTACTCTTATCTCCTTTATCATCACCACTCCAGCCTTACTCTTATCTCCATTACTATCACCACTCCAGCCTTCCTCTTATCTCCATTACCATCTCCACTCCAGCCTTACTCTTATCTCTATTACCATCACCACTCCAACCCTACTCTTATCTCCATTACCATCACCGCTCCTGCTTTACTCTTATCCCCATTACCGTCAACACTCCAGCCATACTCTTATCCCTATTACCATCACCACTCCATCCTTACTCTTATCTCTATTACCATCACCACTCCAGCCTTCCTTTTATCTCCATTACCATCACCACTCCAGCCTTACTCTTATCCCATTACCATCACCACTCCTGCATTACTCTTATCCCCATTACCATCACCACTCCAGCTTTACTCTTATCCCCATTACCGTCAACACTCCAGCCATACTCTTATCCCCATTACCATCACCACTCCATCCTTACTCTTATCTCTATTACCATCACCACTCCAGCCTGATTCTTATCTCCATAACCATCACCACTCCAGCCTTACTCTTATCTCCATTACCATCATCACTCCAGCCTTACTCTTATACACATTACTATCACAACTCCAGCCTTACTCTTATCTCCATTACCATCACCACTCCAGCCTTACTGTTATATCCATTACCATCACCACTCCAGCCTTACTCTTATCCCCATTACCATCATCACTCCAGCCTTGCTCTTATCTCCATTACCATCACCACTCCAGCCTTGCTCTTATCTCCATTAACATCACCACTTCAGCCTTACTCTTATCTCCATTACCATCACCACTTCAGCCTTACTCTTATCTCCATTACTATCACCACTCCAGTCTAACTCTTATCTCCATTACCATCCCCACTCCAGTCTTACTCTTATCCACATTACCATCACTACTCCAGCCTTACTCTTATCCACATTACCATCACCACTCCAGCCTTATTCTCATCCCCATTACCATCACCACTCCAGCCTTACTCTTATCCCCATTACCATTCCCACTCCAGCATTACTCTTTTCCCCATTACCGTCAACACTCCAGCCATACTATTATCTCCATTACCATCACCACTCCAGCCTTACTCTTATCCACATTACCAGCACTACCTTAGCCTTACTCTTATCCAAATTACCATCACCACTCTAGCCTTACTCTTTTCCACATTACCTTCACTACTCCAGCCTTATACTTATCCTCATTACCATTACCATCCCTGCCTAACTCTTATCCCGTTACCATCACTACTCCAGCCTTACACTTATCCTTATTACCATTACCACTCTTGCCTTATTCTCATCCCATTACCATCACTACTCCTGCCTTACTCTTATCCCATTACCATCACCACTTTAGCCTTACTCTTATCTCCATTACCATCACCACTCCAGCCTTACTCTTATCCCCATTTCTATCACCACTCCAGCTATCCTCTTATCCCCATTGCCGTCAACACTCCAGCCATACTCTTATCCCCATTACCATCACCACTCCAGCCTTACTCTTATCTCCATTACCATCACCACTCCAGCCTTACTGTTATTTCTATTACCATCACCACTCCAGCCTTACTCTTATCCACATTACCAGCACTACTCTAGCCTTACTCTTATCCAAATTCCCATCACCATTCTAGCCTTACTCTTATCCACATTACCTTCACTACTCCAGCCTTACACTTATCCTAATTACCATTACCAATCCTGCCTTACTCTTATCCCTATAACCATAACCACTCCAGCCTTACTCTTATCTCCATTACCATCACCACTCCTGCTTTACTCTTATCCCCATTACCGTAAACACTCAAACCATACTCTTATCTCCATTACCATCCCCACTCCAGCTTTACTCTTATCCCCATTACCATCACCACTCCAGCCTTACTCTTATCTCCATAGCCATCACCACTCCAGCCTTACTCTTATCTCCATTACCATCACCACTCCAGCCTTACTCTTATCTCCATAACCATCACCACTTCAACCTCACTCTTATCTCCATTACCATCATCACTCTAACCTTACTCTTATCTCCATTACCATCATCACTCAAGCCTTATTCTTATCCCCATTACCATCACCTCTCCAGCCTTCCTTTTATCCCCTTTACCATCACCACTCCAGCCTTACTCTTTCCGCCATTACCATCACCACTCCAGCCTTACTCTTGTCCACATCACCATCACCACGCCAGCCTTACTCTTATCCACATTACCATCACCACTCCAGCCTTACTCTTATCTCCATTACCATCCCCACTCCAGCCTTACTCCAATCCACATTACCATCACCAGTCCAGCCTTACTCTTATACACATTACCATCACCACTCCAGCCTTATTCTTATCCCCATTACTATCACCACTCCAGCCTTACTCTTATCCCCATTACCATCACCACTCCAGCGTTACTCTTATCTCCATTACCATCACCACTCCTGCTTTACTCTTATCCCCATTACCGTAAACACTCAAACCATACTCTTATCTCCATTACCATCCCCACTCCAGCTTTACTCTTATCCCCATTACCATCACCACTCCAGCCTTACTCTTATCTCCATAGCCATCACCACTCCAGCCTTACTCTTATCTCCATTACCATCACCACTCCAGCCTTACTCTTATCTCCATAACCATCACCACTTCAACCTCACTCTTATCTCCATTACCATCACCACTCTAACCTTACTCTTATCTCCATTACCATCACCACTCCAGCCTTATTCTTATCGACATTACCATCACCACTCCAGCCTTACTCTTTCCACCATTACCATCATCACTCTAGCCTTACTTTTATCCCCATTACCATCACCTCTCCAGCCTTCCTTTTATCCCCTTTACCATCACCAGTCCAGCCTTACTCTTTCCGCCATTACATCACCACTCCAGCCTTACTCTTGTCCACATCACCATCTACACGCCAGCCTTACTCTCATCTTCATTACCATTACCTCTCCAGCCGTATTCTTGTCCCCATTACCATCACCGCTCTAGCCTAACTCTTATCCCCAAAAGCATCACCACTCCAGCCTTACTCTTATCCACATTACCATCACCACTCCAGGCTCATTTTTATCCCCATTACTATCACCACTCCAGCCTTACTCTTATCCCCATTACCATCACCACTCCAGCCTTACTCTCATCCCCATTACCATCATCACTCCAGCCTTACTCTTATCTCCATTACTATCACCACTCCAGCCTTACTCTTATCTCCATTACCATCACCACTCCAGCCTTACTCTTATCCCCATTACCATCACCACTCCAGCCTTACTCTTATCCCCATTACCATTACCACTCCAACCTTACTCTTATCTCCATTACCATCACCACTCCAGCCTTACTCTTATCTCCATAACCATCACCACTCCAGCCTTATTCTTATCTCCATTACCATCATCACTCTAACCTTACTCTTATCTCCATTACCATCACCACTCAAGCCTTATTCTTATCCCCATTACCATCACCTCTCCAGCCTTCCCTTTATCCCCTTTACCATCACCACTCCAGCCTTACTCTTTCCGCCATTACCATCACCACTCCAGCCTTACTCTTGTCCACATCACCATCACCACGCCAGCCTTACTCTTATCCACATTACCATCACCACTCCAGCCTTACTCTTATCTCCATTACCATCCCCACTACAGCCTTACTCCAATCCACATTACCATCACCAGTCCAGCCTTACTCTTATACACATTACCATCACCACTCCAGCCTTATTCTTATCGCCATTACTATCACCACTCCAGCCTTACTCTTATCCCCATTACCATCACCACTCCAGCCTTACTCTTATCCACATTACCATCACCACTCTAGCCTAACTCTTATCCACATTACCTTCACGTCTCCATCCTTATACTTATCTACATTACCATTACCACTTACCCCATTACCATCACCACTCCAGCCTTACTCTTATCCCCATCACCATCACCACTCCAGCCTTACTCTTATCCCCATTACGATCATCACTCCAGCCTTGCTCTTATCTCCATTACCATCACCACTCCAGCCTTACTCTTATCTCCATTATCATCACCACTCCAGCCTTACTCTTATCTCCATTACTATCACCACTCCAGCCTTACTCTTATCTCCATTACCATTCCCACTCCAGCCTTACTCTTATCCACATTACGATCACTACTCCAGCCTTACTCTTATCCACATTACCATCACCACTCCAGCCTTATTCTTATCCCCATTACCATCACTACTCCAAACTTACTCTTATCCACTTTACCAGCACCACTCTAGCCTTACTCTTATCGATATTACTTTCACTACTCCATCCTTACTCTTATCCTCATTACCATTACCACTCCTGCCGTACTCCTATCCCATTACCATCACTACTCCTGCCTTACTCTTATCCCATTACAATCACCACTGCTGCATTACTATTATCCCCATTACAATCACCACTCCAGCAATATTCTTATCCCCATTACCGTCAACACTCCAGACATACCCTTATCCCCATTACCATCACCACTCCATCCTTACTCTTATCTCCATTACCATCAATACTCCAGCCTGACTCTTATCTCCATAACTATCACCACTCCAGCCTTACTCTTATCTCCATTACCATCATCACTCCAGCCTTACTTTTATCCGCATTACCATCACTACTCCAGCCTTACTCTTATCTCCTTTGCCATCACCACTCCAGCCTTACTCTTATCTCCATTACCCTCACCACTCTAGCCTTACTCTTATCCCCATTACCATCATCACTCCAGCCTTGCTCTTATCTCCTTTACCATCACCACTACAGCCTTACTCTTATCTCCATTACCATCACCACTTCAGCCTTACTCTTATCTCCATTACTATCACCACTCCAGCCTTACTCTTATCTCCATTATCATCCCCACTCCAGCCTTACTCTTATCCACATTACCATCACTACTCCAGCCTTACTCTTATCCACATTACCATCACCACTCCAGCCTTATTCTTATCCCCATTACCATCACCACTCCAGTCTTACTCTTATCCCCATTACCATTCCCACTCCAGCCTTATTCTTATCCCCATTACCATCACCACTCCAGCCTTACTCTTATCCCCATTACCATTCCCACTCCAGCATTACTCTTATCCCCATTACCGTCAACACTCCAGCCATACTCTTATCTCTATTACCATCAACACTCCAGCCTTACTCTTATCCACATTACCAGCACTACCTTAGCCTTACTCTTATCCAAATTACCATCACCACTCTAGCCTTACTCTTATCCACATTACCTTCTCCACTCCAGCCTTACACTTATCCTCATTACCATTACCACCCCTGCCTTACTCTTATCCCGTTACCATCACTACTCCAGCCTTACACTTATCCTCATTACCATTACCACTCCTGCCTTATTCTTATCCCATTACCATCACAACTCCTGCCTTACTCTTATCCCCATTGCTGTCAAAACTCCAGCCATACTCTTATCCCTATTACCATCACCACTCCAGCCTTACTCTTATCTCCATTACCATCAACACTCCAGCCTTACTCTTATCTCCATAACCATCACCACTCCAGCCTTATTCTCATCTCCATTACCATCATCACTCCAGCCTTACTCTTATCCACATTACCATCACTACTCTAGCCTTACTCTTATCTCCATTACCAACACCACTCCAGCCTTTCTGTTATCTCCATTACCATCCCCACTCCAGGCTTACTCTTATCAACATTACCATCCCCACTCCAGCTTTACTCTTACCCCATTACCATCACCATTCCAGCCTTACTCTTATCTCCATTACCATCACCACTCCTACCTTACTCTTATCTCCATTACCATCACCACTCCAGCCTTACTCTTATCGACATTACCATCATCACTCTAGCCTTACTCTTACCCACATTACCTTCACTACTCCAGCCTTACACTTATCCTCATTACCATTACCACTACCGCCTCACTCTTATTCCATTACCATCTCCACTCCAGCCTTCCTCTTATCACCATTACCACCACACCAGCCTTACTCTTATCCCCATTACCATCACCACTCCAGCCTTACCCTTATGCCTATTACCATCATCACTCCAGCCTTACTTTTATCCACATTACCATCACTACTCCAGCCTTACTCTTATCTCCATTACCATCACCACTCCAGCCTTACTCTTACCTCCATTACCATTACCACTCCAGCCTTACTCTTATCCCCATTACCATCATCACTCCAGCCTTGCTCTTATCTCCATTACCATCACCACTCCAGCCTTACTCTTATCACCATTACCATCACCACTTCAGCCTTACTTTTATCTCCATTACTATCACCATTCCAACTTTACTCTTATCTCCATTACCATCCCCACTCCAGCCTTACTCTTATCCAAATTACCTTCACCACTCCAGCCTTACTCTTATCCACATTACCATCACCACTCCATCCTCATTCTTATCCCCATTACCATCACCACTCCAGCCTTACTCTTATCCCCATTACCATTCCCACTCCAGCATTACTCTTATCCCCATTAATGTCAACATTCCAGCCATTCTCTTATCTCCATTGCCATCACCAATCCAGTCTTACTCTTATCCACATTACCAGCACTACTCTAGCCTTACTCTTATCCAAATTACCATCACCATTCTAGCCTTACTCTTATCCACATTACCTTCACTACTCCAGCCTTACACTTATCCTAATTACCATTACCAATCCTGCCTTACTCTTATCCCCATAACCATAACCACTCCAGCCTTCCTCTTATCTCCATTACCATCACCACTCCTGCCTTTCTCTTATTCCCATTACCGTCAACAATCAAGCCATACTCTTATCTCCATTACCATTCCCACTCCAGCTTTACTCTTATCCCCATTACCATCACCACTCTAGCCTTACTCTTACCCCATTACCATCACCACTCCAGCCTTACTCTTATCCCCATTCCCATCACCACTCCAGCCTTACTCTTATCCCCATTACGATCATCACTCCAGCCTTGCTCTTATCTCCATTACCATCACCACTCCAGCTTTACTCTTATCTCCATTATCATCACCACTCCAGCCTTACTCTTATCTCCATTACTATCACCACTCCAGCCTTACTCTTATCTCCATTACCATTCCCACTCCAGCCTTACTCTTATCCACATTACCATCACTACCCCAGCCTTACTCTTATCCACATTACCATCACCACTCCAGCCTTATTCTTATCCAAATTACCATCACCACTCCAGCCTTACTCTCATCCCCATTACCATCACCACTCCAGCCTTACTCTTATCCACATTACCATCACCACTCTAGCCTTACTCTTATCCACATTACCTTCACTACTCCATCCTTACACTTATCCTCATTACCATTACCACTCCTGCCGTACTCTTATCCCATTACCATCACTACTCCTGCCTTACTCTTATCCCATTACCATCACCACTCCTATATTACTCTTATCCCCATTACCATCACCACTCCAGCATTACTCTTATCCCCATTACCGTCAACACTCCAGCCATACTCTTATCCCCATTACCATCACCACTCCATCCTTACTCTTATCTCCATTACCATCACCACTCCAGCCTGACTCTTATCTCCATAACCATCACCACTCCAGCCTTACTCTTATCTCCATTGCCATCACCACTCCAGCCTTACTCTTATCTCCATTACTATCACGACTCTAGCCTTACTCTTATCCCCATTACCATCATCACTCAAGCCTTACTCTTATCTCCATAACCATCACCACTCCAGCCTTACTCTTATCTCCATTACCATCATCCCTCCAGCCTTACTCTTATCCACATTACCGTCACTACTCCAGCCTTACTCTTATCTCCATTACCATCACCACTCCAGCCTTACTGTTATCTCCATAACCATCACCACTCCAGCCTTACTCTTATCCACATTACCTTCACTACTCCAGCCGTACACTTATCCTAATTACCATTACCAATCCTGCCTTACTCTTATCCCTATAACCATAACCACTACAGCCTTACTTTTATCTCAATTACCATCACCACTCGTACCTTACTCTTATCCCCATTACCGTCAACACCCAAGCCATACTCTTATCTCCATTACCATCCCCACTCCAGCTTTACTCCTATCCCCATTACCATCACCACTCTAGCCTTACTCTTACCCCATTACCATCACCATTCCAGCCTTACTCTTATCTCCATTACCATCACCACTCCTCCCTTACTCTTATCTCCATTACCATCATCACTCAAGCATTTCTCTTATCCCCATTACCGTCAACACTCCAGCCATACTCTTATCCCCAATACCATCACCACTCCATCCTTACTCTTATCTCCATTACCATCACCACTCCAGCCTTACTGTTATCTCCATTACCATCACCACTCCAGCCTTACTCTTATCGACGACACCATCACCACTCCAGCCTTACTCTTATCGACATTACCATCATCACTCTAGGCTTACTCTTATCCACATTACCTTCACTACTCCAGCCTTACACTTATCCTCATTACCATTACCACTATCGCCTCACTCTTATTCCATTACCATCTCCACTCCAGCCTTACTCTTATCTCCATTACCATCAACACTCCTGCCTTACTCTTATCCCCATTACCATCACCACTCCAGAATTACTCTTATCCCCATTACCGTCAACACTCCAGCCATACTCTTATTCCCATTACCATCACCACTCCAGCCTTACTCTTATCCACATCACCATCACCACTCCAGCCTTACTCTTATCTCCATTACCATCACCACCCCAGCCTTACTCTTATGTCCATTACCATCACCCCTCCAGCCTTACTCTTATCCCCATTACCATCACCACTCCAGCCTTACTCTTATCTCCATTACCACCACTCCAGCCTTACTCTTATCCCCATTACCATCACCACTCCAGCCTTACCCTTATGCCTATTACCATCATCACTCCAGCCTTACTTTTATCCACATTACCATCACTACTCCAGCCTTACTTTTATCTCCATTACCATCACCACTCCAGCCTTACTCTTATCTCCATTACCATCACCACTCCAGCCTTACTCTTATCCCCATTACCATCATCACTCCAGCCTTGCTCTTATCTCCATTACCATCACCACTCCAGCCTTACTCTTATCTCCATTACCATCACCACTTCAGCCTCACGCTTATCTCCATTACTATCACCACTCCAGCCTTACTCTTATCTCCATTACCATCCCCACTCCAGCCTTACTCTTATCCACATTACCATCACTACTCCAGCCTTACTCTTATCCACATTACCATCTCCACTCCAGCCTTATTCTTATCCCCATTACCATCACCACTCTAGCCTTACTCTTATCCCCATTACCATTCCCACTCCAGCATTACTCTTATCCCCATTACCGTCAACACTCCAGCCATTCTCTTATCTCCAGTACCATCACCAATCCAGTCTTACTCTTATCCACATTACCAGCACTACTCTAGCCTTACTCTTATCCAAATTACCATCAAAATTCTAGCCTTACTCTTATCCACATTACCTTCACTACTCCAGCCTTACACTTATCCTCATTACCATTACCACCCCTACCTTACTCTTATCCCGTTAGCATCACTACTCCAGCCTTACACTTATCCTCATTACCATTACCACCCCTGCCTTACTCTTATCCAATTAGCATCACTACTCCTGCCTTACTCTTATCCCATTACCATCACCACTTTAGCCTTACTCTTATCTCCATTACCATCACCACTCCAGCCTTACTCTCATCCCCATTACCATCACCACTCCAGCCTTACTCTTATCTCCATTACCACCACTCCAGCCTTACTCTTATCCCCATTACCATCACCACTCCAGCCTTACCCTTATGCCTATTACCATCATCACTCCAGCCTTACTTTTATCCACATTACCATCACTACTCCAGCCTTACTTTTATCTCCATTACCATCACTACTCCTGCCTTACTCTTATCCCATTACCATCACCACTTTAGCCATACTCTTATCCCCATTACCATCACCACTCCAGCCTAACTCTTATCTCCGTTACCATCACCACTCCAGCCTTACTCTTATCTCCATAACCATCACCACTCCAGCCTTACTCTTATCTCCATTACCATCATCACTCCAGCCTTACTCTTATCTACATTACCATCACTACTCCAGCCTTACTCTTATCTCCATTACCATCACCACTCCAGCGTTACTGTTATCTCCATTACCATCACCACTCCAGCCTTACTCTTATCCACATTACCAGCACTACTCTAGCCTTACTCTTATCCAAATTACCATCACCATTCTAGCCTTACTCTTATCCACATTACCTTCACTACTCCAGCCTTACACTTATCCTAATTACCATTACCAATCCTGCCTTACTCTTATCCCTATAACCATAACCACTCCAGCCTTACTCTTATCTCCATTACCATCAGCACTCCTGCCTTTCTCTTATCCCCATTACCGTCAACACTCAAGCCATACTCTTATCTCCATTACCATTCCCACTCCAGCTTTACTCTTATCCGCATTACCCTCACCAGTCTAGCCTTACTCTTACCCCATTACCATCACCACTCCAGCCTTACTCTTATCCCCATTCCCATCACCACTCCAGCCTTACTGTTATCCCCATTACGATCATCACTCCAGCCTTGCTCCTATCTCCATTACCATCACCACTCCAGCCTTACTCTTATCTCCATTATCATCACCACTCCAGCCTTACTCTTATCTCCATTACTATCACCACTCCAGCCTTACTCTTATCTCCATTACCAATCCCACTCTAGCCTTCATATCCACATTACCATCACTACTCCAGCCTTACTCTTATCCACATTACCATCACCACTCCAGCCTTATTCTTATCCCCATTACCATCACCACTCCAGCCTTACTCTTATCCCCATTACCATCACCAATTTAGCCTTACTCTTATCCACATTACCTTCACTACTCCATCCTTACACTTATCCTCATTACCATTACCACTCCTGCCGTACTCTTATCCCATTACCATCACCACTCCTGCCTTACTCTTATCCCATTACCATCACCACTCCTGCATTACTCTTATCCCCATTACCATCACCAATCCAGCATTACTCTTATCCCCATTACCATCACCACTCCAGCCTTACTCTTATCCCCATTACCATCACCAATTTAGCCTTACTCTTATCCACATTACCTTCACTACTCCATCCTTACACTTATCCTCATTACCATTACCACTCCTGCCGTACTCTTATCCCATTACCATCACTACTCCTGCCTTACCCTTATCCCATTACCATCACCACTTTGGCCTTACTCTTATCTCCATTACCATCACCAATTTGGCCTTACTCTTATCCCCATTACCATCACCACTCCAGCATCACTCTTATCCCCATTGCCGTCAACACTCCAGCCATACTCTTATCCCTATTACCATCACCACTCCAGCCTTACTCTTATCTCCATTACCATCACCACTCCAGCCTTACTCTTATCTCCATAACCATCACCACTCCAGCCTTACTCTCATCCCCATTACCATCACCACTCCAGCCTTACTCTTATCCACATTACCATCACCACTCTAGCCTTACTCTTATCCACATTACCTTCACTACTCCATCCTTACACTTATCCTCATTACCATTACCACTCCTGCCGTACTCTTATCCCATTACCATCACTACTCCTGCCTTACTCTTATCCCATTACCATCACCACTCCTGTATTACTCTTATCCCCATTACCATCACCACTCCAGCATTACTCTTATCCCCATTACCGTCAACACTCCAGCCATACTCTTATCCCCATTACCATCACCACTCCATCCTTACTCTTATCTCCATTACCATCACCACTCCAGCCTGACTCTCATGTCCATAACCATCACCACTCCAGCCTTACTCTTATCTCCATTGCCATCACCACTCCAGCCTTACTCTTATCTCCATTACCATCACCACTCTAGCCTTACTCTTATCTCCATTACCATCATCACTCCAGCCGTGCTCTTATCTCCATTACCATCTCCACTCCAGCCTTACTCTTATCTCCATTACCATCCCCACTCAAGCCTTACTCTTATCCACATTACCATCACTACTCCAGCCTTACTCTTATCCACATTACCATCACCACTCCAGCCTTATTCTTATCCCCATTACCATCACCACTCCAGCCTTACTCTTATCCCCAGTCCCATTCCCACTCCAGCATTACTCTTATCTCCATTACCGTCAACACTCTAGCCATACTCTTATCTCCCTTACCATCACCACTCCAGCCTTACTCTTATCCACATTACCAGGACTACCTTAGCCTTACTCTTATCCAAATTACCATCACCACTCTGGCCTTACTCTTATCCACATTACCTTCACTACTCCAGCCTTACACTTATCCTCATTACCATTACCACCCCTGCCTTACTCTTATCCCGTTTCCATCACTACTCCAGCCTTACACTTATCCTCATTACCATTACCACTCCTGCCTTATTCTTATCCCATTACCATCAAAACTCCTGCCTTACTCTTATCCCATTACCATCACCACTTTAGCCTTACTCTTATCTCCATTACCATCACCACTCCAGCCTTACTCTTATCCCCATTACCATCACCACTCCAGCATTACTCTTATCCCCATTGCCGTCAACACTCCAGCCATATTCTTATCCCCATTACCATCACCACTCCAGCCTTACTCTTATCTCCATTACCATCACCACTCCAGCCTTACTCTTATCTCCATAACCATCACCACTCCAGCCTTACTCTAATCTCCATTACCATCATCACTCCAGCCTTACTCTTAGCCACATTACCAGCACTACTCTAGCCTTACTCTTATCCAAATTACCATCACCATTCTAGCCTTACTCTTATCCACATTACCTTCACTACTCCAGCCTTACACTTACCCTAATTACCATTACCAATCCTGCCTTACTCTTATCCCTATAACCATAACAACTCCAGCCTTTTCTTATCTCCATTACCATCACCACTCCTGCCTTACTCTTAACCCCATTACCGTCAACACTCAAGCCATAGTCTTATCTGCATTACCATCCCCACTCCAGCTTTACTCTTATCCCCATTACCATCACCACTCTAGCCTTACTCTTATCCAAATTACCATCAGCATTCTAGCCTTACTCTTATCCACATTACCGTCACCACTCCAGCCTTACTTTTATCTCCATTACCATCACCACCCCAGCCTTACTCTTATGTCCATTACCATCACCCCTCCAGCCTTACTCTTATCCCCATTACCATCACCACTCCAGCCTTACTCTTATCTCCATTACCACCACTCCAGCCTTACTCTTATCCCCATTACCATGACCACTCCAGCCGTACCCTTATGCCTATTACCATCATCACTCCAGCCTTACTTTTCTCCACATTACCATCACTACTCCAGCCTTACTCATATCCCCATTACCATTCCCACTCCAGCATCACTCTTATCCCCATTACTGTCAACACTCCAGCCATACTCTTATCTCTATTACCATCACCACTCCAGCCTTACTCTTATCCACATTACCAGCACTACCTTAGCCTTACTCTTATCCAAATTACCATCACCACTCTAGCATTACTCTTATCCACATTACCTTCACTACTCCAGCCTTACACTTATCCTCATTACCATTACCATTCCTGCCTTATTCTTATCCCATTACCATCACTACTCCTGCCTTACCCTTATCCCATTACCATCACCACTTTGGCATTACTCTTATCTCCATTACCATCACCACTCCAGCCTTACTCTTATCCCCATTACCATCACCACTCCAGCATCACTCTTATCCCCATTGCCGTCAACACTCCAGCCATACTCTTATCCCTATTACCATCACCACTCCAGCCTTACTCTTATCTCCATTACCATCACCACTCCAGCCTTACTCTTATCTCCATAACCATCACCACTCCAGCCTTACTCTCATCCCCATTACCATCACCACTCAAGCCTTACTCTTATCCACATTACCATCACCACTCTAGCCTTACTCTTATCCACATTACCTTCACTACTCCATCCTTACACTTATCCTCATTACCATTACCACTCCTGCCGTACTCTTATCCCATTACCATCACTACTCCTGCCTTACTCTTATCCCATTACCATCACCACTCCTGTATTACTCTTATCCCCATTACCATCACCACTCCAGCATCACTCTTATCCCCATTACCGTCAACACTCCAGCCATACTCTTATCCCCATTACCATCACCACTCCATCCTTACTCTTATCTCCATTACCATCACCACTACAGCCTTACTCTTATCTCCATAACCATCACCACTCCAGCCTTACTCTTATCTCCATTGCCATCACCACTCCAGCCTTACTCTTATCTCCATTACCATCACCACTCTAGCCTTACTCTTATCCCCATTACCATCATCACTCAAGCCTTACTCTTATCTCCATAACGATCACCACTCCAGCCTTACTCTTATCTCCATTAGCATCATCACTCCAGCCTTACTCTTATCCGCATTACCATCACTACTCCAGCCTTCCTCTTATCTCAATTACCATCACCACTCCACCCTTACTGTTATCTCCATTACCATCACCACTCCAGCCTTACTCATATCCACATTACCAGCACTACTCTAGCCTTACTCTTATCCAAATTACCATCACCATTCTAGCATTACTCTTATCCACATTACCTTCACTACTCCAGCCTTACACTTATCCTAATTACCATTACCAATCCTGCCTTCCTCTTATCCCTATAACCATAACCACTACAGCCTTACTTTTATCTCCATTACCATCACCACTCCTACCTTACTCTTATCCCCATTACCGTCAACACTCAAGCCATACTCTTATCTCCATTACCCTCCCCACTCCAGCTTTACTCTTATCACCATTACCATCACCACTCTAGCCTTACTCTTACCCCATTACCATCACCATTCCAGCCTTAATCTTATCTCCATTACCATCACCACTCCTACCTTACTCTTATCTCCATTACCATCACCACTCAAGCATTTCTCTTATCCCCATTACCGTCAACACTCCAGCCATACTCTTATCCCCAATACCATCACCACTCCATCCTTACTCTTATCTCCATTACCATCACCACTCCAGCCTTACTCTTATCTCCATTACCATCACCACTCCAGCCTTACTCTTATCGACGACACCATCACCACTCCAGCCTTACTCTTATCGACATTACCATCATCACTCTAGCCTTACTCTTACCCACATTACCTTCACTACTCCAGCCTTACACTTATTCTCATTACCATTACCACTACCGCCTCACTCTTATTCCATTACCATCTCCACTCCAGCCTTACTCTTATCGACATTACCATCACCACTCCTGCCTTACTCTTATCCCCATTACCATCACCACTCCAGCATTACTCTTATCCCCATTACCGTCAACACTCCAGCCATACTCTTATCCCCATTACCATCACCACTCCAGCCTAACTCTTATCCACATTACCATCACCACTCCAGCCTTACTCTTATCTCCGTTACCATCACCACCCCAGCCTTACTCTTATGTCCATTACAATCACCCCTCCAGCCTTACTCTTATCCCCATTACCATCACCACTCCAGCCTTACTCTTATCTCCATTACCACCACTCCAGCCTCACTCTTATCCCCATTACCATCACCACTCCAGCCTTACCCTTATGCCTATTACCATCATCACTCCAGCCTTACTTTTATCCACATCACCATCACTACTCCAGCCTTACTTTTATCTCCATTACCATCACCACTCCAGCCTTACTCTTACCTCGATTACCATCACCACTCCAGCCTTACTCTTATCCCCATTACGATCATCACTCCAGCCTTGCTCTTATCTCCATTACCATCACCACTCCAGCCTTACTCTTATCTCCATTACCATCACTACTCCAGCCTTACTCTTATCTCCATTACCATCACCACTCCAGCCTTACTGTTATCTCCATTACCATCACCACTCCAGCCTTACTCTTATCCACATTACCAGCACTACTCTAGCCTTACTCTTATCCAAATTACCATCACCATTCTAGCATTACTCTTATCCACATTACCTTCACTACTCCAGCCTTACACTTATCCTAAATACCATTACCAATCCTGCCTTACTCTTATCCCTATAACCATAACCACTCCAGCCTTACTTTTATCTCCATTACCATCACCACTCCTACCTTACTCTTATCCCCATTACCGTCAACACTCAAGCCATACTCTTATCTCCATTACCCTCCCCACTCCAGCTTTACTCTTATCACCATTACCATCACCACTCTAGCCTTACTCTTACCCCATTACCATCACCATTCAAGCCTTACTCTTATCTCCAGTACCATCACCACTCCTACCTTACTCTTATCTCCATTACCATCACCACTCAAGCATTTCTCTTATCCCCATTACCGTCAACACTCCAGCCATACTCTTATCCCCAATACCATCACCACTCCATCCTTACTCCTATCTCCATTACCATCACCACTCCAGCCTTACTCTTATCTCCATTACCATCACCACTCCAGCCTTACTCTTATCGACGACACCATCACCACTCCAGCCTTACTCTTATCGACATTACCGTCATCACTCTAGCCTTACTCTTACCCACATTACCTTCACTACTCCAGCCTTACACTTATCCTCATTACCATTACCACTACCGCCTCACTCTTATTCCATTACCATCTCCACTCCAGCCTTACTCTTATCGACATTACCATCACCACTCCTGCCTTACTCTTATCCCCATTACCATCACCACTCCAACATTCCTCTTATCCCCATTACCGTCAACACTCCAGCCATACTCTTATCCCCATTACCATCACCACTCCAGCCTTACTCTTATCCACATAACCATCACCACTCCAGCCTTACTCTTATCTCCGTTACCATCACCACCCCAGCCTTACTCTTATGTCCATTACCATCACCCCTCCAGCCTTACTCTTATCCCCATTACCATCACCACTCCAGCCTTACTCTTATCTCCATTACCACCACTCCAGCCTTACTCTTATCACCATTACCATCACCACTCCAGCCTTACCCTTATGCCTATTACCATCATCACTCCAGCCTTACTTTTATCCACATTACGATCACTACTCCAGCCTTACTCTTATCTCCATTACCATCACCACTCCAGCCTTACTCTTACCTCCATTACCATCACCACTCCAGCCTTACTCTTATCCCCATTACCATCATCACTCCAGCCTTGCTCTTATCTCCATTACCATCACCACTCCAGCCTTACTCTTATCTCCATTACCATCACCACTTCAGCCTTACTCTTATCTCCATTACTATCACCACTCCAGCCTTACTCTTATCTCCATTATCATAACCACTCCAGCCTTACTCTTATCCACATTACCATCACTACTCCAGCCTTACTCTTATCCACATTACCATCACCACTCCAGCCTTATTCTTATCCCCATTACCAACACCACTCCAGCCTTACTCTTATCCCCATTACCATTCCCACTCCAGCATTACTCTTATCCCCATTACCGTCAACACTCCAGCCCTTCTCTTATCTCCATTACCATCACCAATCAAGTCTTACTCTTATCCATATTACCAGCACTACTCTAGCCTTACTCTTATCCAAATTACCATCACCATTCTAGCCTTACTCTTATCCACATTACCTTCACTACTCCAGTCTTACACTTATCCTCATTACCATTACCACCCCAGCCTTACTCTTATCCCGTTAGCATCACTACTCCAGCCTTACACTTATCCTCATTACCATTACCACCCCTGCCTTACTCTTATCCCGTTAGCATCACTACTCCTGCCTTACTCTTATCCCATTACCATCACCACTTTAGCCTTACTTTTAACTCCATTACCATCACCACTCCAGCCTTTCTCTTATCCCCATTACCATCAACACTCCGGCATTACTCTTATGCCCATTGCCGACAACACTCCAACCATACTCTTATCCCCATTACCATCACCACTCCAGCCTTACTCTTATCTCCATTACCATCAGCACTCCAGCCTTACTCTTATCTCAATAACCATCACCACTCCAGCCTTACTCTTATCTCCATTACCATCATCACTCCAGCCTTACTCTTATCCACATTACCATCACTACACCAGTCTTACTCTTATCTCCATTACCATCACCACTCCAGCCTTACTGTTATCTCCATTACCATCACCACTCCAGCCTTACTGTTATCTCCATTACCATCACCACTCCAGCCTTACTCTTATCCACATTACCAGCACTACTCTAGCCTTACTCTTATCCAAATTACCATCGCCATTCTACCCTTACTCTTATCCTCATTACCTTCACTACTCCAGCCTTACACTTATCCTAATTACCATTACCAATCCTGCCTTACTCTTATCCCTATAACCATCACCACTCCAGCCTTACTCTTATCTCCATTACCATCACCACTCCTGCCTTTCTCTTATCCCCATTACCTTCAACACTCAAGCCATACTTTTATCTCCATTACCATTCCCACTCCAGCTTTACTCTTATCCCCATTACCATCACCACTCTAGCCTTACTCTTACCCCATTACCATCACCACTCTAGCCTTAGTCTTATCCCCATTCCCATCACCACTCCAGCCTTACTCTTATCCCCATTACGATCATCACTCCAGCCTTGCTCTTATCTCCATTACCATCACCACTCCAGCCTTACTCTTATCTCCATTATCATCACCACTCCAGCCTTACTCTTATCTCCATTTCTATCACCACTCCAGCCTTACTCTTATCTCCATTACCATTCCCACTCCAGCCTTACTCTTATCCACATTACCATCACTACTCCAGCCTTACTGTTATCCACATTACCATCACCACTCCAGCCATACTCTTATCTCCATTACCATCTCCAATCCAGGCTTACTCTTATCCACATTACCAGCACTACTCTAGCCTTACTCTTATCCAAATTAACATCACCACTCTAGCCTTACTCTTATCCACATTACCTTCACTACTCCAGCCTTACACTTATCCTCATTACCATTACCACCCCTGGCTTACTCTTATCCCGTTACCATCACTACTCCAGCCTTACACTTATCCTCATTCCCATTACCACTCCTGCCCTATTCTTATCCCATTACCATCACTACTCCTGCCTTACTCTTATCCCATTACCATCACCACTTTAGCCTTACTCTTATCTCCATTACCATCACCACTCCAGCCTTACTCTTATCCCCATTACCATCACCACTCCAGCATTACTCTTATCCCCATTGCCGTCAACACTCCAGTAATACTCTTATCCCCATCACCATCACCACTCCAGCCTTACTCTTATCCACATTACCATCACCACTCCAGCCTTACTCTTATCTTCATTACCATCACCACCCCAGCCTTCCTCTTATGTCCATTACCATCACCCCTCCAGCCTTACTCTTATCCCCATTACCATCACCACTCCAGCCGTACTCTTATCTCCATTACCACCACTCCAGCCTTACTCTTATCCCCATTACCATCACCACTCCAGCCTTACCCTTATGCCTATTACCATCATCACTCCAGCCTTACTTTTATCCACATTACCATCACTACTCCAGCCTTACTCTTATCCCCATTACCATCACCACTCCAGCCTTACTCTTATCTCCATTACCACCACTCCAGCCTTACTCTTATCCCCATTACCATCACCACTCCAGCCTTACCCTTATGCCTATTACCATCATCACTCCAGCCTTACTTTTATCCACATTACCATCACTACTCCAGCCTTACTCTTATCTCCATTACCATCACCAGTCCAGCCTTACTCTTATCTCCATTACCATCACCACTCCAGCCTTACTCTTATCCCCATTACCATCATCACTCCAGCCTTGCTCTTATCTCCATTACCATCACCACTCCAGCCTTACTCTTATCTCCATTACCATCACCACTTCAGCCTTACTCTTATCTCCATTACTATCACCACTCCAGGCTTACTCTTATCTCCATTACCATCCCCACTCCAGCCTTACTCTTATCCGCATTACCATCACTACTCCAGCCTTACTCTTATTCACATTACCATCACCACTCCAGCCTTATTCTTATCCCCATTACCATCACCACTCCAGCCTTACTCTTGTAGCCTTTACCATTCCCACTCCAGCATTACTCTTATCCATATTACCGTCAACACTCCAGCCATACTCTTATCTCCATTACCATCACCAATCCAGCCTTACTCTTATCCACATTACCAGCACTACTCTAGCCTTACTCTTATCCAAATTACCATCAACACTCTAGCCTTACTCTTATCCACATTACCTTCACTACTCCAGCCTCACACTTATCCTCATTACCATTACCACCCCTGACTTACTATTATCCCGTTACCATCACTACTCCAGCCTTACACTTATCCACATTACCTTCACTACTCCAGCCTTACACTTATCCTAATTACCATTACCAATCCTGCCTTACTCTTATCCCTATAACCATAACAACTCCAGCCTTACTCTTATCTCCATTACCATCACCACTCCTGCCTTACTCTTATCCCCATTACCGTCAACACTCAAGCCATACTCTTATCTCCATTACCATCCCCACTCTAGCTTTACTCTTATCCCCATTACCATCACCACTCCAGCCTTACTCTTACCCCATTACAATCACCATTCCAGCTTTACTCTTATCTCCATTACCATCATCACTCCAGCTTTACTCTTATCCACATTACCATCACTACTCCAGCCTTACTCTTATAACCATTACCATCACCACTCCAGCCTTACTGTTATCTCCATTACCATCACCACTCCAGCCTTACTCTTATCCACATTACCAGCACTACTCCATCCTTACTCTTATCCAAATTACCATCACCATTCTAGCCTTACTCTTATCCACATTACCTTCACTACTCCAACCTTACACTTATCCTTTTTACCATTACCACTCCTGCCTTACTCTTATCCCTATAACCATCACCACTCCAGCCTTACTCTTATCTCCATTACCATCACCACTCCTGCCTTACTCTTTGCCCCATTACCGTCAACACTCAAGCTATACTCTTATCTCCATTACCATCCCCACTCCAGCTTTACTCTTATCCCCATTACCATCACCACTCTAGCCTTACTCTTACCCCATTACCATCACCATTCCAGCCTTACTCTTATCTCCATTACCATCACCACTCCTACCTTACTCTTATCTCCATTACCATCACCACTCAAGCATTTCTCTTATCCCCATTACCGTCAACACTCCAGCCATACTCTTATCCCCAATACCATCACCACTCCATCCTTACTCTTATCTCCATTACCATTACCACTACAGCCTTTCTCTTATCTCCATTACCATCACCACTCCAGCCTTACTCTTATCGACGATACCATCACCACTCCAGCCTTACTCCTCGTATCGACATTACCATCATCACTCTAGCCTTACTCTTATCCACATTACCTTCACTACTCCAGCCTTACACTTAAACTCATTACCATTAGCAATCCTGCCTTACTCTTATCCCCATTACCATCACCACTCCAGCATTACTCTTATCCCCATTACCGTCAACACTCCAGCTATACTCTTATCCCCATTACCATCACCACTCCAGCCTTACTCTTATCCACATTACCATCACCACTCCAGCCTTACTCTTATCTCCATTACCATCACCACCCCAGCCTTACTCTTATGTCCATTACCATCACCACTCCAGCCTTATTCTTATCTCCATTACCACCACTCCAGCCTTACTCTTTTCCCCATTACCATCACCACTCCAGCATTACCCTTATGCCTATTACCATCACCACTCCTGCCTTAGTCTTATCCTCTTTACCATCACCACTCCAGCCTTCCTCTTATCTCCAATACCATCACCACTCCAGCCTTATTCTTATCCCCATTACCATCACCACTCCAGCCTTATTCTTATCTCCATTACCATCACTACTCCAGCCTTACTCTTATCTCTATTACCATCACCACTCCAGCCTTACTCTTATCCCATTACCGTCACCACTCCAGCCATACTCTTATCCCTATTACCATCAACAATCCAGCCTCACTCTTATCTCCATTACCATCACCACTCTAGGCTTACGCTTATCCACATTACCATCACCACGCCAGCCTTACTCTTATACCCATTACCATCACCACTCCAGCCTTACTCTTATCCCCATTACCATCACCACTCCAGCCTTACTCTTATCTCCATAACCATCACCACTCCAGCCTTACTCTTATCTCCATTACCATCATCACTCCAGCCTTTCTCTTATCCACATTACCATCACTACTCCAGCCTTACTCTTATCTCCATTACCATCACTACTCCAGCCTTACTCTTATCTCCATTACCATCACCACTCCAGCCTTACTGTTATCTCCATTACCATCACCACTCCAGCCTTACTCTTATCCACATTTCCAGCACTACTCTATCCTTAATCTTATCCAAATTACCATCACCATTCTAGCCTTACTCTTATCCACATTACCTTCACTACTCCAACCTTACACTTATCCTAATTACCACTACCACTCCTGCCTTACTCTTATCCCTATAACCATCACCACTCCAGCCTTACTCTTATCTCCATTACCATCACCACTCCTGCCTTACTCTTATCCCTATTACCGTCAACATTCAAGCCATACTCTTATCTCCATTACCATCCCCACTCCAGCTTTACTCTTATCCCCATTACCATCACCACTCTAGCCTTACTCTTACCCCATTACCATCACCATTCCAGCCTTACTCTTATCTCCATTACCATCACCACTCCTACCTTATTCTTATCTCCATTACCATCACCACTCAAGCATTTCTCTTATCCCCCTTACCGTTAACACTCCAGCCATACTCTTATCCCCAATACCATCACCACTCCATCCTTACTCTTATCTCCATTACCATCACCACTCCAGCCTTACTCTTATCGACGATACCATCACCACTCCAGCCTTACTCTTATCGACAATACCATCATCACTCTAGCCTTACTCTTATCCACATTACCTTCACTACTCCAGCCTTACACTTATCCTCATTACCATTACCAATCCTGCCTTACTCTTATCTCCATAACCATCACTACTCCTGCCTCACTCTTATTCCATTACCATCTGCACTCCAGCCTTACTCTTATCTCCATTACCATCACCACTCCTGCCTTACTCTTATCCCCATTACCATCACCACTCCAGCATACTCTTATTCCCATTATCGTCAACACTCCAGCCATACTCTTATCCCCATTACCATTAACACTCCAGCCTTACTCTTATCCACATTACCATCACCACTCCAGCCTTACTCTTATCTCCATTACCATCACCACCCCAGCCTTACTCTTATGTCCATTACCATCACCACTCCAGCCTTACTCTTATCTCCATTACCACCACTCCAGCCTTACTCTTTTCCCCATTACCATCACCACTCCAGCCTTAGTGTTATCTCCATTACCATCACCACTCCAGCCTTACTCTTATCCACATTACCAGCACTACTCTAGCCTTACTCTTATCCAAATTACCATCACCATTCTAGCCTTACTCTTATCCACATTACCTTCACTACTCCAGCCTTATACTTATCCTAATTACCATTACCAATCCTGCCTTACTCTTATCCCTATAACCATAACAACTCCAGCCTTACTCTTATCTCCATTACCATCACCACTCCTGCCTTACTCTTATCCCCATTACCGTCAACACTCAAGCCATACTCTTATCTCCATTACCATCCCCACTCCAGCTTTACTCTTATCCCCATTACCATCACCACTCCAGCCTTACTCTTACCCCATTACCATCACCATTCCAGCCTTACTCTTATCTCCATTACCATCACCACTCCTACCTTACTCTTATCTCCATTACCATCACCACTCAAGCATTTCTCTTATCCCCATAACCGTCAACACTCCAGCCATACTCTTATCCCCAATACCATCACCACTCCATCCTTACTCTTATCTCCATTACCATCACCACTCCAGCCTTTCTCTTATCTCCATTACCATCACCACTCCAGCCTTACTCTTATCGACATTACCATCATCACTCTAGCCTTACTCTTATCCACATTACGTTCACTACTCCAGCCTTACACTTATCCTCATTACCATTACCACTACTGCCTCACTCTTATTCCATTACCATCTCCACTCCAGCCTTACTCTTATCTCCATTACCATCAACACTCCTGCCTTACTCTTATCCCCATTACCATCACCACTCCAGCATTACTCTTATCCCCATTACCGTCAACACTCCAGCCATACTCTTATCCCCATCACCATCACCACTCCAGCCTTACTCTTATCCACATTACCATCACCACTCCAGCCTTACTCTTATCTCCATTACCATCACCACCCCAGCCTTACTCTTATGTCCATTACCATTATCCCTCCAGCCTTACTCTTATCCCCATTACCATCACCACTCCAGCCTTACTCTTATCTCCATTACCACCACTCCAGCCTTACCCTTATCCCCATTACCATCACCACTCCAGCCTTACCCTTATGCCTATTACCATCATCACTCCAGCCTTACTTTTATCCACATTACCATCACTACTCCAGCCTTACTCTTATCTCCATTACCATCACCACTCCAGCCTTACTCTTATCTCCATTACCATCACCACTCCAGCCTTACTCTTCTCCCCATTAACATCATCACTCCAGCCTTGCTCTTATCTCCATTACCATCACCACTCCAGCCTTACTCTTATCTCCATTACCATCACCACTTCAGCCTTACTCTTATCTCCATTACTATCACCACTCCAGGCTTACTCTTATCTCCATTACCATCCCCACTCCAGCCTTACTCTTATCCACATTACCATCACTACTCCAGCCTTACTCTTATCCACATTACCATCACCAGTCCAGCCTTATTCTTATCCCCATTACCATCACCACTCCAGCCTTACTCTTATACCCATTACCATTCCCACTCCAGCATTACTCTTATCCATATTACCGTCAACACTCCAGCCATACTCTTATCTCCATTACCATCACCAATCCAGCCTTACTCTTATCCACATTACCAGCACTACTCTAGCCTTACTCTTATCCAAATTACCATCACCACTCTAGCCTTACTCTTATCCACATTACCTTCACTACTCCAGCCTTCCACTTATCCTCATTACCATTACCACCCCTGCCTTACTCTTATCCCGTTACCATCACTACTCCAGCCTTACACTTATCCTCATTCCCATTACCACTCCTGCCTTATTCTTATCCCATTACCATCACTACTCCTGCCTTACTCTTATCCCATTACCATCACCACTTTAGCCTTACTCTTATCTCCATTACCATCACCACTCCAGCCTTACTCTTATCCCCATTACCATCACCACTCCAGCATTACTCTTATCCCCATTGCCGTCAATACTCCAGCCATACTCTTATCCCCATTACCATCACCACTCCAGCCTTACTCTTATCTCCATTACCATCACCACTCCAGCCTTACTCTTATCTCCATAACCATCACCACACCAGCCTTACTCTTATCTCCATTACCATCATCACTCCAGCTTTACTCTTATCCACATTACCATCACTACTCCAGCCTTACTCTTATCTCCATTACCATCACCACTCCAGCCTTACTGTTATCTCCATTACCATCACCACTCCAGCCTTACTCTTATCCACATTTCCAGCACTACTCTATCCTTAATCTTATTTAAATTACCATCACCATTCTAGCCTTACTCTTATCCACATTACCTTCACTACTCCAACCTTACACTTATCCTAATTACCATTACCACTCCTGCCTTACTCTTATCCCTATAACCATCACCACTCCAGCCTTACTCTTATCTCCATTACCATCACCACTCCTGCCTTACTCTTATCCCCATTACCGTCAACACTCAAGCCATACTCTTATCTCCATTACCATCCCCACTCCAGCTTTACTCTTATCCCCATTACCATCACCACTCTAGCCTTACTCTTACCCCATTACCATCACCATTCCAGCCTTACTCTTATCTCCATTACCATCACCACTCCTACCTTACTCTTATCTCCATTACCATCACCACTCAAGCATTTCTCTAATCCCCATTACCGTCAACACTCCAGCCATACTCTTATCCCCAATACCATCACCACTCCATCCTTACTCTTATCTCCATTACCATCACCACTCCAGCCTTTCTCTTATCTCCATTACCATCACCACTCCAGCCTTACTCTTATCGACGATACCATCACCACTCCAGCCTTACTCTTATCGACAATACCATCATCACTCTAGCCTTACTCTTATCCACATTACCTTCACTACTCCAGCCTTACACTTATCCTCATTACCATTACCAATCCTGCCTTACTCTTATCTCCATAACCATCACTACTCCTGCCTCACTCTTATTCCATTACCATCTGCACTCCAGCCTTACTCTTATCTCCATTACCATCACCACTCCTGCCTTACTCTTATCCCCATTACCATCACCACTCCAGCATACTCTTATCCCCATTATCGTCAACACTCCAGCCTTATTCTTATCTCCATTACCATCCCTACTCCAGCCTTACTCTTATCTCTATTACCATCACCACTCCAGCCTTACTCTTATCCCATTACCATCAACAATCCAGCCTCACTCTTATTTCCATTACCATCACCACTCTAACTTTACTCTTATCCCCATTACCATCACCACTCTAGGCTTACGCTTATCCACATTACCATCACCACGCCAGCTTTACTCTTATCTCCATTACCACCACTCCAGCCTTACTCTTTTCCCCATTACCATCACCACTCCTGCCTTACTCTTATCCCCTTTACCATCACCACTCCAGCCTTACTCTTATCTCCATTACCATCACCACTCCAGCCTTACTCTTATCCCCATTACCATCACCACTCCAGCCTTATTCTTATCTCCATTACCATCACTACTTCAGCCTTACTATTATCCCCATTACCATCACCACTCTAGGCTTACGCTTATCCACATTACCATCACCACGCCAGCCTTACTCTTATACCCATTACCATCACCACTCCAGCCTTACTCTTATCCCCATTACCATCACCATTCCAGCCTTCCACTTATCCCCATTACCATCACTACCCTAGCCTTACTCTTATCCCCATGACTATCACCAATCCAACCCTACTCTTATCCCCATTTCCATCAACAATCCAGCCCCCACCTCCTCCCCCATCATTATCACTCCTTCTGCCTCAGCCTTATCCTTTCTTTTTTCATAATTATCCATCCATCCATCCATTTACATCACCATCCCAGCCTCATTGATACCTTCCCCCCTCACCATTATCATTCAAGCTTCAATCTTACGCTTTTCCCCCACAATCACCATTCCAGCCTTAATATTTCCTTCCCCCATCCATCACCATTGAAGTCTAAATCTGAACCCCCATCCACCGTCACCATTCCATCCCTAATCTTACCCTTCCCCACCATCGTCATTGCAGCCTTTATCTTACCCTCCCTCACCACTGTGGTGATATTATGAATATATCTTAAAACTCAGCATCAGATTTAGTTACTTTCTGTTTCTCGTTGTACCTACTCTGTCCTTATGTAGCATTATGATAAATCATGAAGGGTTTGGGGATTTAAGACAAATTCTTTATATACTCCCTTATATACTTATATATAGACAACAAATGTAGAGATATAGATACCTTATCAATTCTATCTCCGACATTCGAACCCCATCGAACCCTAAATCAATCGGCATTCACAAATCTGAATATAAATTAATAAATCCAAATATACAAATAGCATGCAAGGTACTTGTTTTAAAATCCATGATCCAATGATTAGAGTCTAATTTACCAGTGATGCCATTGATTCTTCGCTTATTGACTTTAAAATGCATAAATTTATAAGCAACTTCCCAATTCCATAAAATCAATACATCGAATGTGTGCTACTCTGTTGATTGATTGATTATTGTTTTACGTCACTCCATGATTACTTCACGTACATGGTGACGGCATCTGTCTAATGCCTTGCATAGTAATTTAGTCCCACGGACCCAGCCGAAGCAGTGAGGGATCTTTAACGTGCCCTGCCTACCGTGACACGGGACTCCGGTGTTTACTGTCTCATCCGAAAGACAGAACACAGGTGTGCCAAGGGCGGGAGTCGAATCCGGGACCTCTCGGTCACAAGTCGAGCATCTTACCACTAGGTCACACCGGCTTTATCTTACTATATGATGATGATGATGATGATGATGATGATGATGATGATGACATAAAATACATGTACCCAATCTGTATGTGCATGCTCAGCATCTCTCCACTCGTGTATACCTTACGATTACTGACTTACATACCGAAATTATTAGTACATGTACAGATACCAAGATAAGCTTAGGTTCCACTCGGAATGGCATTAAATGTTAAGATGTTGGTCACAAAATCAAATGGCTTTATGTTATCATGAATTACTTGTTTTTGAAATTCATCTAAAAAGTTAAATCCTTTTATAGCATTATTTCTTCTGATGCAGCCATCTGTTTTCATTCTTGACCCAGAGTTATCGCCCCTTACTCTCGCTAATGTAGTGACTTTGTGTTTATTATAGGCTATGTCGTTGCTTTAGTGCACGGGATTCTGGGTAGAGAATGATCTGTTTTGCGCAGTTGTGAATTTTCCCGCTACAATCTCTAACGCCATTCCTCATTTTTTTTTCCATATCAGGAAAGTAGTCCCGCCTTTGTTCCTTTCAGGGAAGTCTTTCGGCTGTTATCGTTAATATTCGGAAATAAGTAGGTTTTTTAGATCGCGAATCTTTTTTTTTAATTGTGAACATTTTCGTATGATTTCTTTCCAGAAATCTCATATTAAAAATAGAATTATGTGCTAATATTGTTTCTTAGAACTAAATTATCACCCAACATGCCACTTTAATAGATTTGCACATGCGCTCTCAAAGTGAATTTATTATCTTAATATGCAATCGGCCGAGGCCGATTGCAAATAATAAAAATCATCTACTCATATTATAGCCGCATTTTCGTATTCATATATCCGATTTTCGATAATTAACGACGCAAAGCACGGATCAATAAACTATCAGTCAATGTTGTTAATGAAGCTCGAATGACACTAGCCTTGGAGTGGAATTCACTTCATTTTTTATACGTTTCCTTGAAAATTCTCATAGGTACTATCACTGGCGGATCCTGGGGAGGGGCGCCACCCAACTCTTCACTCCATCTTCGACGCCATCGATTCCACTTCGTACCAAAATCACGATCAGCGTGACCTAAACGTGAATATGATTTTAATAAAGGGAGCCATGAGAACGCCAGACATGTTTGTGAAAGCACTTTCAGTGTATTGATTAACTTCAGGTTAGGAATTCACTTGGTTTCACGTCAATTAGAATATTTTTGAAAATTCAGTAGCAAATTATGGGTTGAAATGATACATATTAAGCTGGGAAATTATCGAAGATCTAACTAGCTATATCTAAAGACCTTACTTGCCATATCCAAATATCTGACTAATTATATCTAAAGATCTGACTAGCTATATCTAATGCTCTGACTAGCTATATCTAAAGATCTGACTGGGTATATCTAAAGATCTGACTAGCTATATCTAAAGATGAATCCTGTGATGATATCTGCCCCTTCCCCTTACCCCTCCCGTTTCCCTCGGTGTTTCTCCCGTTTGCGGAAATGAAAGAATTTTATATAGTTTAGTGCTTAGTTATAACCTCCATCTTCCCACACAGACCTTGTGATCGGTATAAAATGTTCAACAAAAATGATAAATATACATTGTCACCCACACACCTTCCAAATCTCCAACACAAATGATAAATGTACATTGTAACCCACACACCATCCAAATGTTCAACATAAATGATAAATGTACATTGTAAAGTAACCTCATTTGCTTAGTTAGAACCTCTATCCACCCACACAGATTTCCACCGTATCACAAGCCCAAAACTGAAGTCAACAGAGAAAGGCTAAACAATACAAGGGGTCTGACACATGCATACGGCCCTGGACATTACTGTATTCCTCCCTCTGCCTTTTTATTTTTTATGTTTTTATTCATCTGTTTCTATTTTTTCCCAATCTACCAAAACTTGATATATTTCTTATATTTCTTCTTTCAGTTACTCATTATCTCATTACTTCATGAAGCATTTAAAAGCTGGAATTATTCAATACCTGTATTCGAGATCCTTTACACTAAATATCATTCTATTCCTTCTTTCAAATGAATATCGCACGGTCCCCTTTAGTTAAATGCTCCACATTGCGAATTACCTTTTTTCATTATCACATTCTCAACATACAGTTATCATAAAGAAAGTTCTACTCAATATACTTTCTTCATCTTCGTTAGATATAAGTACATTTTAGTTTTAGAAACATGAAGTCAGAATATGGGGATGGCGAAGAACCTCGAAGTTGTAAGAAGTGTTATTGCATTATCCTGCAAGACCAAAACGGCTTTGGGGCCTGTTTCATCAACATATGTAAATTATCGACTAACTACATCTTATGCCAATGACGTTAGTCTACTTTCGCTCATGCTTAGTTGAACAAAAGTGTTTTTTCATCAACCAGTGTAAGAATGCAGGTCCTTAGGGGTCCGTCTTGCGAGTCGACTAAATTTACACAGTACAAATACATGTATCAGATATATTTAAATATTACATACCATAAGCCCAATTATGTAACACACGCTTCCATTTCTATCCACATAAGATGTACATGTAAAAATGAAGATCTAGTGACGTCATGGATGCGTGAGCAGTATTAGAAAATACAACATCAAATGAAAGCTCTAGATTCTAGCTTAAACTATCCCTATAAACTTATACACATGTGTGTACAAATCTATAAAGTCAATGGGACCAATAATAAAAGAAGAACCCCCCCCCCCTTTTATCCATATACTATAATGATGTATTCATATCGAGATCAACATACACCCTCCCTCCTTAAGTCCTCTTAAAAATAAAATTAGAAAGAGTGAACTTATACTAAGACGAATTACTTTATATTTCGAGTTAATTGTGGATAATGCATTTTACTATTTACTAGTTGGAAGTTTAAAGAAGGCTAGAAGTCATTACAATGATTTACGACAACACTTAGTAGAAGTAGGTGGTTGGCGTACACTTGAGACGAAATTTACGCAAAACAAAGAGTTGCATAACGAAAAATAGTTTGAAATTTAGTCTTGTCTGGTATTTACAGTTACTCCGTTTGATGGGATGGGGTGCTGGTTAGGTTTCCTCTCTTCTTTCTCACAATGCACTGATGTGGCCTTATAGTGCACGTTCCAAAAGAAATCAATCATGATTATTGCCTGATTGTCCAGTAAGAGACCATGATTTTCAAAACCTTGGGAAATGTTAAGTGTGTGTGTGTGTGTGTGTGTGTGTGTGTGTGTGTGTGTGTGTGTGTGTGTGTGTGTGTGTTGGGGAGGGGAGTTAAATTATTGCATGCTTTTTTTTTTTGGTAGAGGGAGAGAGAGCTTTCAGGTTAATTGGAAATTCCTGTATTGAATTTATCCTCCTTAAAATATTTCCAAATAAAAGTATAAGGAATTGTGTATTGTGTTGGTATAACTACACAGCATATATGACATTGACTCTTTGTGTTTATCATAATGTCTCTGTCAATTTCCGTTTCATTTTCCAATAATTATAGTTATGATATAGTATAACTCAATGTGATTTTCACCTGGGTTTAAATAACTCCAGTATCGATTTGGGAGACACATGTCAATGAATCTACAAAATCGGCATATACTTTGCAGTATATAATTACTATGTTGGGTCTGTGTGCGTGGTTTATGGTTTTTTTTTTTTTAGTATTTCAATTAATAACTACATCGCTGTGTATGATCATTTTGTTCTCTGTCTTAATGCGGGGATGCCCATTGTATATATAAATATGAGTGACTGGGTGTATACGTTTTGGAGGTCACTCCTTATTAAGTTGAAAAATTGAAATCTTAAATAGTATTAGACATTTTACTTTACAGATTGCTGCGAATTGTATCAGTCATAATGCCCAATTTGTTGCACACACACACACACACACAGAGAGAGAGAGAGAAAGAGAGAGAGAGAGAGAGAGAGAGAGAGAGCTCATTTGTAGGTTTTCTGTGTGTCTCACTAGCTCTGATTTGGGGACAAATGTAAATCGATCATCTGAATCGAAACATATTGTTCAGTATATAATTTCTATTTATGCTAAGTGAGTCTGGTTTACTTTTTTTCTTTTGTTTTGTTTTGTTTTTTATTTTGCACATAATTATTTATTACAGTATAAAAGCGCCTCTGCAGGTAAGGGATTATCTAAATTAGCATCATCATTGACATGGTGATCAGTGATCAGACATACATGGTGATCGGTGATCAGGCATACATGGTGATCGGTGATCAGACATACATGGTGATCGGTGATCAGACATACATGATACAGATACATTGTAACGTAGCCTCGTTTTCTTTGTAAGGACCCCCATCATATAACTACACACATTGAAAACATATATAATCCAAAACCGAAGACAACAAAGAAAAGTTAGAATAAACAAGGGACCTGGTACATGTAGACTGCCCTGGATATGATTTTATTCCTCCTTCGGCTTTTTTCTTCTTACTCTATCTAATTAAATCCATCTCCTTTTTCTTATGACATCTCATTACTTCTTTAAGCCTTTAAAACTCTTTACCTCTGAACCCGATTCTTTACACTGGATATCATTCTATTTTTTCTTTCAAATGAATAGCGTGTTGTACCTTTAAATTAAATTGTAAATCTTGTGAATCATTTTCTACTTTTAGCCTTTGAAGGATTAATAGCTTGAATTTCTATATGTTATACCCTAAATTATATCATCGTTATAATTTCACCATTATTGGAACGAATTCAATATTCAATGTCAAACGTGTCAATAGCAAGTTCCTAAATTACATTTAAATGCTTTTATTATAGAGACACATTTTATTTATTTATTTTATAAATAGGTAAAATTCATCTCAATCTGGAAGCAACTCTGCATAGATTTCATTTAAGCCACTTCTGTTCTTTTCCCTTGGGTTTTGATAAGTGTATTTGGCCACCAACTGCTAAATATAAAAGACAATACTTTAGTAATAAACATGTGATTTATTATTGAACATTGAACAGAATGAGGTATGGCCGTCTGTGAAGGTACGATACATCAAAATGACATAGAATTTACTCTTAACAGATGGCTTGTCCTATACTTTTTTACGGTTGCGTTCTTGGCTTGTGGTCGGCGGCTTAACGCGCATTATATCTGATAAATGCATAAACCATTTGACTCTTTCTATTGGGTACATTTGACGGGTGTTGCTAGCAAGCAGGAGATGCTCACTGTCCCCGGGTACCTGATTTCATTCCATCCTAGGGGTTCACATATGCTCTTCAAGTAGACATATTTAGTTATTTTCCACTTGGTTTTCATTTTCACTCATTTTGTATGTCATCTGGTTTCATGATTTTAGTTATGTATTGGATTTATCTTTCATTTTTACATGTTAAGTGTTTTACACAATTTGATAGGGAGTCCGGATCCGTGAATGCCCTGTCAGGAATGCAGGAATGCATTAGCTGAGCGGTGAAATGGATATTCCTGACAGGGTATTCAACCCTGTCAAATTGTGTAAAACACTAACTTGGTTACCCTATTCTAATGTCAGAAACTGCAGGGTATCGTGAATATGTCTGTGACGTAATTTTACAACCTACGGGTATTGTCTACGGGTATTGTGGAATACCTGCATGTCAACAACCAATCAAAATACAGGATTTTATACGATGTGCATTGGAATGTAATTTATTCCTGCATGGAAACACAAAATAAGACATTTATTCTATATATAATTTATTATACAGATATAAATGTTTATAAAGTAATTATTCATTATACGAAAATAAAGACCTTGATACAATATCATTTACAGATATAGTGAATATAATATGTCAGTATACTTCATTGCACAGATGCATAATAAGCAAAGGATCTGATGTTAATCATCCAATTTCTTCCTGTCCCTCCCTTTCTTTATCCTGGATATTACTTTACTTCTCTCTTCTTCTCCTGCCCCTTCTTTACCCTGGATATCACTACTACGTTCTTTCCCCGTCCTTTATCCTGCATCACAATAATTGTTTTTTCATTCTCTCTCTCCCCTCTTTCTTCAATTTGGATATCACTACTTTTTTCCCCTTCTTATTCCTGGATTTCGCTCAGCTAATTCTCCCCCACCTCCTTCTTCGCCCTGTATATCAATAATTGTTTTCTTTGTCCCCCTTCTTTACCCTGCATTTCATTACTTCTTTATTTTCCCGTTTTTACCCTTAATACCATTCTAAGTTTTTCTCGTCCTCCCTTCTTCGCCTTGCATATCCCTACACCACTACTCCTTTTTGTTCCTCCTTTCTTCATCATGGGGATCACTCTACCTCTGTCTGGTCCTCCCTTCTTCACCCTGGATATCATTCTACTTTTGTCTCGTCCTCCCTTCTTCACCCTGGATATCACTCTACTTCTGTCTGGTCCTTTTTCTTTACCTATGCGAACGACGTATATATCAACGGGAACTTTAGGGAGCTCTGTTTTGTTTGGAACTGGGGGTAGGGAAATGGAACTGATAATCTGAAAAATACGACCAAGATGAAAGTTTCTATGTTTATTCCTTGAGCGTCCAGTATAAAGTGCCAAAGTAATATATAAAATTGCAATGCATATAAAACATAAGGTTATCGATAATGATAACAAATAGTGCACATTATGTCATACATATTCACAACCCTATAATCTTACAGCATAAGTACAATTAAATTCAAATATATGGTTTATAAAGAAAACAATACCAACTCAACTAAACACCCAATATTGTAAAGTAGATACACACGTTACTGAAAAGAATGTGTAGATACACACGTTACTGAGAAGAATGTGGGGAAATTAACTAAATGTAGAGAATGCTTGGCTACCAAGAGGTACACTAAGTATGAAGAGCAAAGCCTGATCAATATTTATAAAATTCCTTAATCACTTAAAAATGTACTTATAAAAAGTTTATCAATTACGTATGGTCAAATATTGTACTTTATGCTTAATTAAGGCTAAAAATAACTTATGATTCAGTTGATCTTTCGCAAATTAGACTGAGGAGCATACACTTGCATCCTACACCTTGTAGCACAGAATATACACAGTTACTAATTCGCAAGTACTACAAGGCATTGCCTAATTAGAAAAGATCAAATGTTTCAGTGAGCAAATATGGGAAAATCAAGGTTCTAGGTCATAAAGGTTATTTCTCTAATCTTACAGTAAATTTGTATTTGTATTATTCATAATGTATGACCATGATCTCAGACTTACATTTCTGCAGTAGGTCATGTGAGGGACAAAAATTCATAAAAATTGAATGTACATTGATACTGCTTACTGACAACATAGTGCGAACAACACTGTAGTGTTTTAGGTAAACTTACTTCATGATGGATGATTTTTGAATGAGAAAAATACTCTAAATTCAAGAAATCTGAAAAGCGACTTTCAATTTTCCTTTACCGGAAGTATAAACAGTAATTCTATGTTCGAAGCCAATCACGTGACACACAGTTCCGGAAAATGTGAACCAGTGACACAAAGTGTGTTATGTAATTATTTCATTAAAATGTAGAATTGATATCTAGAATAAAGTACTTTTCTAATACAAAAATGGTGGATAGGTTTTTAACCAAAGTTCAAATGCAATTACATAAATTTCACAGAAACAGTGACAATAATGATTTGTGAACATTTAAAGTAAACCAAGTAGACCATTTCAAAAGTTGATTAAATTCATACAAAATCATAGCATCTGATAGGAAAATGGTAATGAAACATCTCAATTAAACATGAAAATGAGAAAATCAAAATAAATACAATATAATCAATGTAAAGCATTCCTACCTGAAAAATACGACCAAGATGAAAGTTTCTATGTTTATTCCTTGAACGTCCAGTATAAAGTGCGCGCTGGAAAACAGACGCGGACGCTTCTTGGTCAAGGTAGGGCATAATTAGGGGTAATTAAAAACATATTTGTATACTTTACTATACGTTTAAATGTGAGTAACCCTCTTTCGGGCCTCATGACTTCAAACAATGGAAATCACCTTGAGTTAATTCTTAAGTCATACTGTCATTTCTCTAGAGAGCTTAGGTGTGAAAAGTATACGTGTATATCGAGATGGCTTGGTTCGGACAATAGGTCACTTAATCCGTTAAGTGACAGTAAATGAAATTGTTTGAACATAAAAAGAAAATTCACAATTATCTATCTTAGAGTTATTTGCCATAGACGATTTGAGATAATTGAATAAAGAGAAAAAGTGACAATGTTTACCAAATATCTTAACGTCAGATTAGGAGATTGAAGTGAATTCGTTACTTTTCATTAAAAGGTCATTAAAATAAAAATTGATTTCAACAAAATTGCGAATCGAAAATCAAAAATATTTACAATGTATCATAAGGTCAGCATGACCTATGATATATACTTCAGATGGTAAGGTAATCGGCTTGTGCCTGACAGATACCGGGTCCGAATCCCGCTGGTATCATGTTGTTTCCGGTATTTCGGACGAAACAGTATAAACAGTAGTCCGGTATCAAGGTATGTACATGTTATCTAGGGAACCCCCCCCCCCCTTCTTTTTTTAATACTGTCTTTGCTCTGGATATTATTATGTCTCTGAACGTTTCATATTTTTCGTCTCTTATTTTGCTGATCCTACCTCACTGATTCTTTTTTTTTTCTTTTCTGATTGAGTACTCCCATTATCCCCTTTTAGCCTGTAACCCTGGTATCACGTTATTACCATGGAAGACAGTATCCCCCCCCCCTTTGTTTTTCTTCCTTTCCCCCCTTTCTCTACACTGGAAATCAACCTGTTCCTTCCCTCCCATGAATATCAAGCTGTCCCTTTTATTTAAATTCTATACCTTGCAATTTTTTTTCAATTTTAACCTTGGCACCTCTGAATAACTTAATACCTCTCTTTTATGCCCTGGATAATTCTATCATTACAATTCCACTATAATTGTTCAAATCAAAATTTCAATCTAACAACCGTGAATGGCAAGTTTTTAAATTACATTTAAATGCATTCATCAGAGAACTCTACATACGAACCGGTTTTAGGGGAATGACATTGCACTCAGTGCCGATAAACACTAGTCTCTGCATGTTTGGCGGGAATTCTGCGAAACAGAAATAGATAAATAATTATAAGACATCAAATTACATAAATGTGCACCTTTATGGGTAGCATTGTCCTTAATCTGATATCGATATTCCTTATCATATATAAGCCACTTCCACTTTTTACACTTTCGTTTTGATATGTATATTTGGCTATGAATACCTAAATATAGAAGACACTACCTTGGTAATAATCACGTGACTATTAATCATTGATAAGTACCGGATAGGGCGTAGTCTTATCATAGCTCCTGGACGTCTGTGAAAGTAAGTAGCACTATTATGGGAGAGAATTTTATATATTATAAACTATTTAGTTAATTTTTGTAGCTATTTATCTATTTATTTATTTATTTAGTTAGTTAGTTATTACGGGCCACCAGGAGGCAGTCCGTATACTCTAATGGTTTAAGACAGTGACATTGCGTTTCTGCGTGATTACTACTCATTTCTACGGAATGATTATGCATGTTTGATGATGTGATTTTTACCTAAAAGTTAAATTAAAATATATAATAGAGATTATTAAAAGTAAAAATATTATATATTTGCGTATTATATCAGCAGCAAATTATGACATTATCGTTGCGACGCTATTTATAGATATGTAAACACAGTGCTGCAGTGATCAATGTTAAATTTTTTTTAAACCTTGCTGTACGCGATAGTATAGTAGGGATTACGGGAGAGATTCAGTTTACCGAAAAGATCGGAAAATCTACCAAAAAAAAAAATAAATAAAGAATAAAAATTTACCAATATTTCCTCTGATTTTCATTATAAATGATCACTGAAGAAATTGTATTCTAAGACGTATATGTAAACTGATGCCAAATTATGATACATATAATGAAGCATGTCATGTTTGAAATTATTATCACTAATTATGTAGACATGAAGTTTGAATTTTAACACCCCCCCCCCTTTTTTTTTCGTGTTCGAAATCGTAATTCCTTGCCTCCTTCTAACATCTGTGACACAGTTTTTTCCTAAGACCCTCCATTCACACTATATAATCACACATATATATTACTTACATATACTGATAACTTAAACCTGCATGCCTTCCCCCTCCTTATTGGGAATTCTATCATCTTATTTTTCATACGGGACATTATGGTATAGCGTCATCCTTGCGTCCGACCATATGTGCGTCCGTCCGAAATCATGTTTTCCCGACTTTTATCTACAGTCTTTCAATGTATTGGACTGAAACTTGGCATGTAACTTCATATCAACGAGGGCCAGTTACAGTTTGCGTTTGGCGATGATTGCTTTGGTTTTGCCAGATTTACGACCCTTGAACTTAGAAATTTAAAAGGATTTTACAGTTTTCCAGATTTGTTTTCTGCAGTCCTTAAAGGTATTGATTTAAAAATTAATATATTTTCATATCAACTTTATCCGCACTTCAACACCCGGTCCCCTCCCTTTGAAGCATTGATACCATTTCACCGCTTTTCATTTCTATCCGTATCTGATTTTCACTCGGCAGTATATAGGTCCTCGGATTTCATTTTGTTTTCCTTTTTTGTTTCTCTCCCCCAATCTCTTACACTCCTCTTGTCGTCTGCAGTACGAATATCAGTTTTCCCTTCAGCTCCTTGATAAACTCTTGATAGCACTCCTCCCCTAGTTCCGCGTCATAGTTAATATACAGTAATATATATTTCCCCCAAATACCACCTCCTGGGTTTTATCTTTGTTCATTCTGTTCTAATTCTGTTAACACCAATAGCAGTTCAGAACAATAGAGACATTTAAATACATTCTGATTATCCAATAGATCAAAGACAATAGACTGCAGTAAGTCAGCTGTATAAGGATTCTATTCAACATTTATGTTTTTATGAGCCCCGATCGATGATTATCGCTTTAATTAAATATCTTTAGATTCTCGTTAATTCAGCATTGGCATATAGAAACCATAGTCTTGGTAATAAGTACGTGACTAGTTACATCTGGCAAGACAGTAGAACGCAGTCTAACCACAACACCAGGGCGTCTCTGCAGGTAAGACCTTGTTTATATATTTATCACAAACTATCCTCAAAAATCCTTTTCTCTTTCATTAAAAATACCGTGTCAGTAAAGGATGGACCATCATCTGGAAATCGTTAGATAATCTTAAGTTACATCTCTCTTCGTAAATGTTAATTACCATATTGGAAGTGACTCTGGTTTATAGCCTTAACTTTTAAAGCCGGCGTGGCCTAGTGGTATCGCGCTGGACTCCTGATCGGGAGGCCGGGGTGCGATTCCCGCTCTGGTCATGCCGGTGTCCTGTCTTTCGGATGAGACAGTAAAAACCGAGGCCCCGTGTCGTGGTATGCATGGCACGTTAACGATCCCTCACTGCTTCGGGTGGGTTCGTTGCAAAGGTCAAAATTTGTATGCCCCGCATCAGGCAGATGCCGTCACAATATACGTGAAATATTCGTGGTGTGACGTTAAACAAAAATCAATCAATCAATCAACCTTAACTTTTAATAAGTCTTTCCCTTTACATGTATCCACCTTTCACTTCTCTCCCTTTTTCACTTCTCTCCGTTTTATTTTTTTTTCCCGCTCATCCTTCATTATCCCGGCCACTATTTCATATAGAAAGAGAATTGTAATTTTGTTGTGAAGACCAGCATTTTGTAATCACCCTGACCATATTATTCGTGACTATATTTGTACATACCAATTACGTCACCTGTGTTATTCCTCGTGTGTTCATGTACTGATAACCCTAACCTAAATGCCAACCCCCACCGCCGTCCCTCCCTGTTGTAGATTCCATCATTTTATCATTCTTAATACTGAATACCCCGTTTTTAATTTATTTGTACTTCAACACCTCATCCCCTCCACTTGAAACATTAATATCATTCCCCCGACAAATTCTGTTGACAGGAATTGCACTTTAAAACAAGAGTCATTTAAATACATTCTGATCATCCAATAGATCAAAGACAATTTGTTACAGTTATTCAGCTGTATAAGAATTCTTTTCATCGTTTATGTTGTAAGGACCTCTCATCGATGATTATCACTGCTATTTAATATCTTTGTCTACTCGTTCATTTAGCATTGGAATATAGAATCCACAGCCTTGGTAATAACCAAGTTACCAAACCACGGACATCATTTTAGTACAACGGTCTCTAACCAACACACGTGGACTTCTCTGAAGGTAATACTATATATTGTATTAATATCATTAATTATTAGGGGATTTGCCTGTGTGAGCCAAGGGTTTAAAGATTTGACCATGTATAATAATTAGATGAAATTAAAATGGCGGGAATCCGGTGTTTGGACCACATTGCTGTCGGAGAATAATTATTATGAGGGGCGCCCTTCCCGCAGACAGTGCCTATACTCACTTTTTTCCCTTTTTCCTAAACCGCTATTATTAGACTTTTATCGTGACAATATCTACCTGTTGCATCACCCAGTAATCTGTGCTACTGACCCTATAATGCAGATGATAAGGCAACGAAATGCAATACCTTTCTATCTGAATAGAATAGAATAGAATACTTTTATCACGGAGACTTTCTAACAAAGACATTTACCCGGGACCTACACCCATTCCTGATGGAGACACAGGCGGTTTCCAGACCCCACGGGAAGTTTCTGGTCGAAATAAGCCGTGTGAAACTAAGACCACAAATAGTCCGGAATAGAAATCTCCCATGCACTACATCCATTGAGTTGGATACTAAAGGCGACCCGTGTGCTCTATTTACAGAGGCGGATCACCATTCCCACTTTCTTTCCCAGTTTGTTTTTTTTTTGGGGGGGGGGGGTTTGGTTTTTTTTTTTCTTTTTCTTTTCTTTCTTTCTTTCTTTTTTTTTTCTGAAACGTAAAAATATCCAGAACACAATATATGTACAAAACACAAGCATACACGCCAGATTTTGTTAGTAAGCTGACAGATTCCGGGAGCTTTGCTCCATCCCGCCCCCCACACTGCTTCCGATCAGGAAGAAGCTCCGACTGGCTGCTAATTTGCGTTCAGACAACTAATGACTGCGCCCTCCCCCCGTTTTCCCTCACTTTAATTCCGCTGACTGACACCCGTAATGTCCTGAACGTAACTAACTACAGCAACGTGTTAATGATCATGTCTGCGATGTTCCCTTCAGTATGATGCTCTATTTCCAAAATCATTCACTTATTCTTTGATAATTTTCGAAATTTGCAATAGAAGATTTACAAGGAAAAATCCAGATTTCACATCAAAAATTGCAGAGTAGTTTACCTAATATATTTGTGCCCTCCCCCCCTCCCCCATTTGTCAGAAACTCTTGATCCGCCACTGATTTTGACAGATGTTCCCAAAGTGCTCTAATATGTAAGTGCAGTGGCGGATTTATAGGAGCGGCAGACAGCACCCCTACCCCCTCCCTTTTCTCGCCATATATTTAGAAGAAAATCTCCAGAATGATTGGGCCGGTAGGCAGCACACCTCTCCCCTCCTTTTTTTCTCCACATATCTACAAGTAAAACTTCAGATTTCTGGGGGCGGCAGGCAGCGCCCCTATCCCCCTTCCTTTTTTCACCACATAATTACAAGTAAAACTCCAGATTTATAGCAGCGGCAGGCAGCGCCACTCTCCCCCCTCCCCTTTTCCCCCACGAGTTTACAACGCCCCTCCCCCCATTTTTGTCGCACATATTTACAAGTAAAACTCCAGATTTCTAGGGGCGGCAGGCAGCGCCCCTCTCCGCCCCCTTCACTTTTTTTGCCACATATTTACAAGTGAAACTCCAGATTTATATGGGCGGCAGGCTGCGCTCTTACCCCTCCCTGTTTTTCTCTCCACCTATTTACAAGTAAAACTCCAGAATTATAGGGCCGGCAGGCTGCGCCCCTATCCCCTTGTTTTTTCGCCACATATTTACAAGTAAAACTCCAGATTTATAGGAGTGGCAGGCAGCGCCACTCTCCCCCTCCCTTTCTTCGCCACATGTTAACAAGTGAAGTTCAAGATTTATAGGGCGACCTGCAGCGCACTTGTCTCCCCCCCTCCCATCCCTTTCTTCTGCACATATTTATATGTAAATCTCCAGATTTAGAGGAGCGACAGGCAGCATCCGCCCTTTTTTTCGAAACAAATTTACAAGTAAAACTCCAGATTTATATAGGGAGCAGGCAGCGCCCCTCCCCCTTTTTTTTCTCCCCATACAGACAGGCAGACAACGCTCCTATCCCCCCCCCTCCCCGTTTTTTCTCCACATATTTACGAATAAAACTCCAGATTTCTAGGGGCGGCGGGCAGCTATCTCCCCCCCCTCCCTTTTTTCGCCACATATGTACAAGTAAAGGTCCAGATTCATAGGAGCAGCAATCACCGCTACAAGTAAAACTCCAGATTTATCAGGGTGGCAGGCAGCTCCCCCTCCCCCTTTCTTTTTTCGCCACATACTAACAAGTAAATCTCCAGATTTATAGGAGTGGCACGCAGCGTCTCTATCCCCCCTCCCTCCTTTTTTTCGCAACATATTTTTTTCACCACACGTTTACAAGTAACACTCGAGATTTATCGGGGCGACATGCAACGCCCCTATCCACCTCTCTCCTTTTTTTCTTCACATATTTACAAGTAAAACTGCATGTAAATCTCCAGATTTATAGGGGCGTCAGGCAGCGACCCTATCTCCCCTTTTTTCGCCACACCTTTACAAGTAAATCTCCAGACATATAGGGGCGGTAGGCAGCGCCCTCCTCCCTTCCCTCCCTTTTTTCACCACATATTTACAAGTGAAACCCCAGATATATAGGGGCGGCATGCAGTGCCCATCCCCTCCCCGATGTTTCTGAACATATTTACAAGTAAAACTCCAGATTTATAGGGCGGCAGGCGGGGCCCTCCCCTCCCTTGTTTGACACACATTTACAAGTAAAGTAAAAGTCCAGATTTATAGGGGCTGCAGGCAGCGGGCATCCCCCTCCCAGATTTTTCTCCACATATTTACAAGTAAAATGCCAGATTTATAGACGTGTAGGGGCGGCAGGAAGCGCCCCCCCCCTTCCCTCCCCCTTTTTGCCACATATTTACAAGTAAAATTCCAGATTAATAGGGGCAGCAGGTAGCGCCCCCTCCCTTTTATTCCACATATTTACAAGAGTAAAACTCCACATTTATAGGGGCAGCAGGCAGCACCCCTCTCCCCCTCCCTTTTTTCTTCACATATTCACAAGTAAAAGTCCAGATTTATAGGGGCTACAGGCAGCTCCCTTGTCTTCCCCCTTTCATTTCTTTTGTATACACATATTTATAGATATCCAGATTTATAGGAGCGGAAGACAGCACCCACACCCTTCCCTTTTTCGCCACATATTTAGAAGTAAATCTCAAGATTTATAGTGGCGGCAGGCAGCGCCCCTCTCGGGGAGCTCCTTTTTTGCCACATATTTATAAGTAAAACTCGAGATTTATAGGAGTAGCACGCAGTGCCCCTTTATATCCCCCTTTTTTTCTCCAAATACTTACAATGCCCCTATCTTCCACCCTTTTCGCCACAAATTTACAAGTAAAACTCCAGATTTATAGGGGCGGTAGGAAGCACCCCCCCCCCCCCCCGTTTCTTCGTCATATATTTAAAGTAAATCTCCAGATTTATCAGGGCAGCAGGCATCGGCCCTCCCACTCCCTTTTTTGCGCCACATATTTACAAATAAAACTCCAGATTCATAGGGCGGCAGGCAGAGCCCCTCTCCCCCTCCCTTTTTGCCACATATTTACAAGTAAAGCTTCAGATTAATCGGAGTGGCAGGCAGCTCCACTCTCCCCCTCCCCTTTTTCGCCACATACATGTACTAACAAGTAAAACTCCAGATTTATAGGGGCGGCAGGCAGTGTCTTAATAACCCCCCCCCACCACACCCCCTTCCCCTCCCTTTTTGCACCACATATTTACAAGTAAATCTCCAGATTTATAAGGGCGGCAGGCAACGCCCATATCCCAACCCCTTTTTTCAACAGACATTTTCAAGTAACACTAAAACACACCTATCCTCCCCTCCCCCCTTTTTCGCCACCTATAAACAAGTAAATCTACAGATTTATAGGGCCAGCAGGCAGCATTTCTATTCCTCCTACCCCCTTTTCAGCCACATATTTACAAGGAAAAGTATAGATTTATAGGGGCCGCACGCAGCCCCCCTCCCATTCCCTTGTTTTTTCGCCACATATTTTTAAAAGTAAATCTCCAGATATATAGGGGCGACAGGCAACGAACCTATCCCCCAACTTTTTCTCCACATATTTACTATTAAATCTCCAGATATATTGGGTTGCAGAGAGCTCCCCAATCCCCATCCCATTCTTTCGTCACATATTTACAAGTAAATATCCAGATATATAGGGGTGGCAGGCAATCCCCCCTCCTCCCTTTTTTCGCCAATATTTACAAGTAAAACTCCAGATTTATAGGGGCATGCGTGGTGTAGTGGTTAAGCGCTTGGCTTGCAGCGCCGACGATCCGGGTTCGATTCCCGGGTTGCACCACTATGTTTAAGAGGTTGGTAACCTCTTGTTTCCATGTCGCGATATAACTGAAATATTGTTGAAAGCGACGTAAAGCACCGATCAACCAACCAACAAAATCCAAATTTATAGGGGCGACGGGCATTGCCACTATCCCCTCTTTCTTCACCTCATATTTACAAGTAAAACTCCTGATCTATAAGGGCGTCAGTCAGTGCCCCTCTCCCTTCCCTCCCCTTTTTTGCCACATATTTACAGGTAAATTTCTATATTTGTAGAGGCGGCAGGCAGCGCCCTTATCCCCCTCTCCTTTTCTCACCACATATTTACAAGTAAAACTCCAGATTTATAGCAGCGGCAGGCAGCGCCAGTCCCCCCCCCCCCCCACGAGTTTACAACTAAACCTCAAGATTTATATTGGCTGCTGGCAGCGCCCCTTCCCCCACTTACTTTTTTCGCCACATATTTACAAGTAAAGACTTCAGATTTTTAGGGCGGCAGGCAGCGACCATCTCCACACCCCTCCCTTTTTCCCCACATATATACAAGTAAATTTTCAGATTTATAGAGGCGGTAGGCAGCTCCGTAACACCCCCCCCCCCATTTTCACCACATTTTTACAAGTAAATCTCCAGATATATAGGGGCGGCAGGCAGCGTCCTTATCCCCCTCTTTTTTCATAACATATTTACAAGTAAAACTACAGAATTATAGGGACGGCAGGCAGCATCCCCTTTCCTCCCTTTTTCGCCAATATTCACAAGTAAAACTCAAGATTTATAAAGGCGGCAGGCAGTGCCCCTATTCCCCTCCCCTTTGTTCGCCACATATTTACCAGTAAAACTCCAGATTTGGCAGCCAGGTTTTGCATATACTTGACTTTCCAATGTGCCCTCACCCTTCCCTGTGCCCCTCCTCTTTTTCCCGTTTACAGACATCCTGGATCTGCCACCGAAGTGACTGATTTTTCTCAATCCTAAAATATGTATTTTTTCTTTCTCTCTCTCTCTCTCTCTTTATTTTTCATTTATATTTGTGTTTTTGTTTTCTTTCTTTTTACTTTTTGGTTTTGGTTTCTTTTTTTTTTATTCTGGGGATGGGGGATTTTGCTTTATTTATTTATCTATTTATTTATTTTTTGGTTGTCATCACAATCCTATGGCATATTAGTAATTTGGAAAATTAAGACATGCATCGTGGTCATTCATGGTGGTCATTCATGGTAGTCATGCATGATAGTCATTCATGGTGATTATCGTGCTAGTCATTCATGGTGATTATTCGTGGTAGTCATTCATGGTGATCATTCATGATAATATTGCATGGTGGTCATTCATGATCGTCATTCATGGTGGTTATTCGTAGCAGTTATTCATGGTGATCATTTGTAGTAGTCATTCATGGTGATCATTCATTGTAGTAATGCATGGTGGTCATTCACGGTAGTAATGCATGTTAGTCATTCATGGTAGTCATTCATGGAAGTCATGCATTGTAGTCATTCATTGTGGTCATTCACAGTATTCATTCATGGTAGCCATTCATGGTAGTCTTTTATGGCGGTCATTCATGACAACCAATCAGGAAAGTCCTTCATGGTGGTCATTCATGGTAGACATTCATGGTAGTCATTTAAAGTGGATATTCACGGTACTCATTCATGGTTATTCATAGTAGTCATTCATGGTACTCATTCATGGTGGTAATTCATGGTGGGCATTCATAGTGGTCATTCATGGTGGTTATTCATGATAGTCCTTCATGGTGGTCATTCATGGTAGCCATTCATGGTGGTTATTCATTGTGTACATTCATGGTAGTCATTCATTATGGTTATCCATGCTGGTTATTCATGATAGTCATTCATGGTGTACATTCATGGTAGTCATTCATAGTGGTCTTACATGATAGTTATTCATGATGGTCATTCATGGCGGGTATTCCGTGTGGGCATTCATGATAGTCATTCATGATAATCATTCATGGTAGTCATTTATAGAAATCATTGTTGGTTGTTCATGGTAGTCATTCATATCGGTCATACATGTGGTCATTCATGGTGGTCTTTCTTGAAAGTCATTCATGGTAGTCATTGTTGGTTGTTCTTGTTGGTCATTCATGCTAGTCATTCATGGAAGGCATTGATGGTAGTCCTTTATGGTGGGCATTCATGGTAGTCATTCATGCACATTTTATTTTCCAAATTACAAAAATCTCATGACACATAGTATGATATCAACATAATGGAAAAAGGGGGACGTGCATGCAGCCTCATATGACTAATATTTCGCACTATTCAGTCTGAAATGAGGAGGAGGTTATTGCAGCCATAAAAATGGTCGAGAATGACCATGTTTCTTTGGTTAAAATTTTGCAATCAAATGGGGTTTCCAACCCTGCAACCCCCCCCCCTCTTCTTAATCCGACAATGAGACAGCACTTACCCGATTCACTAAGGGATCCTTGACATATCAGATCTACCGGGACATACGACCGTGACAGTTTTACTGTCTGATCCAAAATACCGGAAAGCGACGATCCTGTATCTAGTACAACATGACACCCCTCCCCTGTCATGGCAAAATCAACCTGTTGTATTTTATATACATGTACGTATTACACATCTTGAAAATGCACAGATCGAAAGGGGGGTGGACATGTATCTGAAACCTCTCCGAAATTTAGCGAAAATTACTTTTCTGTTATTTCTTTTTGCTATATTCCTCGTTTTATCGATTTCCTAAGGGTTAAGCCGCTAGAAAATCTACATCTGTCGTTTACATTCTATAGAGCTTTTCCAATCCTGCAATACCTCCCCCACCCTCCTCTTAATCCTCAATGAGTCGGCACTTACCGGATTACATTCTACATAGCTTTTTGCAAGATTTCAACTTTCACAACAGTTTACACACAATACTGACTTTAATTTCGAAGAGGAAATCTTATTTTTGGTATAAAGAACGTCATTCTATCAATTTCTTCTTCATCATCATCTTCTTCTTCTGTTTCTTCTTTACCTTCTTCTGTCAAAGCGTAGGAACACACTGTTTTGCTTCTTCACATTAAAACAGTTTTGCTTAACAAGTATTTGTACAGTAAAAGTCTATATTCGGTTATAATTTGTTATAGTTTACAATTTAATTTGTTGTGGTCTCCCCCCCCCCTTTTTTTCAAATGACGAAATATTTTATCACCACTTGTACCAATGCCGAGTTGTCTGGCACGGCCGATGCTATTCGCACGACGGTCGTGTACGTAAACCGGTATTCTATATACACGACGGTCGTGTAAATAGCTGAGGTAGTATGCAATGGCTATTTACACGACGGTCGTGTTCTTAAAGTGATATGGCTATTTACACGACGGTCGTGTACTTAAAGTGATATGGCTATATACACGACGGTCGTGTACTTAAAGTGATAAGGCTATATACACGACGGTCGTGTACCTAAAGTGATACAGTATGGCTATATACACGACGGTCGTGTTCCACCTAAAGTGATGTGGCTATTTACACGACGTGTCATGTTGTGTACCTAACAGATTTCCTGTCGAGGCCCGGCCTTGTGCCCGAACGAATGCTGGGGAAGTTTGATACACCCGGAAACTTTGTGTCCTATATATATATGCGAAAATCGTAACATAAACTTAGAAAATGTTGTATTTCGACGTATCAAATGCAGATACATATATTATGTATCTGTCAAATGTAAAGCCGGCAAACAAAATAATTGTTTATTTGTCTATTTACAAGAAGTTACACTCTTGTACATAGGAGGGTCTAAAATTTTGTGAAAGGGGGAAGGGGTTGCAGTCTCCCATTACAAATGTTTTGCACTATCGGTCTTGAAAGGGGGTAACGTTGCAGCACTAAAAATATGGTCGAAAAGACCTTTTTGGGGGGATTAAACGTTTCCGAACAAAAAAGAGGGATTGCAATCCCCTTACCCCCTATAATCCGCCAATAGTGTACTTAAAAATAATTTGCTTAATAAGAGATATTGGAAATGGGGGAAGGGTGCTATTCAAACTCCCTGTGCTGTTTCTGGGTGTTAATTGTGTCAAATATTTTCATCTTACTTTGTATTATCTATTTCTTTATTAAAGTATTTATACAGAGCAGTATTCTTATACAGAAAATTTCTATTCAAGATAATAAAATCTCTCATTGAAGAGATTCATTTGTTTATAAAACAATCAAATGAAATAATTGACCACAGGAATTGTTTAAAACAAAACTGGGGGTTTTTTCCGCATTCGGGCATCCTCGGCCTTTTACTCTCTAAATCGTTAAGTTTGCGGGAAAGGGGGCGCCTCACAGGTACGGGCTATATACCCGTCATCTACTCAGGCAGTGAATAGCCGTATCACTTTAGGTACACGACCGTCGTGTAAATAGCCATATCACTTTAGGTACAAGACTGTCGTGTAAATAGCCATATCACTTTAGGTACACGACCGTCGTGTAAATAGCCGTTTCACTTAGGTATACGACCGTCGTGTAAATACACCGATCCACTTTCGTCGAATATTAAGTATTTTAGCGCAAAATACGACTATGATGACGTCACGTAAGGTTGGACAAGTCGGACATTTGACTATGACGTCATAAGTAAAACAATCAAAAGTCTGCCAAACATCGCTTTCTATGCTGAAAAGTGGATCGGTGTATAGCCACTACCGTCTGGCACACATCTCGTCTTGGACGGCTGCCAGGAAGCGAGGCAGACGACAGAAAATTATGTTGGGAATATTCAGAACAATGCAGAATGACAGGTATGATGATGAAAGAGTACCCCACATTGTTTCTTTGATAAAAATGGAAAGGTGTGTGAAATATGCCTCGTAGGCTAGTAGCAATCATGATCAGCACGGGTTCGCGTGATATCTAGTCTCTTGTGAGTCTTGATGGGCAACATTCCATCATCCATGAATGGCTGCCATGACAGTAATCCAATGCAAGACTCCGTTTCTCTTATTTACTTGCTGTTTGTCAACGAGGTCATGTTTATAGGACTACCATGCCAGGAAAAAGGGAAGCTGACAATGGTCTTTTCCAACCCTTAAGGCAGGTTCATAGACGAATCTAGAAATGTCTGAAAAGGGGAGGGGGTTGCAGTCTCCCATGACAGTAATGGTTTTGCACTATTAAGTCTGGAAAAGTGGGGGGGGGGAATTTCTTTTGAGATTCTTGCATGTGGCCGTTTTATTATGCTGTCGTTTACTATTGCCACTCGCCAGATTCTCTTTTCAGCCCTTCTTTACGTTATTTGGGTTTTCATGATTTGACATCCCCCGTGTACAAACGATCAAAATCACCGTACATACCTTTGTTTCCTGCAGAATGCAGGTCACAGATAATATCCAGACATATTTTCCTTCATTGTCATGCAAAATTTTCCATCATATGCCCTGTACAACACTGATAAATGTCCAGGTGAAAAACTTTTCAAAACTAAACACGTGCCTGACGTAAGAATAAACAATTATAGTCTGTTCTCAAAAAGCGGGAGATTTAAACTGTATTAAAGTAAAATTATTTTTTAATGGTTTTATTCCACGATTTTTATAAAACTAACGAAAGTAACAATTTTAGCACAAAGAATAGTACTTCAGAATCAATAATGGTTTCGTATATTTAATCTTCCTGTTCAATCATGAATTGATTTGAAAACACACTATAACTCACGTGACTAGTTCGTCCTGATTTGAAACATGGCGGCGATTTTGATGGTGTCATATGAAAGGATATGACTACATTAAAACATGATGAGGGCGTATCATACACCCGTTAGGGGTGCCCTATTTTTTTTTATTAGAAAATTATTGAAAATTCCTTCCTCATTCAGTTTCTTTCAAATTTTTATTTGTGCTAAAATTAGATACGAAACTTGGCCACAACTTCTTACTACCTTTGTGGATTTCAACAATATTACACAAGTAATTTTGCTCTAGGCCAAAGTATGTGTTATCTTGAGTCCTGAATAATTGGGGGGGGGGGGTGTTTCACACTTTCCTTAAGTCAACAAATCTGAAATTAAACATCTTAATAGTCCTCCGAAGGGAAGTGTCATAAAACAAAGAACAATTAACAGTAGTATAGTGTGAGGATTTTAAAACATCAAACTCGATTCACTGCACCCTAGAATCCACTTTGTGCTATATAGAACAAAGAAGGATCAGCCAAGCGTGAAACCTGAAATACAAGAGTTATCTTCTCTTACCCGAAAAGACTGGTGCTTAGGAAATGAACCAATCAGAATCCATAAAAGATGATTGACAGATCACGAAGCAAAGGATGAAGCGAAGAATATTCGAGAGAAAAGGGGGGAGGTGTTATTCTTAAACATTAATTAAAATTTTATTAGAACTTGAAAGCTATTGATGGTCAGGCTAGACTAATGTACAAGCAGGTGGGTTAAGACAAAGGAAAATTGATAAACTAGACTTTAAACGGATGTCAATAATAAATACAAAAGAGCGAAGCTTATTAAATGTTTGAATTTATAAGGTACTGATGGGCGGGTTAGAATAATTTAAATGAAGAAATCGAAGGGACGTCAACCTTGTTAGTGGATACATCCAATCACAATATTGCTTTGCATTTACATTTACGTCAGGTATTCTTTTTCATTTATACTGTCATGGTGAAACAACACCTGTCGCGTTCAACCGACCGATTGACGTAACACTTTATAGACAAAGAAGAAAGCAGAAATACTTCATTTCAATGGAATATTTGATTTGATTGTTTGAAGAACGTACATATCGAAAAAAGGAGTGTTCCATTAATTAAGCGTGTAACTCGCAATCGATTTTATAACCTTTTATACATGGTCGTCGGACTGAGTCTTTATTTATAACAACTTTATTATTATTTCTGGGCAATTTGATCCATTAAACATACACGTCTTATTGCCCGAGTAAACAAATTTACTAGCAATGCACTGCCATGTTTGTATAAAACCAGCATGACTAGTGATTATCAGGTTGAAAATACCAAACCTGATATAGAATAAGATACACTCCTTCGATGTGCATACAAGACATCATGTTGAAATCTCTAACGTGAAATCACATCTATTGATGAATACGTCATATTTTAGACCCGATCATTACGAGCTATTTTATTACGAGTTAGTTTAGACGTAGGATCACCGATGAAGGTTTTTTTACCCGAAACATGCATGTATGGTTCATATTGTTAATTCAATCCGCTGTTGATGATGCTATACTCTTTCAAGTCTCGTTACATTCGAATATATCACAACACTGTAGTGAGACTGAGTCTTTCTTCATACAAATATATTATTATTTCTTCCTCGAGTTTTTCATATTTTGTTGTATATGTATTCCACGAAAGACATATTATTTCATTGTATACGAACATCATCATCTCTCTCATTGTTTCCATTGACACCACTGGGACATTTTACGTTGCGGGAACCCCCCCCCCAACCAATAAACTATAAGACTACAAAGAATGAAAGGTACTGATGGACAGGCTAGACTAATTTATATAAAGAAAATCGAAGGCACGTCACCGTTGCTAGTGGATACATCCAATCACAATATTGCTTTCATTTGAATTTATGTTTCGAATGAAATGAGTGTCTTAGTCTGAGAATAGAGCTGCAACAGTGAACATGTCTTTTTATCAAAGTATTGAGACCGATTCTGTCGTCGACTCAATACCAGACTGTATACCGTCATACGATATACCGTCGAATACAGTGCGCCACGCAAGGAGGGGCATTTTAACACCTCTTATTTGTACTTTACAGCCCCGATATCCGGAGTATGTAGGATATGTTACTCGACTGAATTCCTTTCGAGAAAGTTGGCCGAGATACCTTCCGGGACCTAAATTAGAAGATTTAGCACGGTCTGGATTTCTGTATTCTCAGATAGGTGATAAAGTAGTCTGTTTTAACTGTGGACTAACTTTAAAATTCTGGGAACCGAATGATTGCGCTTTCAAGGAACATTCTCGATGGAACCCCGATTGTAATTATGCCAAGATGGTGTGTAATAGCAGATGTTTCTTTCTTTGTTTGAAATTTTCCACGACATCACAATCCGATTGTTCATATGTCGAGATTTTGTATAGATAGCAGATGTCTCTTTCTTTGTTTGATATTTTCCATGACGTCACAAACATTACGAGTTTGAATCAACCAATGACATCAAGGATGCGTGCGCACTCACCGACGAAACAAAGAGGATGTTATATTTCAAATTTCTTTATTCTCAGAGAAACATTGAAAACTTCAACCTGTCTCGTTGCAAGCTATCGTTAGGAAATGGGAGATTCGTACAAGTCTTGGAATGGCAAGGAGAACTCAGAGTAGATCTGAGGGAATGGAACAACGATCGTCCCACAACCAAAGGCATCAGTCTTAATTTGATGCAATTCAAGAATTTAACGACAGCCATCGAATTTACCATCGATCCGGTATATATGAAATCAACAGAAGACGAGAAGATTCATTTGGGCAGAAAGGTCTTTGTAAAATGGAGCAAGGGAAATCCGTGTGTGGACATAAGAAAATACTTTAAACCGGAGAATGCTCTAGATACTGTTCCCACCAAAAAAGGTCTGTGTCTCCGACCTTCGGAATACACTAAATTCAAAGAACTGTTTTCAGAGATTGAGAAATGTGTACCAGAACTGAGTACAGTGGTCCCTTGCTTTGCACAAGACGACCACATTGAATCAACCAGGTATGTTGAGATGTCAGGAGTGTAATCCAGACCATTACACAGACTGGTAATAAACAGATCATTTGTGTAAACTTTTGTGTTAGGACTGTATGAGGACTGAAATTCACGGTATATTTTGTTTTGTATTGATGATGCATGTCATTCATTTTTGTCTAAGATAATAAAAACAATAAACTTGATTTTAGCTTTTTTCTTCATTTATTGACAACATGTTACAAACCATCGATACGATTACGTACAAAGGTATCGTTATGAACGTGATTACGAACGAGAAAATGACGACAAATGTCCGTCAAAGTTCTGCCTTTTAGGCGTTGCACCACACAATAGATACAATATTGACCACATACATCAGAATCTACATCTTGAAGTCTGTCTTTGAGGTACATGTAGCTAGGTCCGTTAGCTATCAATACATTTTTTAAACGAGCATGATAATGTTCCGGTGGTCGTCCTAAAGAATCGAAAAATTCACAAGGTCTTCCTTTACGAGGGAAATAAAATGCCGTCCAGTGCTGTCCCGATTGATCACAGGGATCCGTGTTGACCACATAAAAAAGAAGGTCTATCGGTCACAAGACTCGGTAACTCGTCTGCACAGATGACTTTGCCCGTGGGGAGGAAAGACTCGATGTCGAGATTATTCATTGCTTGTAGACGCTGCGAGATTGATCGATGCGTAAAATTTCTGGAAATTTACCATACATCAGCAAGGTCACGCTCTCGGGTAACACTACTGGGTCCAAAAACCCCTGAGAATCCCGTTTTTCACTGCAAAACTCTGCAACACCCTGAAAAACTCTGAAAAACACTGAAGTCTGCCTGAAAAAACACTGAAAAACTCTGACAGCCCTGATAAACACTGAAAAACTCTGAAGTCTACCCTGAAAAACTCTGAAAAACACTGACGACCCTGAAAAACTCTGCAAAACTCTGAAAAACTCTGACGCTACTGAAAAACTCTGCAAAACTCTGAAAAACCCTGAAAAACACTGACACCTACTGCGATGCCCTCCGGCCGTGCGATCGCGGCCTCGCGTACTTCTATACGGTCCCTTTTATAATATAAGCCCTTAAAATGGTTCGCTGTTATCTATATATGACCTTTAATAAGTATTAAATGTGATAAATTTATAAGCGGGGAATAAGAAAAAAAAACCCGCATTTTTTTACCATTTGTCAAGGGCTTATTTTAACGATTTTTATGGATAAAATTACTAAGATATTGTTCCTATTCTGACTTACGTTTGTAAGATGATCTTTACATTTGCAGTTTAATAAATCACATGAATTACGTACTTAGCAAAAACAGTTTTATTGACACAGGACTTTCCAGCGCGATGTCACTTTTTTTATTGATCGACATAAAAAAAGAAAGAAGAATGAAACAAACAAACAAACGAACGACCAAATAATCTAACTACAGCAGTAGCATGTTACTTAACATTGTTGTTTCATAGAGGTGAATTAAGGGAGGGGGAAATAAGTACAAAATATACAACAAGACATTTTAAAATTTATGTATTATTTATTTATTTGTTTATTTATTTATTTATTTAATTTATTTATTTATTTATTTATTTATTTATTTATTTATTTATAATAAAAGCACTATTTTTCCGTACTGTAACATTTCGGCCAGCGGCCTTCCTCGCGGACTTCATTTATTTATTTATTTTCTTATTTATTTATTATTTATCTATTTATTTAATTATTAAATCATCAATTTATTTATAATTAGAACATTAAACTTTTCTGTACGAAAAAAATACATCAAAATAAATTTAATAAAAATAATAAGATTTTAAAAAGTCGATAGACGAAGTTTACAGAAAACGCATAGTTTTAATTGTAAATAGATAAATAAATACAGAAAAAAGAAATAATTAATTCTATATATCCCTATCAATCATTTTAATAACACATAATGATTGATGTTTATTTTTACATCTTTTCCAATCTGTGTAAAGAATCCACCCAGATCGTTATGTTACGATCATAAGGCCGCTCCCCACTCTCTTTCGAGTTTAAAGGCATTCATGATTAATATTGATAAATCAACATTGCATTCTTCATAAATTAGTGGCCATTCACCGATAAAACGCTGTGAAGTTGCGTTAATTTAATTCTACCAACCCCCCCCCCTTTTTTTAAACAGTGTCCAACTTGAGTGAACGAGCATGGCTTTGGGTATGCGTATTTCCTTCTCGCTACAGGCCGTAAAGCAGCTACTTATTTAATCCGTATGTAAATTAATGGAACAGAATAGCACTTTATATCACAGCTTTACAAATCTCACATTTCGCATGTATTCTATAATATTGCTATTATCAGAGGAAATGCTGAAGAAATTGAACTTAAATAATTGATGTAGTTTAGTTTATGACATAAAAATAAATAAATGATCGTGTGTAAAACAAATTATTTCACTTTTGAAGAGTGAAAATCAGTTTTTGTCCTAAACTTAATAAGTCACTGTTAAAATGACACTTTAATTTTGCCAATAACACAAAATTAACATTGAAATGTATCAACTGGATATGTTTCAACCTGTTACTAAATATGTTTTGTCCCCTCATACATACCAAGGTGCTGTTAATTACGATTCCCAATTTACAGCATGATAGGTAAAAAACTACATGAGATTACGAGCGAGAGAAGAGAGAAAGAGAAGGGGCGTGTGTGTTTGGGGGGTGGGGGTGGGGTGGGGGGGGGGGTGTGTATGGTCTCAATTTTAAATATACGAGTACTATATGATTTAAACATCCTACTCGACAATTTACGATTTGGATCCATAGATTGGGGCAGAACGAGGTATCTGCTCTAAATATGACACGGTTTACTTGAATTTATATGTCATTTTGAAAATAAAGGTCAAATACTTTGCTAGTTTTGATAGGACAGGGTATTTTTATGTAAGACTTCTATGCCCCAGTCAACAAACCGAGCGCCCTTGTATTCGCCATTGCTATACATGACCCTTACTGGATACATTGTTGCAATACGTAATAAGGGAGATACTGTTCATAGGCGGATCTAGAAAGTTTTGAAAGAAGAAAGGGGAAGGGGAGGGCACAGTCTCCCATTGAAAGGGGGGGGGGGGGTTGCTGTTAGGCGAGCGCCCTTGTATTCGCCATTGCTATACATGACCCTTACTGGATACATTGTTACAATACGTAATAGGCGGGCGGATCTAGAAATTTTTGAAAGAAAAGGGGGGGGGGGAGGGGAGAGCACAGTCTCCCATTGAAAAAGGCGGGGGGGATGCTGTTAGATAAAAGCATTTTATTGTATAGAGTTACATGATGTAGATTAAGTAGGTAGTGATATAACAAACGGCAGATACGTTGTTACACTGATATATTGAAACTTATTTAATGCTATTTCAAGCAACATTATTGAATACCGAGAGAATATTTAATCACTGAAATATTTTATAGGACAAAATTTACGTATGTCATTCGAATGAAAGAGCAACACGTAGACACGTAAAATTTTCAGTTAAAGAAAGTTATTGTCCTCTGAACTTTGTTATATTACGCTGTCATAATAAGAACAAAGGTTAAATTTGTATATCTTAATTTTGTGTGAAAAGTATTGATATTGAAAAACGTATTGCGTGTGTGTGTATGTGAGAGAAGGGGTGGGGGTGTTTAAACCTAAAGGTCGTCACATGAAAATATATGGGTATAGTCTCTATAAATGTTGCAACAGAATTGGAATAGAATGCATTGTGTTATTTAAAATGAATGACAAGCGATTTTCTTTGTGGTCGATTTGCTGTCAGTACTGGTGTATTAAATTCGCTTTTCGTATAAAATTTATAGTTACTGGTCACATTCAAATATTATTTATTTACTTATTTATTTATTTATTTATTTATTTATTCATTTATTTATTCACTTTTTTATTTATTATTCAATAATTTATTATTTATTCACTAATTTATAGTTCTGGAGCTTCTTTTTTATATATATATTTTTTATTTTTTTTTTTTCAATATTTAAATGCACAGTTATGAAACAGTGATATTTACCAGGAATATATGTACATACATTTTCATTTGGAAATACAAATGTATATATAAATCTCGGTAAGAAAAGCCTTTGTATTGTAGTACGCCTCTACTGGGTTTGTTTGGTTTTGAATAATGCATCAGTAAAATTAAATTTAGGGATTTGTTAAAATAATTTCACTACAAAACACCGTACAAAAATGCAAGATATGTTTTATTTATTTTCTCTTCCCTTTTTTTTCTAATTTACCACTAATTAACTCATCACATTTTATATACATTAATGCTAATAGGGCTTATAGAAGGGACCGTATAGAAGTACGCGAGGCCGCGATCGCACGGTCGGAGGGCATCGCAGCAGGTGTCAGTGTTTTTCAGAGTTTTTCAGAGTTTTGCAGAGTTTTTCAGTGGCGTCAGAGTTTTTCAGAGTTTTGCAGAGTTTTTCAGGGTCGTCAGTGTTTTTCAGAGTTTTCAGGGTAGACTTCAGAGTTTTTCAGTGTTTATCAGGGCTGTCAGAATTTTTCAGTGTTTTTCAGGCAGACTTCAGTGTTTTTCAGAGTTTTTCAGGGTGTTGCAGAGTTTTGCAGTGAAAAACGGGATTCTCAGGGGTTTTTGGACCCAGTAGTGTAATTCTTTGGCAAACCGCAATTCTAGGCGACAATGTGCTCTTCTTTTCACGTTGAAATCCATGTATGGATTAAGATCTAATTGAAATAGAGTGTATCCTTTTGCATATTCTTGTCTGTCGATCCGAACATCCTTCCGTAGAGTTTGATAGGCACTCACATAGTTGTCAGGTGCAAAGTTCGGTTGTAAAGGTTTGGCAGGAAGCGATTGTCCGTCCACGTAGAATGCCACGGAATTACAATCAAAGTGTTGGAAATTGAAGGGAGACTTCTTATAATCTCCAATATAAGCACTGCTAGAGACCATTCCCAATACGAGTTGAGAAGGTACTTCTCCTTGAAACACGTTATCGGCACTAAAACTGAATTCTCCTTTGGCGATGGAGGCAATCTTGATCGATGACGTCATGTAGGGATAAATGGCGGGTGTCTTCTCCAATAATTTTTCGTGAGCCATGGTGAGAGCCGGGTTCGGTCTCTGTATGCAAACCTTTAAGGTGGCATCGACGATTTCGACTTTTTCGTCCGGAGTGCTAGTGTTAGACATCAACCGAAACGCATGTTTGCTGGGCCATAGTTTAAAATCACGGGAATACCGTTAAGAATAGGTTTGTCTTGGGAAAAGAGACCCAACATGATGGGACCTTCTAAATCCAATAATCCACCTTTTTCAGTATACTGTGCTCGATTGTACAACCCCGTGTTACGACCCGTCTTGGAATCGGCATCGTCAAATGCCCCTCCACTGTCCTTGATAAACAATTGGCCGCCGTTCTTAACAACATCCTCTTCCTTATTACTGAACAACGTATCAATGTACGCTTTGTAGGGATAATTGGTTCCCAACTCGGACCAAGCCCACGATATCGGATTCTGTCACCGCACTTCCGTCTCCTTTGGTCAATTTCAATTTGACTTGAAGACGACTTTGTTTCAAATCCAAATATCCACTCGACTGGGGAATCACGTGAAATTCTATGGCGGCATCTCCTCCAAGTTGATTAATCGGTTTAAATTCGACCCATTCTCTGACTTGAACAGCGGTGTCGGTAGGCGGTGCATCAAAGATAGACAACTGATGTCTGTGGTTTTCTTCCATGTCTAATGAACGTACTCGTTGTCTTCGCGCAGAGTCTTGAGTCTTTTACCGATAGGTCCCAGAGGATGGCTACCTTTGCGTTTACTGCCTCTTATAACCTTCCTTCCCTCACGCTTCAATTCCGACTTTGCGATCTCGACTGCTTGTGCCACGGGTGTCACCAGCGTGACGTTTGGCGTTCGAGCACTTTCTTCGGCTCTTTGTTTCGATCCACTTCCCACCAGGTATCGACCTTTATGATCCGGTTTGACCCGTCCCTCCGAGATGTCAATGAAGTACTGTTCCCATTTTTTGCAGTCTGGAACGTAGGGTACACATTTACCTTGAGTAGAGTCGTAAATCTTTATGGAACCCATGTTCGTCTTCTGAACAATAATATGCAATACAATGTGCCTTCCAATGGTATCGTGATTTTGAGATCACTCCCTCTTATAAAGAATCGCAAACTCGTTAGCACTTTATGACGCAACCCAAAGAAATAAGGTCGGTCAAAGGTCAGATGAGTCAACACCGAATTTCTAGTCAAAGATTTTCCATCGCCTTGTGCGGCAGGAATGGTACGGAGAACGGGAAACAAAGAATTCTGGACGTACGAGTCTTCGATGACGTCACAGCACACATGTAAACGTTGTTGAAAAGGGCAACGAAGCGTGATTTCTAGCAAGGCACATTCCCAGTTTCTGTCTAAATTGTACGCTTTCGGTAAGACCACCGTAAAGTCCCCGGGAGAAGTGTTGGAATGAAACGACGAGGAATCGGTGCTTGAAACGTACAAGATGTGTTCCATGCTTTGGTGTTCGTTACTTTGGACACCTGCCCTCTTATAACTTTTGTTCGTATTGCTGTATATCAATTTTGGAAATCCAGCTGTTAAATTTTTTTCGGCCAACCCCACCATTTCACCAATACCCGGTTTCCTTTACGCTTTAATACTCTTTCTATGCGATAGGTGGTATCGTCCGTCACGATCACTCTAGATAGTTCCGACTCGTAAAAACTCCCTTCTATGGCATCCCCTTCTACGTCCTTTAATGTATAACACGGAATGCCTTGACGCATGACTCGCGATGAAATCAGAAAATATTCTAAGTCCACCTCTCGTCGTACTCTCACTGGAAAGGTCGCTGCATATGTGAAATTCGCACCGTGTCTCCGACTCTGAGTAGCCGGTCCTCCTCGCATCACTGGCTTTTTGGTTTTAGGTCGAATATCGTTCTGAATCTTCCATATATCGACTTGATCTTTTTTCTTGACGGCGCCAGGAGCTCTTTTGATACTGCGATGATAGTGGCATTGTAGCTCTGCGTGATCTGCTCCAAGACGTCGATCCAACGATTGGTCTGATGACGACTGCGATAACGACTGATTCTAGACTTGAGATTTTTGATGACTCGTTCTGCATAATTGGCTTTACTTTCGTTTTGTGTGAAAAAATGATCGATTCCGAGCTCCGCCGTCAATTCCTGAATAGTCCTATTTTTAACTTCCACACCTTTGTACGTTCGAAGTTTATCCAGAACCCTCCCTCGATTGAATATCGTTTTCAGTGCCAATGCCATTTCAGAGCCTTTGGTCGTGTGCGGAGGAACCGTCCACACGTACCGAGAAAAGATGTCGATGACCACGAGGAAATACCCCATCCCGTCATTGTCTTTGGTGTATACCGTCATGGAAGCTGTGTCGGCATCCCATTGATAATCGATATACGGTACGACGACCTTCCGTCTCTTAAATCGTCGTCTGACGTGTTGATGTAAATTAAAAGTTTATTGTGTCTGCAACCATTTTCGAATCTTTGCTCTTGCCAAGACGTATTTTCCTTCTCTGCGCACGGCTCTATATAATTTTTCTAGTCCACCATACGACCCGGCATGACGAGGATCGTAGTAAATGGATTCTAAGTAGTCTTCATAAGTCATGATTCTTTTTTTCATGGTCGAAAATTGAGTACTCTTATAAACATGTCACTTCTCAACCAGTACAGTCAATGGTCTCAATGGTCGTATAAATCAATGCTTCTTCCAATATCTGTCGACTATTTTACGACAGCCTGCACAAATCGAATCTACGTCGAGTTTCCCTTCTTCGATACCCTTCATACAAAATTTACACCGCATATAGATGCATACCCGATCACATGAGTTGCAGATCGGTTGTTTACATTTAGGACATCTGATTCCGATGTCGGACCATTCCGAACAATGTCGACATTTATAAAACTTGCATTTATCTCCTTTACAAAGAATACAGCACTCCTCACAGACATCTGCATTGCATTCGTGACATTGATATCTTAGCTCTTCTACGTCTCGCTTACAGTGAGAACAAGTAATATACTCCGTACCGAAGAGGTCCTCTAAGAGGTCGTAGTCGCATTTCCAACATAACATTTCGTCATCTTTACATTTGGGACAGGCAAGAGTCGTGTTAGTATTACGCGCCATCGTCGAAACGACCTGTTTGGTTCGCTGCCAGATGATGAATGACGACTTTTGTTTTGGGTAGAAAAATAAAATAAAAGGAAAATCTAATAATAATTCGATCATTTATTGCCCCGCTAACACCACGTGATGAACAAGGATTAGGGCCGTCCCATTGTTCGTCACTTACAATGAATATAGATATGTACAATGAATATCTATCTCACTACTTTAGTCAAACCTTGCCTCATGGCTCGGAGCGATGTCTCCATCGTCCAAGTTTAGTCATTTCGGATTCTCGATAGACACACACAAATAATAAAATTCATAGATATGGAATCAAAGCCATCCAAACGATGAACAATTGAATACACGATATCGCCAGCAAGAAACAAATCAGGTCTAAACATGTTTCACAACACCGGGATTTATGCGATCTATGTGATCCAACTCTTTTGGACGTACGAATGTCTGTCTTGGTTGTACGTGGAAGATCGGATTCCTCTGTAACCATTGGTATGCGAATCGATCGTTCCGTATCTTGCGTCGTCACGACAGGTGATCAGACATCGACCAAAGCATCGGTGTCGTTCTGCAGGCTCTTCTCTGATGGTGTTAATATACATAATAACGGTTGTACACTTTGATGTTCGAACTTTGACGACAAACCGTCTTGTTTGGACTTTTGCGATGTATGAATTAAACCATGTGCCCATACACCCATGGTGAATCGTTTTTACGATGAGTGAATCGAGTTCTCTTATAAGCTTAATGCCAACTCTAAGATGACGGGATATACTGTATCTTCTATGTCTGTCTCTGATTTTATCCCAGTGATGAGCAAGGCACCCGAAAAATGTAGAGTAAAATGAATAGTGTCCCTCCTAAACGTGATGGCAGGAAACAACTCGGGTTCGTAAGTCAAAGGAAACGGAATGTTTTCTACTTTGACGGAAGTTTCTAATCGATGTGAGGCTGATGCAGTGACGACCTTGACATCAGTTACCATCGTGCAATAACCTTTCTTTTTAAGGATACGCACGTGTCGTTTAAGTCTCTTTACACCCTCCTTAAAAGACGAACATCTACCGTTACAGTTGATGGCCCCACTAGCGAACACTTTACAGTTCCCGCCGAGCTTAGGATCATGCCATATGAGTCCGCTAAAGCGTGTTGGATTGAATCTGGCATGGGTGAGTTCGTCATTCAGAGATTTCAGATCGATCTCGCGATCTAACCTTCCTTGCACAACCACATTCGTCAAATGCATGATGAAAACTGATATCAAAGTATAGATTTCATTCGTATTTATTGACATGCGCAATGAAGAATAATCAATACAACGACTACACACATTCAAAAGTAAATGCTTTACAAGGCATTATTTGTAATTATCAGCAACATGTTAACTCAAATGAAATACTCAGAAACACACTATCTCGTTCATTTTTTTTTTCTATCTATCTCTGTTGCAAAATTACATTCATTCACATGAAAATAACTTGGTTATTCATTTTCAAATAATTTTTTTAGATGAACGACAAATGTTTATTCAGAATATAAGTTAGATATACAAAATGCATACACGAGTCAGTTAAAAAATATCCATTTCGATGGCATTGGTGGACTCGGTGGAGATGATGTCTCTTCCGGTGGATGCGGTGGGACTTCCGCTTGCTTTAACACGGGTTTCGGTGGATGCTGTGGAACGCGTCGACTTGTCTGTGGACGCGGTGAACGATTCTTTTTTCTTGGTGGTGAACAGAGTGGAGTCGTACCTCGATTTGCTATGGGATCAAGTGGAGGTGGTTGGTGGTGGAGACTTTGGTGTCCTCTGAGTGGAGACTGTAATGCTTTGGGTGGAGTGAACGGAAAACTCCCTTCGTTCACAACGGGGTCGGATGGAGTCAGTGGTTTTCGATGTCTGCGCTGTGGAGACTGTGGAACAACGCAATGTTTATTTCTCACGTGACGTAACATTGCATCTTTGCTCGTAAATGTATCCGAACAAAACATGCACGGTATATTGGATGTTCCACCGGACTGAAGCAAACGTTGATATCTATCGTAAGGTATCAACACGGATTTTTTAGCCATGGTAGATGATTCAAGACCAACCTCACAACGAATTGAATGGGATTGGCGGCTTTCAAAACGATTTGTTTCTTGTGTTGAAACGCGAGTTTTTTATCTCCCTCGAGATACAACACTTTTTTGTATTTCTTCGGTGTCTGCTGTTGTTCCGTCGTGAAAGGTACGTTCCCTTTTAGCACATTGTGTACGACTTCACTCACCGCGTTCAGTTGGGAATCGGATAGTGTTTGAAGTAATGCTTTTCTTTGTTTCAATTTGGCTTCCACAAATAATACCAGAAAAGGGCGTTGACTGCTGAGTAATCAGCTCATGATTGTTTCGTGGTGTTTCTCACGTCCTCTTATAAACTTTGATATATGACGGGATCTTCCCCCGGAAATATATGCGTGCGCAGCCTATATCGATCTTCCGAGTGAGGAGACGTATCCACCAACAGATATCCATACGGTTCCCTCGTGGCATCCGAATATGCCGAGGTCAAGAGGTCGCCTCTACCCGGAAACAGTTCACGACCCAGAAAGCTAATTTGAGCTGCATCCCGGACGTTTTTCATGAGAACGAGATAGTAAGTATTCAAGGCTATAGTGCGCGACTTTGAGCCTCTCTGAAACAAGTTTTGAGTGATAAAGATGACGCTGAGGCGACGGTGATGGCAGCCTTGCGTAAAAAGTAGTTCCATTTCCGCATCGTTCAACAGTTGATGTGCTAAATCATCGATAATGATCAGTCGATGTCGACGTTCGCGGGTGAATTCCTCAATCTCCTCTCGCGTGGGTAGTCCGTGTTTCATGATGAAGTTGGTTAACACTGTTTCCATCTCGTCAAATAACGTAGCAATACAGGATACGGTCGGGAGGATCGTCTTCGTACATCAGGTCGAGATTACGTAATAATCTATATACATATCGGGTTTTCCCGCTGCCCGTTTGTCCGGTCACACACATACTGGAACACGGTAATAACGGTAATGTGACGTCATTCATGTTTGTTTAAAGTCGGTGAGGGCAATGCATAGCCTATGGCACTACTCAATAAACTGATCCACAGTTCGGTTTTCTCGCTATTTATAGATAGGTTGACGATAGAAGGGATGACGATGACGTAGACTATGAGCATCTGACAAAAATAGACTTGGATTTGGGTAACGAGGTCCCCAAAAATGTCCATCGGTGATTTGTATCGCGTCTCTCTTCCATGGTTCGTCTGGGGCGTATGTTGTGACTCTCTTATAAACTTTCACTAACCTTCCTGCATGAGAGAGATTAAAATATCGGTAAGCTCTCTATCCTCGTCACTTACTCGATCGTCGACCTTCATTGTTTCCGGCTCCATTTCATCTACTTCCATCGCTTCATCCGGACTCGGACACAATTCCAGGTCCAGGGGCACCGTCGTCCGACCGTCGGCTAGAACTTTTCGCTTACAATAAAAGTAAGAGAACCCGCTTCTCTGTTGGGTATAAGTATACATGGTATTGTTGCGGGCTGTGATACCTTTATTGCTACCTGTCCCTGGCTTTCTAGTCTTTAAGACCTGTCGGAAGGTGGTCAAAGGGGCCAGGACGGTCTTCTTACTAATGCCCTTGGAACTAAACTTCTTCTCGTAGTAGGTTCTGTGTTTTGGCTCGAGGCGCTTTGGCCTCAAGCGCTTGGCTTTACGGAGCAATCTCGAGGCTGCCAGTATGCTCCTGGAAGTTGTCATGGTGTTTTACCTGGCCACGATGTAGGTCTTGGAACACAATCCGATCATGGCGTCTCCCTCGTATTCGATCTTGAAGAGACCGGGTATTCTCTTGTCGAACTTTGCATGATCGCGGCAGCAAGTACGCGGAAACCAGTGATGAAGGCAATCCGCTTCGATCTCCAGTCCCGGTTGACAATGTCCCCGAAGCCCTCGGATGTATTCTGACTTCATTTCTGGTTTGATGACGGACAGGAAGTCGGGACCGGCCAAAGCCATGTAAGCGGAATCCGTGTCCATCTCGCAGTACTCGAAATTGGATCGGTCTACGTATTTGTCTAAGAAATCATAGTAGAATTTTAGCATGTGGATTTTGGCATATTGTAAGATGAAGTTACCGATTTGTACGGGTAGATTTAGGCGCAGGGTGGTCTTGGCCTTCTCCACTTCATAATACGAATCGTCTTCCATCAACTGCTTAAGTTTTTTAAACTGTGGGAGATTGGCCTCAAGCATGGCTGGTCCCTCTCCTCGAACATAGACCGTATCCTGAAATTTTTCTTGGTCCATGATAGTGGATCCAAAGGCCGAATTCCCCTCCAGTTATCTGGTGTCGGCGATGATGACTTTGGAAGGGTCAGCATCCCCTGCGCGGCGACCATTGCTGACGTCATGGACAAACTGTTTAAAACAGCGTTTTGGTTCAAACTCCACGGTCTGATATATCTTGGTGACCTCTAGACCATGTTCTAGATACCATTTCAGAAGAGGTGTGGCCAGTAATATCTTTTTGGCACGCATGCCCCCGTCTAATAGACATCTTGACTTTGTGGACAATTCAAACTCTTTGATATGGTCTTGCATGTGCTCACCAATGACGTCATAGGGGACTTCTGACGTGCAAAAGATGGGAGACATATCCTGAAAGTATTGGTAGGGGGTCATGTTTGGATGTTGAAAATAGGAAGGCCATTGTTCTGGAACTTCGATATCGACTTCCACCATACCAAAGAGTTTGTCGTTGACGACGGCCTGCAAAATCTCCATTTCCGTCATTTGCCTCCGTGGGGTTGGTGGCTGCCGGGCATCGACGAAAGCTTTTAATTTTGTGTTAAAACGCATCTTGGAGCGAAAAGCACATTCTCTCATGTCCTCCACTCGGTATCCCTGTGCTTTTAAAAATTCTATAGTGACTTCCGTCTTCTTGGCCCTCGTGGTCTCCCACTTTTCTCGACCGTGTTGTGATTTGGTCATCCAGCACCGATGCCCGTGCCAGTAGCACCCGTGGAACTGGTAGACAGTCTTTGACGTTTCGTCATAACCATCTACGGGGTAGGGTTCTATCCTCTTTTCTTTTCCCTGGTTTAACTTATGTTTAATGCAATCATGTATTTTTCCTTTTTTACTGGTTTGAATTGATCGTCTACATCGCGCCTGGTGAATGGTCCTGTGGGCATGGGTTGACCGATGCAATACAAGTAAAGGGCATTGGCGTCAAACCCGACGATTCTTTGACATCGTTTGGTAGGGTCGTTTCTGATGCCGGTGACTCCTACTTCGTGATATCGATTAAATATGATCGATGGTCCACCGATGATATTTTGTTTGATGGTATAGTAGAGGTCTTTGTTGTCTTCGTCGCACAAGGCAAATGAAGCGCCGGCATCCTTGCCACATTCAAACAACATGCGTCGAGCCAAACCGAGTACGGAAATGCTGACTTTAAAGATATCGATGTGGCGTTTGAAATAGTATTTTTGTAGGTTTTGAACGGCCATGACGAAAGGTGCCACATCTAGATTATTGTACCGCACCAAAAATTCACGAAAGGTCGTTATGCTGTTGTCTTTCCATACCTTTTCGCAGACGGCATAGTCCCGTAGAGAAATGTCTGTGTCTTTTAACGAGCCATAAAAAGCTTGGCGAGGAGGGAGGGAAGGATGATCTAATTTAGTGACGTCATCAAACCACTCATAGGGGGAAAAAAACCTTTCTCCTCTGCAACGCCGAAAGCCTTGAGAAATTTGGCGTAATTGATGCCCCGTGAAAGGTAAGAGGTGATGTCTAGAAATTTCAGGGTGTCATTTGCTAGACGTGCGTATTGATTGTTGCGTTTAACGGTGAATATATTGTTTTCATGTAATTTTAAATGTTTAGCCAAATGAGATTTTATCAAATTCATATCATACTTTGAGGAATTGAAACCTAGACAGATCATTTGCTTACAATAAGCTTCGAAATTCTCTTTCACTTCATTTATTTTTTCCACGAAATCCGACAATTGATTGGGTGATGGTTGATATGTGAATATGTAGTTCGGAGGTGTGTAATATTCCTCGGGGTTTTCGATCATGTCCTCCATCTGTTCAGAGACGTCTTCAAAATTTTGATGCATCAATTGTAATCCCATGCTCGCTATTTCATTCATATATGCCACCATGGTTGCGACGAGAGTATCGATGTTCGAATCCACGATGCAATGCAGGTGGGTGAAACTGTCCACATTAGAACATATGCTTACCGAAATAGTCACGTGTTTATGCGACCATTTCAGTTTTTCACCACCCTCTTCTGCTTCCACCGGAAGTAACATCGCTTCGAAATCGTAGACGACAAAATAGGGGAATAGTCTTCGATGCTGTGGAACGATTATGTTGTAAGATTCCATAACATCGAAGATGGTGAGGGGTGCCGTGTAAAATCCCCCGGGAAATTGGTGCTGTGTGCGGCCTTTACAGATGCGTTGATGCCGTTGCATGTTGTTGACCCTTCCAAAATGACGCTCGCACGTCCGACATTGATATTTAGTGGCATACATGTTAAAATTGGAAATATAGGATAGATGATGTTCAAACATGTTGAGGTGTATGGTGTTACGGTAATGACATCTAGATTTGTAAATTGATTTTGCCGTTCCGTCTTCTTGTAATTCATAAACGTTGACATTAATTTCAAAGCATTTTTCAAAGAGTGCCATCTGATCCAGAGACACCCCTTGAAACTCTGTTGCATCGAGATTGGCCGAGTCGTCATTGTGATGTATGTAATCTAGCCATTTTTGTAAATATAAGTCCGTATTTCTTTTCAATTCTATACGACCGTGACGATGAGTAGATAAACATCGAAAAGCGCAGAGATTGTCGTCGTAAGGTTGGCCGTGGGAATTCTTGTTGAGAGCGATGATGGCATTTGACGATGTGATGTGGTCTGGGAGCTGCACGGGTGCCCCGAGGAGGTAGTTTAAATGGTAGAGACGGAAATGAACATTGGTGATGAGAACAGCTTTCCATTTGGTATCGGGCCGCTGTTGTAGAATGTAGTCGACAACATTAAAGCGACTTAGTCGGTTGCTTAATTTGGTCAAATCGTGACGTCTACTTACATAGATAGGTCGCAGGAAAAGGGATTCGTTGTCATGGGGAATAAAATATCGATATTCCCCGGTTTCCGTATTGCGCAGGATGAGGCCAAAATGTAGATTGAGACGGAAGGCATGTTGTTGACGGTCGTATATATTTTCTATGTGTTCCATCAATTCGTAGACAGAGAAATCGTTGGTAATTGGGATGTTGTAAGTAGAATGCACTCGCCCTTCTTGATGTCTCTGGAGAATGAGGGGAGTATTGATGTCGTAAATCTCCCTCAATGAATTGTTGCCTTCCCTGGGTTCTTCACCTTCTAAATAGGGGGATGGTTGTCGAAACCATCCTTCTCTCTGCACGTGTTCCCTCATAGTGTGGATGTAGAGAGCTCTTCTGTTATCAAAAGTCTCCCTACATCGACGGCAGCGGTAAACTGGATTATTTTTGTGACTCGGTCCGGGTTGTGGCGATATCACGTGACTTGGACCGGGTTTAGGGGACATCCCGTGACTCGGTCCGGGTTGTGCCGATCTCTCATGGCTAGGTCCTCGTTGGGGAGACCTAGCTTGTCCCGCTGCTTTCTGTTTCCCTACTTGTACCTTGAAAAAGTAAACCAAAATGATTAGAGTTACCCCTCTTTGATCGTACTTTAAACATATCGAATACTTTTATTTACTTTGTATAAGTAACAATTGTAAAATATCTATCCCATGATGTTTTATAACATTATGACTATTATACCTCAGAAACTTGTGGCGATATCACGTGACTTTGACCGGGTTGAGGGGACATCACGTGACTCGGTCCGGGTTGTGACGATCTCTGATGGCTAGGTCCTGGTTGGGGAGACCTAGCTTGTCTCGCTGCTTTCTGTTTCCCTGCTTGTACTTACCTTTCTTTCATCGTACTTTAAACAGTTAAAATTAGCCTTATCTGATACTTTTATTTACTTTGAAAACCAAAGATTGCATGGCATGGTGTAGCATTATGAGGGAAAAGAAAAAAGTGGTTCATCTGCTTGACAGAGGTTGCTATGGAAATGTAGAAATTGAAACATTGGGATAAAATACATATTATACCTCTTTATTTGGAGAATCTACATGTCTTGGTCCTGCTTGATTTAGTCTGATGTGACTGGAATTGGGAGTCCTGGGGTTTGAATGAGGTAGTGTCTTGTGTTGTTCCTATAAATTCAAAATATATCGAGACTTTTTATTATGTTTTGACTTGGGAATTATCATAAATGACACCTCTAATCCATATAAGCACATTATTCATAACTATTGTTAGTACTCCGCTATGGATACTGATTAGATTGCCTTTTATTTTCTTTTTCTTTATTTTCTTGTCTTGGGACACGTATTTGCATACAATAACAATTGATAATAACAAAATATTTCATCATCATATTTCTGGTTCACCGAGTTCGAGGTCATGTTAACACGTACAATTTCATTCATATTTCACCGGTATACATATCGTTACACATGACACTTCATCATAATCACCTGTTGTGAAACGACAACTTACACCTGGATAGTCATACCAAGGTAAATGCTGTGAGGTGGTCAAACCTTTTCACCTTAATAATGTTATTAGCAACGTAGAGAACAATTGCATGAAAGTGTTCAATGATTAACATATTTTTACACTATGTACTTGATAAACAATTGTCGTCTTCTATGCTAGATACATATATAACTATAGCCCTGTCAAAATATTTGATTTCGTCCTATCAATGTACATCATTCTTTACAATACACGTATATAAATCTAACGAGTAGATTTTTTGAGCGAAATATATTCATAGTAATTGAAAATATTGCATTAAATAAACAATCGCACAAAACATTGCGTTAACTCTAATAATAATAGTACCCTCTATTTATAGAGCATAGTACAATTAGTTACAAGAACTAGTTCACATTACGGTCTTGCGTGTAAAAGATATATACAACCTGTAAAATGATCATAAATGACATATGTGTAAACATAACGAAAGCACATAGATATATACATTGTACATATAAAATATTATATAATTATATCAAATTAAGAGACTATTTAAGTAGCAGTCCACCTAAGAACCATGCAGTACTCCATGTATTTATAAATGAATGTTAACAAACACCGTATAGTAAGTGTCACAACCACACAATATCAGGAACAAAGGTATAATACCACTTAAGTCAGCCCATCCGGGCGGGAAACTTTTTCACGAGCCACAGTAATAGATATTCGTGTTCTGTTTTATGTTGTTTCGGCAGCGTGTACTTTCGTATTTCCCATCAAATATATACCTTCTTTCCTAAATCAAACAAGTGTTTCGTTGTGTTTTGAAATATTTGATAGATTATGTCACGAGTCTTTGTTCTTCGCAAGATGACATTGGTTGAATGATAAAGGTCTAATTTTCGAAATTAGTCCCTCAACTTCTCTCCTCTAGTTTTAATAGTAGTAAAAGTTCTAGTCTTAATACCTAGATAATAGCGTAATGAACTTTTAATGAAATCTCATTGAAATGAAAACTTACCTCATTTGAATGCATTTTTTTATTTTCAATTTTTCCACATCTATCTTCATGTCGATCGGCATTGTATTTTCGAATGAATTTCTTTTCACATTTTCGACAAGAGAAACTCTCGTATGTGTGTTTCGAACGCTTGTGTCGTAATAAATTATGTTTTTGGACGAATAAAACACCACAGATCTCGCATAGATGTCCCATCTTGTCGACTTTCTTTGTATGAATGAGGATTTTGTGTAATGTAGTTCTAATTATGTTCAATATCAGTGTCATAGCAACGCATTTCAAAACAACATTTAGACCAATCGCATGCGCATCTGTGACGTCGTGGAAAATATCAAAGAAAGAAAGAAACATCTGCTATTTACACACCATCTTGGCAATCGTATCAATTATTCATCTATTCCATCTCATGTTTGACTCCGCGAATGACATATTATTTCATTGTATACGCGCATCATCTCTCTCTCTCTCTCTCTCTCTCTCTCTCTCTATCGTTGAACAGTAGTTTGATCATATACGTCTTATTGCTCGAGTAAACAAATATATGTAAAGTAAGGATATTGAAAATATCAAATATAAAACTTCCGTTAATACACATACAGTGAACTTTAATGATATGGAAATGAGAGGAGAAGGCAGGTGTGTTATGACAAAGAGAAACGGAAACAAAGACGAAGGCATGTGTGTTAAAACAAAGAGAAACGGAATGCCCCCCACCCCTCTTTTCTCTCGAATATTCTTCGCTTCATCCTTTGCTTCGTGATCTGTCAATCATCTGTTATGGATTCTGATTGGTTCATTTTCTTAAGACCAGCCTTTTCGAGTAAGAGAAGATAACTCTTGTATTTCAGAGTTTGTGTTTGTTTGATCCTTTGTTCTATATAGCACAAACTGGATTCTAGGGTGGAGTGAATCCAGCTTGCTGTTTTACAATCCTCACACTATACTACTATTAACTCAGTATTCACAATATTTCGGTCTCCTGACCTTCTTCTAGTGAATTTTAATGGTATTGGTGGCTTAAGCTATGTAATATCCATCATATTTTCATAACCGATATATGACCTACATTATATTTCATATATCGGTTATGAAATATGATGGATTTTACATAGCTTAAGCCACCAATACCAATAAAATTCACTAGAAGAAGTTCAGGAGACCGAAATATTGTGAATACTAAATCTGAAATTAGGCTGACACATTCTCACATCTCCTTCATATAAATCTAAAGTTGATTATGCACAGGTGAGCTATAAGACCAACTAATAGTCTTCTTGTTTAATTTATTGTTGGAATGGTGGACTGTGACTATCTCGGCTAGAAGCATAAATGTGTTAGCAGCAATGGGTTCTGGGTTCAAGCCCCAATGGCAATATTTCAAATGATACAGAGCAATCAATAACTGCTTCAGATGGGTCTGATACAGAGGCATATTTTCTATGTAATGAACCATATATGTGAAATCAAAAGCCGGCACCGGTCATTGGGTGTCATCATGAGGTGCTTGGTAAAACACTAGCATGGCACGTAAAAAGATCCTTGAATTCTTTGGGATATACACATTCCTCAGGTCAGGGATTACAGTAGGCAAGCACTTAACTTGGAAGAAGAAGAAGAAATAAAAGTTTGTAAACAGGAAGTATAAGGTCAAATCTTGTATCATGTGATGACTTTATATAAGCAACACCCATCTAGTATCGTCATACTTTCTTGTGCGACTGCAACGACGAGAGAGGTACAGTGAGGTGCAGTCCTAACATAACATTATGTTAACGTCGCGTTAACGTGAAGTTCGCTTTCCTCGTGCGCTCAGGACTGCCGAGCACACATGTTTGCGTTAACGCAGATTTCCTCGTGAACTTAATTTCGAGACCGCGTGAACGCGCTTGACTGCCGCGTGAACGTACTTGACAGCCACGTTCGCTTGCTTACAATTTAAAACTTGTATTAACATGTTCATATAGAAGGATTTGAAGGAGAATCGATATATTCATTGTATATTTAAATATAAAAACCTTTTAATGTGTAAGTAAAATATTTAGAATTAAATAAAACCCTTGATAAAAAAAAATGATAATGATATTATTATAATAATAATAATACTAATACTACTACTACTACTACTACTACTACTAATAATAATAATAATAATAATAATAATAATAATAATAATAATAATAATAATAATAATAATAATAATGAAATAAAAAATAATAAAGATAATGATAACGATGATATTGTATTCATATAATATAGAAAATAGCTTAATTAAAAATAATAATAATAGATAAATAAATAAGAAATACATGTAAATACAAAAATAAATTAGTCATAAATGAAAAAACAAATAAGAAATAAGTACATAAATAAACTAATTAAAACAAATAAATAAATGAAATTAAAAAGTAATCATGCTAGTATAAACTGACGAAGTTTTTTCATAAATACCTTATTGCATGTCTACGCAATAATTTCCTTTGTTATATTACATATGAAATCCTTAGTGCAGGGTGTCATTTTAAATTTCATTAAATACACGTTTTTATGGCGACACTCGCGGTAATTTGATCTGATCCATTTTATTTTCTCCATCCGTACTGCATAGAGTATTACAAATATAGACATGTGAAAGTGCGACAGGACCGAGCGCACGCGGGAATAAATCGCGTTAACGCGAATTCCCTACCGCGTTAACGCGAGGAGCGCACGCGCGCCCGGTCGAGCAGTCCTAGCACGTGTGCTAGAGCAGTCCTCGCGACCGCTTTTTGCGTTACCGTGTATGTTATGTTAAGACTGCACCCATCTGTAAGTTGATTGTGGTTTATATTCCCAACATTCGAACTATTAGAAAGTCAGGTATGTATTCAGAATATGTGGAGTAATATGCAAAAGTGATTCCCTGATAAGAATAGAAAGGTATGTATATGGGCCTTGTAAACATTACGAAAAATTAATATGTTTTCCGTGATGATTTAGACTGTAAGTATTGTAGATGATCGCATCACGTTAAGTCTTTTAGATAGGCAACACCTGTCTAGCATTGTCATTTTTCCTGGTATGACTGTTATTACAGGATATATAGGAACTTAATGTAGGTCATGTAAAACCTTTGAACAATTAGAAAAGCGAGAGAGGAGGAAGGAGAGTCTTTAGATAGGCAGCACCCATCTAGCATTGTATAAGTTGTACAGGGGTGCATTCTGAATTGTAGCGGCTACGTAGCAGCTAGCTCTGCTCGGTAACTGAACGATCTGCTCGCCTAGCTGCTATGCAGCAAAACCAAGCATTAAATTCTTGTGCTAGCTTTCAAATTCAAAATGGCGGACTCTAAATTTTTTTGCTCTCTCTTCTCCGTTTTTGCTTGAAAACACCTTGGTTACCCAATCCAAAGAAAAAATTAAATTGGATACCATCACGTGCTGATCCATGATACGAAACATTGTTCACTCTACTAAAGCGGATATCTTATTTCAAAATACGAAAAAGAATTTATAACTGTCCGCCAATTTATCTAGCAGCTAAATGTAGGTGCGCGTTCAGAATGATGTGTTATAAATACTAAATCTAGCGGCTAGCCTAGCAGCTACGATTCTGAACGCACCCCTGCTAAAGCTGTAATGACAGGGGACACAAACTTTATGTAGGTCATGTACAACCTTTGAACAACCTTCAGAAACGCGTGAAAAGAAGAAGGAAAGGGGGTAGGAGGGCGATACACCAAACCAGAGAATACACATGTATAAACTCCACATCCTCATAAGAAATTTTTAAAATTCTACCAACTGAAGTGGGCTTTTTGTTTTTTTTTTTTTTTTTTTATTACTGGTATTTTGTTCCATTGCTTTGAATTTCCTGTGACCACATTGAAAGATTTAATCAGAAAAACCACTCTTGTTCACTTTTCTGACATAGTTGAACTTAATTACAGCATCTATGGCACTCAGGTGAGCAATGTAGAACCTCTTGGGCCTCTTGTTTAATACTGTATCTCCATCAAACAGAAAATAAATTATTTCCGGTGCTTATTATTAAATTCCATTGAAGCATCTACCTTGTATTCACAGATATTGGTAAGTCCTTCCTAACTGTATCTCAACATCTATAAATTTTTGCTGCGGTGGTGTCAATTTTGATGTTACAAGTACAAAAACTTGAGAAATTACGTCGTCGGGAAAACAAAACAAATTATAGTGGATGATAATGAGATACATATCTTACCCCTAAAAATATTTTATACCAATATATATGTGTGTAACATGAACATGTAAAAATTAAGTGATTTTAAAGATACAACAATGACTGCTGAAGGATGCATGTCCTACTCTCTTTTTAGATTTGACATAATGAAAATAACGTCTTTGACATGCATAGATTTAGCTTACCTCACCTGAGCCTAAAATTTTTGAGATATATATATTTATTTATTTATTCATCCTCCTGTATTTCAGGACATTCATTCATGGCTTTGTCTAAGGAAACAGTTAATTACACACGATGCTGTTACGTAGCGGTGGAAATTTTCCCCGAAATATTGCGTCATATTCTGCAGAAAGACATCCCACCACATGATATAAAAGTTCGTGCATCTGGACTCCGAAATTTAACAACAAAGGAGAAATCATTATTAAGAGATGCGTCCTCTCAAGGTTATTCAAATTTTGACATGACATTTCTATATAAGATAATTCGTAACATCAACCTGCCCAGTGTGACAGCTCCCAGTAATGGTTGGGGTAGGTTACCGACAACTTCCTCAAACAATACCATTGGGGACATTATTGAAAGGATACGGGATCTACGAAATAAGGTGTATGGCCATGCTCACAGTAGCAAGATCACTGATAACGATTTCAACCAACATTGGTCAGAATTCAGTGATATATGTCAACGTGTGGACTCCTCGTTTCCTTCATCCGGGCCGACGTTTGTATCACTTCTTGGCGACATAGAGAAGACAGATTTCAGTGGAAGGATGCACAACAAGATTGCAGAAACCGTTTATAGGCATATCCGCCACGAAAGTAAGAATTTTTTTTCACAAATATTATAATTTGGTTATAGCACTACTAGTCTACCTACAGTACAGTCCGGGTGGAACTTTGAATGCCCACTGTCCACAGTGGGCAGTCCACCTGAAATTTCAGTGGGCATTAGGAGTGGACATTTACCTGAGCTATCAAGCTGTCCACTTACCTGTATGTTAATTCTAACTGACTCTTACAAGAATGTCCACTGTGTCCAGTGGACATTTTTAATGTCCACTCTAAAATGCCCGCTGTGACCAGTGGGCAAATTAAGTTCCACCTGGACTGTACTGTATGATACCCAGTGGTCTGTGAACTTCCATTGTGGTAGGTAGTTGTCAGTATCACAGTGAGATAACATTAATGGTATTATGTAACATTAAAATCAATTCACAGTGGAATGTTCATACAGCACAGGTTATTTTCTCTGACTGTCCACCTTGGTACATTGTTGTGAGTGACACAGCCACACAGCACAGGTTACCTTGTCTGACTGTCCACCGTGGTACATTGTAGACCGGATTGCAAAGCAAATCCGGTCTATGAATTGGCGAAATCCGTCTGTCCCTCCATACACTATCAAAATTTTGCGTGTAGCATTTGCGTTTAGCTTGTTTTTTTTTTTCATTCCCTAAAGGGTACTTATGTCAAAGTTGGTAGGTTTGTAGATACTTGTATGTTCTATCCAACCAATACAAAAGTTTAGTGACCTTGACCTTGATTTTACGTTTCAGTGAACACACACTGTTTTTTGCCTTTAGGGTTACCACTTGCATACATGTATTGTTAATGTTAATGCAAAGCAATTCTGGTCTATAAATTGGCAAAACCCGTCCGTCTGTCTGTCTATCTGTCCATCCGGCGTCGACATTTTGCGTTTAGCATTTGTATTCCGGTCATACCATCCTTGACAGTTTCTTGTTGTGAGTAACATAGCCACACAGCACAGGTTACCTTCTCTGACTGTCCACCTTGGTACATTGTTGTGAGTGACACAGCCACACAGCACATGTTACCTTGTCTGACTGTCCACCTTGGTAAATTGTTGTGAGTGACACAGCCACACAGCACAGGTTATTTTCCCTGACTGTCCACCTTGGTACATTGTTGTGAGTGACAAAGCCACACTGCACAGGTTACCATCTCTGACTGTCCACCTCGGTACATTGTTGTGAGTGAGCCACACAGCACAGGTTACCTCCTCTGACTGTCCTCCTTGGTACATTGTTGTGAGTGACAAAGCCACACAGCACAGCTTACCTTCTCTGGCTGTTATTGTTGTGACAAAGCCACACAGCACAGGTTACCTTCTCTGGCTGTCCACCTTGGTACATTGTTGTGAGTGACATAGCCACACGGCACAGGTTACCTTCTCTGGCTGTCCACCTTGGTACATTGTTGTGAGTGACATAGCCAAACGGAACAGGTAACCTTCTCTGGCTGTCCACCTAGGTACATTGTTGTGAGTGACATAGCCATACAGCACAGGTTATTTTTCCTGACTGTCCACCTTGGTACATTGTTGTGAGTGACATAGCCACACAGCACAGGTTACCTTCTCTGGTTGTCCACCTTGGTACATTGTTATGAGTGACATAGTAACCCTAGCAAAGGTTACTTTTGCAGTATACATGGTAAATTTGAGTAATTTTATATGTAGCAATAATTCTCTATGGGAAACATGAGGGGAGAATTTCACAATGTTGTTTTTGTTTGATTGTTAATGATTGATATTTTGTCTTAATCAATCAGAAATGAAATATAATAATATCTCATTTGACAGTTCAACTAGAAGAATTATCTAAACAGATAGCAGATGTTACAGGTAAGATCTATTAATACAATGTCCATTATTTAATATTATGTAGCAGATGTTTGTTATTTTGTTCAGGTCTGTCAACAGCTAGGACAATCATAGAGAAAAGTGTGTCTAAGAGGGTTCTCACCTTTGGGAATCTTCTTCTTCATAAGGGAAGACCAGTTCAAGTTTGGGGGTTTTTTTTGTTCAAATTTGAAATAGAATTTAAAATATTTTTATTAGAATAAATATAACTGAAGAGAATTGGAATACAGAAATAATTTGCTTTTTTAGTTCACCTGAGCCAGAGTGAGCTGTAGTCATAGCATGCCATCCATCCGTTTGTCGTTCATCGTAAACTTTCCTCATTTTGGACTTTTTCTCTAAAACCACTCAACAGATTTCTTTAAAACTTGATAGGAATAAAGTACTCATGGTCTTCTACAAATGTTGTTTTTTTTTTAGCTCACCTGAGCTGAAGGCTCAAGTGTGCTATTGTGATCAATTGCCGTCCGTCCGTCGTTAGCTTTTCTACATTTTAGACCTCTTCTCCAGAACCGCAGCACAGAATTTCCCCAAACGTCATAGGAAGTAAGTACTCAAGGATCTCTACCAAGTTTGTGTTTTTCGTGCCTATCCATTATCCAAGATGGCTGCCATTAGCTCTGATTGGTTGACACATTTTCGACTTCTTCTCCAGAATGGCCACACAGAATTCCACCAAACCTCATAAGAAGTACGTACTCAAGGTCCTCTACCAAGTTTGTGTTTTTCGTGCCCATCCGTAATCCAAGATGGCCGCTATTTTTAATGTCCACTCTAAAATGCCCACTGTGACCAGTGGGCAAATTAAGTTCCACCTGGACTGTACTGTATGATACCCAGTGGTCTGTGAACTTCCATTGTGGTAGGTAGTTGTCAGTGTCACAGTGAGATAACATTAATGGTATTATATAATATTAAAATCAATTGACAGTGGAATGATCATACAGCATAGGTTATTTTCTCTGACTGTCCACCTTGGTACATTGTTGTGAGTGACACAGCCACACAGCACAGGTTACCTTGTCTGACTGTCCACCGTGGTACATTGTAGACCGGATTGCAAAGCAAATCCAGTCTATGAATTGGCGAAATCCGTCTGTCCGTCCACACACCATCAAAATTTTGCGTGTAGCATTTGCGTTTAGCTTGTTTTTTTTTTTTCATACCCTAAAGGGTACTTATGTCAAAGTTGGTAGGTTTGTAGATACTTGTATCTTCTATCCAGCCAATACAAAAGTTTAGTGACCTTGACCTTGATTTTACGCTTCAGTGAACACACACTGTTTTTTGCTTTTAGGGTTACCACTTGCATACATGTCTTGTTAATGTTAATGCAAAGCAATTCTGGTCTATAAATTGGCAAAACCCGTCCGTCTGTCTGTCTATCTGTCCATCCGGCATCGACATTTTCAGTTTAGCATTTGTATTACGGTCATACCATCCTTGGCAGTTTCTTTTTGTGAGTAACCTAGCCACACAGCACAGGTTACCTTCTCTGGCTGTCCACCTTGGTACATTGTTGTGAGTGACACAGCCACACAGCACATGTTACCTTGTCTGACTGTCCACCTTGGTACATTGTTGTGAGTGACACAGCCACACAGCACAGGTTATTTTCCCTGACTGTCCACCTTGGTACATTGTTGTGAGTGACATAGCCACACAGCACAGGTTATTTTCCCTGACTGTCCACCTTGGTACATTGTTGTGAGTGACATAGCCACACAGCACAGGTTATTTTCCCTGACTGTCCACCTTGGTACATTGTTATGAGTGACATAGTAACCCTAGCAAAGGTTACTTTTGCAGTATACATGGTAAATTTGAGTAATTTTATATGTAGCAATAATTCTCTATGGGAAACATGAGGGGAGAATTTCACAATGTTGTTTTTGTTTGATTGTTAATGATTGATATTTTGTCTAAACAATCAGAAATGAAATATAATAATATTTCATTTGACAGATCAACTAGAAGAATTATCTAAACAGATAGCAGATGTTACAGGTAAGATCTATTAATACAATGTCCATTATTTAATATTATATAGCAGATGTTTGTTATTTTGTTCAGGTCTGTCAACAGCTAGGACAATCATAGAGAAAAGTGTGTCTAAGAGGGTTCTCACCTTTGGGAATCTTCTTCTTCATAAGGGAAGACCAGTTCAAGTTTGGGGGGGTTTTTTGTTCAAATTTGAAATAGAATTTAAAATATTTTTATTAGAATAAATATAACTGAAGAGAATTGGAATACAGAAATACTTATGCTTTTTTAGTTCACCTGGGCCAGAGTGAGCTGTAGTCATAGCATGCCATCCATCCGTTTGTCGTTCATCGTAAACTTTCCTCATTTTGGACTTTTTCTCTAAAACCACTCAACAGATTTCTTTGACACTTGATAGGAATAAAGTACTCATGGTCTTCTACAAATGTTGTTTTTTTTTTAGCTCACCTGAGCCGAAAGCTCAAGTGTGCTATTGTGATCAATTGCCGTCCGTCCGTCGTTAGCTTTTCTACATTTTAGACCTCTTCTCCAGAACCGCAGCACAGAATTTCCCCAAACGTCATAGGAAGTAAGTACTCAAAGGCCTCTACCAAATTTGTGTTTTCGTGCCCATCCGTAATCCAAGATGGCCGCTATTGGCTCTGATTGGTTGACACATTTTGGACTTCTTCTCAAGAAGCGCTACACGGAATTCCACCAATCCTCATAGAAAGTAAGTACTCAAGGTCCTCTACCAAGTTTGTGTTTTTGTGCCCATCCGTAATCTAAGATAGCCGCCATTGGCCCTGATTGGTTGAAACATTTTGGACTTCTTCTCCAGAAGCGCTGCACAGAATTTCACCATACCTCATAGGAAGTAAGTACTCGAGGTCCTCTACCAAGTTTGTGTTTTTCGTTCCGATCCGTAATCCAAGATGGCTGCCATTGGCTCTGATTGGTTGACACATTTTGGACCTCTTTAAAACAACTGCACAAAACCACAAAAAATATCACCAAACCTTATAGAAAGTCTTGTAGAAAAAAAGCAAAATTTTCTACTGAAATGAGCTGTCAGTTTATTGTAGATAAGCAATTTGTGCTCAGGTGAGCGATATATAGGCCCATTTGGGCCTCTTGTTTTTAGCTCACCTGAGCCAAAGGCTCAAGTGAGCTATAGTCATAGTGCGCCGTCCGTCGTCCGTCGTCATCGGCGTCGTCGTCGTCGTCGTCCGTCGTTAACTTTTTCACATTTTCGACTTCTTCTCTGGAACTACTTTGCAGATTGGGATCAAACTTTGTGTAAATGATGTACTCAAGGTCCCCTACTAAAATTGTGTTCGGAATCCAGATTCCCTCAGGGGTGGATCCAGGGCGGGGCCAAAAGTGCCCAAAACGGTACCCCTCTTCAAACATCTTCTCCTCCAGAACCAGTTCATAAATGGGGAAACTAATTGCATTTCAGCAATCTATTAAGATGGGTTATTAAAAATTGTGTTCGGGGTTTAGATCCGTCAAATAGAAAATTACGCTTTTTTGACGTGTTTCTGGACTTAGTCATTTCAATGAAGAAAAGTGTCATGTTTTTCAGTTAATCGATATTGATGATTTCTTAACGACTATTTTGATCATAATTGTGGTAAGGAATATTATTGTGAAAGAATTTTGTCATTATCTCAATTTCTGAATATTTTATGATTTTTTTAAGACTTCCAAAAAAAGTGTGTGTGTGGGGGTGGGGGGGGGGGGGGGGGAATGGCCATTTTTCACATTTTCAACTGTCATGTTTTTCAGTTAATTGATATTGATGACTTCTTAATGACTATTTTTATCATAATTAAGGTAAGAAATATTATTGTGAAAGAATTTTGTCATTATCTCAATTTTTGGATATTTATGAATTTTTTAAGACTTCCAAAAAAAAGGGGGGGGGGGGGTTGGCCATTTTTCACATTTCAACTTTTTCTACAAAACCACATGAAAGATTTTAATGTAACATGGAATACATGAAGCACTAAAAGTACTCTATCAATATGGTAAATTTCATCCAAATTGGTTGACATAATAGATAATGCCACCATGTCTAAAAAGTAGGTCTCACAATGGTACATATACCACTTGGTAATTGAAATATGGAGAGCAGCGGTTCAAATCCAGCTGTGGTCAAATTTAAAAAAAAAATTTTTTTTACACATCTAAATAAGTTTTTAGATGTTTCTCAAAACTCAACATATGAAATTAGGCAATTTTAAGTTTATGACTTCCCCCCCCCCCCCCCAAACCGGGGGGGGGGGGTTGGCCATTTTTCACATTTTCAACTTTTTCTACCAAACTGTTTGAAGGATTGTAATAAATCTTGGTAGAAATAAGTCACTTATGATCCTCTTCCGATTCTGTTGTTTTCGTCCAGACCTCTTTACAGGTGGCGCCACCATAGTCAAAAGTAGGTCACAAAAGAGTTCCCTCCTTTAACAATATTCTTTTTCATACGGGAGGTATAAAGAGACAAACAGAATGCATAGAAATGATCTAGAGGGATGAGTGAAGACATATTGTCAGTTTGGTTCCTTCCCGGGTTGCGCCACTATGTTTAAGAGGTTGGTAACCTCCTGCTTCCATGTCGCGATATAACTGAAATATTGTTGAAAGCGACGTAAAACACCAATCAACCAACCAACCAACCAGTTTGGTTCCCTTCCAAAATCAAATTTTAGAATTTGTTTTCGACATTTCTTTGGACTTGGTGATCCAATGCAGAAAAGTGGCATATTTCCTAGTTAATTGATAATGATGATTTCTAATGGACTATAGTGATCATAATTATGGTAAGGATTGTTACTTTGAAAGAATTTTGTCAATATCTCAATTTTTGGATTTTCTATGAATTTTTAACACTTCCAAATGAGGGTGTATAGGAACAATTCAATCACATTTTTCACTTCTGCTTTTATACCACATGAAAGATTTTAATGAAACATGGAATACATGAAGTACTAAAGGTCCTCTATCAATTTGGTAAATTTCATCCAAATTAGTTAACAGATAATGCCACCATGTCTAAAAAGTAGGTCTCACAATGGTACATATACCACTTGGTAATTGAAATATGGAGAGTAGCGTTTCAAATCCAGCTGTGGTCAAAAATTTTTGTTTTCATTTCTTTACACATCTAAATAAGTTTTTAGATGTTTCTCAACACTCAACATATGAAATTAGGCAATTTTAAGTTAGATCTGGACAATATTTGAAACAATTGTTGTTCATAACCCAGACTTGAAATCAGTCAACAAAAGGCCCCACCTAAAGAAAATGACTAACTTGTTGCCCTGAATGACATCTTGCAGAGACAAAGGAAATGCTTAATATCAAACTCACCTGAATGGATGTGCAAAAAAGTGTTGTTTTTCATTCTAGCCTGAAATAAAATTTGACATATTTTCAACATCTGTGTTGACTTAGTCACATTGATTAATGCAAAAATAAATGAATTCTTCCTTCATGTATGACTGATCATCTAGGTACTCAGGTGAGCGATATAGGCGCACTTGGGCCTCTTGTTTTTTTTTTTTTTTTTTTGGTTTTTTTTTTTTTTTTTTTGTTAATCAAAAAAGGGGATGGGGGGGGGGAGTCATTCACATTTTCTTTTTTTATCTTCAGAACTGTGTGAAGTTAAGATGCGTCAACTATGCAAAAGGGGGAAGATTACTGCATCGTTGCAATTTGCAATTGACTACATCTTCCAGTGAAGTGTAAACCATACAGATATTGATATATTTTCAATATTTAAGATTTAAAATAATTGTTTGAATTATGAAGTCATCATATTCTTTCATAAAAAATTAAAAACACTTCCTCAACCTCCACCCCCCCCCCCTTCCTTTACCCTTTCTCATTTTTTCATTTTTGAGAAAAAAAAACGGGTTCAAGATACTGTATCATTTTTCACGTCACAAGAGACGCTAGAGGGTGTTTTTCTCCTCAAGAAATTTTCATGTCAATAGCTTTGTATGTATGTCTTTAAAGAATGAAAGTTTTCTTTAATTATGTTATGATTTAATTCTGTTGAAATATACTGAAACCAATAGATCAAGAATGTGGAGAGGAAGCCGCCTTTCGATTTTCATGTTCATCCGATTTGTCGTTACAGAGTGATGGGACTTTGATTTTGAGATCACCTGAGCCGAGGGTCATACCAGATTGTCTGTCATCTGTCCGTAATGGTTTTGATATATTCAACTTCTTCTCTGAAACTACTGGGCAGAATTCAATGAAAAATTACATGCTTCTTCCTCAACATATTGTGCACAAGTTTTGCGCTTCGTTTGATCTAGATGTTCAGGTGAGCGATATAGGCCCACTTGGGCCTCTTGTTTACCCAATCCGTAATTGAAGATGACTACCATGGCTCCTGATTGGTGAGACATTTACAGCTTCTTCTCTACTACTGCTACACAGAATGTCGCCAGATGGGAAATAAGTATTCAAGGTCCTAAACTCAGTTCGTGTTTTTCGTCTTGATTGGTAATCCAAGATGGCCACCATGGGATCTAATTGGTAGATATTTGTTTACTGGTTTTTTTTTTTCTAAATTGTCCTTTGCACAGAATTTCACAAGACTCGTCACTTTCAGTTATCTCTTGCAATTCAGGTGATTTGTTTGTGAATAAGCTAGTCCGGTGAGCGATATCCTCAACATGGACCTCTTCTTTTTTGTGTTGGCTAGAAAAGCCAACCTACTATGCTGCCGTGCAGCGTGTGAAAGTTGAGAAATAATTCTCTGTTGTTCGTCAGTGGAACACATTATCCAAATTGATTTATCGAAACAAAACGGCCTGTGAAAAATGCAAATATGTCTCTTTATAGAATTTGGGGTTATTCCACATAACTGCATTGTAAATTTCAAAGTATTTGTCGTTTGTTTTGAGAAATCGCGTATGAATATATACCATTGTCAGACAACTACTCAACTTCTCGTTCGATCGTGTTACTAAAATTCGCATCTATTGTATACCTTACTTATTATTGCTTGGGCGCGTTTTGAAAATGAATGATATCTGAATTTCCTAAAATTAGATAGTTTTGGTCCTGATAATTGTACATACATCTAAATAAAATACAAAGCATTTTCTCGAATATCGGTGTTTTGACACGATTTACTTTTGCGCGAGTTGCCTATCTTGTTTCTACTTCCGCCCAGCTGTTTTCTTGAAAAGCGCTCGAAACAGTCACGAACTTGTGTAGATATTAAACTGAAATTTTGGCAAGTACATATCAAAAGGTTACAGAGTAAGGTGAGGTTTTCGCAGTGATTGACTCATTTTTTGCCAAGCAGCGATTCTTGACTTAGAAAATTGCTTAGAAATGTCAAGTTTACCAGACTTTCTAGGCTGTTTCATCAGATATTGGACCGACAGTTGGCGGATGAAACGAAACACCGAAACGGCACCTAAACACAGAAACAGCAGGGTAAACACCGAAACGGCACTTATATACTCATTAATGACAAATTTGCCCATTTCCATAATATATAGGCTAAACAACATTGGAAATGCTGATATTTTTTTTTAATTTTGACTTAGAAATAAAAAGTTTGGTATTTCGAATTTCATCTGATTGATAACCAATTAATATAATAGATTCAATTAATTAACATTTCAATGCATACATGAAAGGTGCAATTGTCGAGCAATTATAAGTAACTGTGCATAATAAAGGATTGTCATGGGAACTTTCGCCAATTATCTTGTAAACAAAAACTTGCCAAATTAATCAAAGTTACGCTATTATCCAAATCTTCAAAGTTTGATATTGCAAATTTATAAAATTTCATTTCTTTAATATGAATACTACTATAAATGCTACAAATTGCGATAATAAGAATGTATACTGGCTATAAACCTCTTCATGACATGAAGACGGCCATTTTCACAACCTGAAATAGCATGGAAATGAAAGTGCAAAAACTATGTCAATATGCATCAAATCATAATATAACTTGGTCATTGTATTTATAATATATATATGTAAGTTTTCAGTACTGGGTCATTATACATGTACTGAAATGAGAATTGATTAAAATACTTCAAAATGTCTTTTTTTTTTTTGCATTTCAATACTTTCACATCGTTAATATATCAATAAATTAAAAAAATGAGAGAAAAGGTTTTATGTATTAAAACAAGGCTTTGTTACGTCAAAAGTACGCTAGAATCTGACCTGTGAATTGTGACATTGAAAAGCACCTATTTGAAAGTCAATTATTTCTAGAATTTGTTAAGTTAACTTCAAAAACAATTTATTCCACTGATTAAAATGAATCTTCATTAATCTCATCCATAAATGATGAGGAATCTACCCTTATCCATTTTCTAAATAAAACTACAACAAATGTTGTAATATGCTCATTATCCTTGGTGTCCTCTGCAATAACAAACTTTACAAATGCAATGACATTTCTATGTCGGTTGATATCCGTTATATTCATTATTTTTTTATACCCTTGGATACAAAGGATTATCTACTATTCGATTCCTGATGTTTGAATTACCATTTAGACAATAATCAAATAAACAAATAATATGACGGTCATCGTGTCCAAAACATAACGAACGTAATTGCCTCTTATACAACATCGCTAACCGAATACAGATCGTCATTCATCGTGTCACTGCATTTCTATTTATGGCTATTACTCAAATTAGCAACCTACTGGGGATTTCCTATGCGTCATTGTTGTACAAAGATGGAAGAACACGTGGTGTCCAGAATATGCCCCCAAAGAAAAAACCGTAACGAACGTAAACAGAAGAAAAATATTTTGTAAAATTGAAATTGTCCTTGGAAATTAAGTTATCGATTAATATTATAAAGCTGAAGATTTGAAAAAAAAAACGTGCACTGTCCTCTTTTACGTCTATTTGTACTTTCTTGATAAACATGTACGGTCACAGAGGTCAAACAGTATAGTATTTATCGTGTCCAATATAACGACTGTAATGGTAATCTAAAGTTATGATGCTACTGTTATGAATTATCTTTTTCTGACCCAATAATCCAAAGACTTATTCTTTGACCTTTAGCATGTTATTTTGGGAATGTGTAGTTTTACTTTCGATTTCGTTCGTTATAAGACGCAACGAAAACCGACTGCATTTTGTGTCCATTGTTATGAATGTAGTTATTTATTTTGTTATTTCAGTGATTTCTGCCAAACATATTACACATGTATTGATATGAGAATTTTTTCTCATCGTTAATATATCAATAAATTAATATTATGATATAAAAAAATGAGAGAAAATGTTTAACTGATTCAAAACAAGGCTTTGTTACCTCATGTGTATGCTAAAATTTGACCTGTGAATTGTGACATTAAAAAGCAACCATTTGAAAGTCAATTATTTCTTGAACTTGTTAAGGTCACATCGAAAACAATTTATTACACTGATTAAAATGAATCTTCATAAATCTCACCCATAAATGATGACAAATTAAGCAGAAGATTTGAAAGAAAAAACATGCATTGTCCTCTTTATGTATATTTCTACTTTCTTGATAAACATTTACGGTCACAGAGGTCAAACTGTATAACGTGCATTCAGTTTTTATAATATAACGACCGTAATGGTAATCTAAAGTTAAGATGCTTCTATTATGAATTATCTTTTTCAGATCCAATAATTCAAAAACTCATTCTTTGACCGATGCTTTAAATAAAGGCCAAGATGTTATTTTTGGAACGTATACTCTTACTTCCGATTTCGCTCGTTATAAGACGTGACGAAAATCGACCGCATTTCATGTCCATTTTTATGAATGTAGTTAACCATTTTGTTATTTTAGTGGTTATTATAAGAATAAAGTACAAACATTGTTCATTTTGTTAGTGGTTATTATAAGAATAAAGTCCAAACATTGTTCATTTTGTATTTTAACCATTAATATAGAGTGTTTTTGAAAGTTGTACTAAGAATGTGTAGTGTAATTTTCGAGTACGCTCGTTGTACGTTGTAGCCACATTATTCTTAGAATACGCAAATAAAGTGATACTTGTATTAATGCTTTTAAAAAAAGGCATGTATGAGACAAAAATAAGCATTATTACAATATAAATGTTATTTCCTATATTTTGTGGTATTCAATTGATACACCCTAATTTTTCGTGTCCTGTTATGCACGGAATTTAGTTTTTAAAAATCATCATTAATAGAACTTTGGTCATTATATATAGATTTAATCTTGCCCTACACTCTAATCTATTTTAATTATTGTATCAGATAACCATATTGTGGAATGACTCTTCATAATTTTGATTTCAAAACAAAAATAGATTAAGATAAATACGTATGTTATGGTGTCCACTTTGCTTGACATTTTTAAAACCTTTTAAACATATTTTTATCTTAAAAACTTTTTTTTCTCAATAAAAGCATTAGATAATACATCAGAATTCATACTATGAACATGAAAGCTGTTTCATTTGTTTATGTTATAGAATTATTTAGGACACCATGTCACGCGCGTAATATTTCATATTGTCCTTCTTTGATGCTAAATTACTGAAAAATGCCTATTCATTGATCTTCTAAATACTGTGTCATGATTGTAATCGAAGAAAAAGCAGAGGGATATCATTAGGTTTAAAATTTGGTTATCATGTCACAAATCTGGCCCCAGTACTTACTTATATAATTATCATAGAAAAAGTGTCTTTTGTTTCTTTGATTAATAGTAAGTGCCGTTTCAGTGTTTACCCTGCCGTTTCTGTGTTTAGGGTGCCGTTTCGGTGTTTGATCCACCGACAGTTGGCATGTGAGTACAGATCAACAAGTTGCGGAGCAAGGGAAGCTGTTAGTGATTAACCTTATTGTTGCAGTTCGTTCATTTAAGAATCTTCAGATTTCCAGACTCTTTCTGCTGCTTATGCAGATATCAATTTTATATGCAAGTACATATCAATAGGTCACAGAGCAAATTTCAGTTTTATAGTGATATCTCATTATTTGCCGAGTTACAGCTCTTGGACTTGGAAAGAAAATTTCGTAGAAATTCTGGTTTCCCAGACTTCTTTCTGCTATTTCTTGAGATATTGAACTGAAAATTGGCATGTGAGAACAGATCAGTGAGTATCAGAACAAGTGAAAGCTTCTCGCTGGTTTACCTGAATTATAGTCAAAACGGCCCACACCAAAACAGCCAAAAAACAAAACGGCCCACACCAAAATGGCCCAACTTTTTTTTACCAAAATGGTCCAACTATAAATTTCCTTTTTAAACGGATCTATTTGTTGAAATTTTGGAAATCACTTATCAAATGGACATTGCATTTTGAACTGAGGTTGTTAACCACTGAGAAATTGGTGCTTCCAGCTCTTGCCACGTGAAGGCCACCTCAAGGAAGAACCAAAACTTTGAAATTTCATACGAAGAAATCGTAATAATTGAAAAAATATCTACGATTATCTAAGATTACATTGTCCTTATAGATAGAAGTATTTTTTGAAATCAATAAAACTTGTTGAACTGCCTTTAAAGTAAAAAAAAAATTAATACTGGCATAAACGCTTCCCTGTTTCTAATTACTTTTTCTTCTTATATATCATAAAAGTCTCTACAAAATACTGTGCACATATTTGTTATTGTATGACTTTTCTCTAATAAATAAACCGGTGTGGCCTAGTGGTATTGCGCTGGACTCCTGATTGGGAGGCCGGGGTTCGATTCCCGCTCTGGTCGTGCCGGTGTCCTATCTTTCGGATGAGACAGTAAAAACCGAGGCCCGGGTCGTGGTATGCATGACATGTTAAAGATCCCTCAATGCTTCAGGTGGGTCCGTTGCAAAGGTCAAAATTTGTATGCCCCGTATCAGACAGATGCCGTCACCATATACGTAAAATATTCGTGGTGTGACGTCGAACAAAAATCAATCAATTTCTCTAATAAATTATGCTACATATATATTTCTTTTCTATTTGGGTTTTATATATATATATATATATATATATATATATATATATATATATATATATATATATATATATATATATATATATATATATATATATATATATATATATATATATATATATATATATATATATATATATATATATATATATATATATATATATATATATATATATATATATATATGTAGTTTGTTAGCTGTGTACATTATCTTTATGAATTGCCTACATTTGGGCTAGAATTTACAAAATGAGTAATTGGTAATGCCCTTGGGTGATATTGTACTTTAGATGAAAAAATCATTGTAACGGAAGTTAAGCAACGTCTCATTGATATATATATATATACATGTATAAGCAGTCTATTATAGCTGAAATAAATGCATCGTTGAAATGTTCTTTATATAAACACATTATTGATCACGTTACATTACAGCTTTATTTGACCAAACCTATTTATATGCAAAGAAACATATTAACAGATTGCACCTTTCGTCACATTGTTCGAGTATTGAGACTGGGCAATATAAAAATATACCTGTTGAAAGACGTTTATGTAATATTTGTAAATTAGACAGAGAGGACGAGTTTCATTTTATTTTGTAACATAGGAATTAAATATTTGAAAAATTGTTATTATAGAAGACCTTCCATCTTCAAATTAGTTCAACTCCTGAGTTCCAATAACACAAAGGAACTTTGCATTTTTTTGGTAAACTTCTAAATTGTGCTTTCAAAATTAGAAGTACTTTAACTCATAATGAAGACTTTAGTCACATTTTATAGTTATATATTGTACTCTATTTGACATATAAACATATCTATATTTTGAATTAATGTGATATATAATTTCATTATGTTGACCTTGACATTATACTATATTATTGTTGCTTATTATGTATTTGTATACCTATTGAACTTGAAAATGTTTTCTTAAGTACCTAATAAAAGTCTAAAAATAGCTAATTATTGCTATTATCATTGCATGGCTTGCAAATGATTAACTTTAGAATTAAACCCGTCAAAGGCATATATATCAATAATGTTTTCATAACTTCTGAAAATTGTTGCAATTACCGTAAATAGCGAAATAAAAAGTCGGGCCGTTTTATCTATCATATATATAGTGAATAAAAAGTTGGACCGTTTTATTTAACATATATAAAGTGAAAAAGTTTGGCCGTTTTAGTAGTGGATTTGGGCCGTTTTATTTTTGGGCCGTTTTGACCATACACCGTTTACCTAGTTTTTACCTCAACTGAACCTTAGGCTAAGTGAGCTGTTATCATGGCTTGTTGACAACTTCTCGAGAACCACTTAAGGGAATTTGATGCAACTTGGTAAGCATGAAGTACTCATAGTCCCATACAAGTGATTTTTTTTAACCAGATCCATCGACAGCAGGAGCAAATGTAGGTAACAGATTATACCCTTGTTTGACAAATTTGTCTCTTTTTAGTTATCATATGTATGATAAAAACTTACAATGAAATATTTTTTTCAACAGCTTAATCTTAAGATATTTTTTATTTTAAAAAAGGGGGAGGGGATGGTATTCACATTTTCTTCTTTATTCTTATGAACTGTGTGAAGGAATTAGATGAAGCTTAGAAGAAATGAAATACTTATGACCTCCTATTAAATTAATTTTTTTGTCTAGATCTCTCGATAGGTGGTGCCAATTAACTCATGTGGACAGAATTATGTACCTTGGACTCTGATCATTTCTGCGAAATCAATAGTTTTCTTGACTTGTCTCATTATCTTACAAATATTTAATTGTAATTGGTATGTATGTAGACATTTGATAGGTTGAAGAGTTCATATTTAATAAAGTTCTCCTTTCACACTAGCCAACACACAGGACTTTCAGTCCTTTGATTTTTTCTTTCTTTAATTGTTTTTCCTTTGTTTTTGATTGTTTGTTTTCCCTTTTAGTTTAGTCTTAGGAAGAGGAAGTGGTAAAAAAAGTGTGGAAATTTGGAGGGGGGGGGGAGGTTATAGGAATAAATCTCTCCCTCTCTATGTCTGTCCATCCGGTTAAGAAGTTCTGAAATTAGATATCTATTGCAGTATAAGAGGTAGCATATTCATATTTTACACATGTATACATTCTCCATAATAAATTTGATACGATGACATTTGAACTTGTCGCCTTGAATTTTAACTTTGGCTTTATACTTATATAGTAATTATACTTTGGATTAGAAGTTCTGTGAGCAGATTTCTCTTACAATTTAAAGGATAGGGCTTTCATATTTCACACACACACACTTTCACCATAACTAGTACAATGTATTACATTGTGACACTAAGACATTTGACCTAGTAACTTTGAGATAGAACTTTGGTTTTGTATTTTATAGTTTGGTACGAAGTTCTCTTACAGTACAAGGAAGTGGGCTTTCATATTTTACATACACTTCACCCTAACTAGTTCTACATCATGATACCAGTGAATTTTACTTAGTGACATTGACCTTGAACTTTGACTTTAAAATGATGATTTGATTAAGAAAGCAGATTTCTCCCATAATGTCAGAGTTTAACAAATGTCTCTGTGATCTGGTGGTCAAACAGCAATTTTTGCCGGGCCGAATCATTTTTTGGTGGACCGAATCTTACGTCATAGTGAAAATTCCGGCAAAGAGTGGTTTGTGTGGTATAAGACCCCTTACATCATTTAAAATTGGAAAAAAAGTCTATTCTTTATTCCAAAATATCGGACCCAATCAGTATTCTGGACTTATTACTCAATGTATTAACAAGTGACAGCAGTTTCAGAGAATTTGATTCGCCGACAAAAATAGATTTTATCCAATAGGCATTATCGATGGCTGTTGCTACTCGCACGACGGTCGTGTACGTAAACCGGTATTCTATATGTACGCAACGGTTATGCAATGGTTATTTACGCGACGGTCGTGTACCTAAATTGATATAGCTATTTACACAACGATCTTGTACCTAACGTGATATGGCTATTTACACAACAGTCATGTACCTAAAATGATAAGGCTATATACACGACGATTGTGTGCCTAAAATGATTTGGCTATCTACTTGATGATCGTGTCACTGTGTACCTAACAGACTCCTTGTTGAGACCCCTCGTGCCTAAACGAATGCTGGGGAAGTTTGATACAGATTATTTGTGTCCTACATATATGCGTAGATTGTAAAATAAACGTAGAAGAGCTTGTATTTCAACGTAACCCATGTAAAGACAACAAACAAATAATTTTATACTTTTTCATTTCGCTATTTACAAGAAGTTACTCGTGTACCTATTCGGTCTTTGCCTTATACAGAGTTACTTCCCATTTGGGACGGTATCTGACGTAAAACACTTATGACGACATCAAATTCTATGGAAACTGATCTAAAACTCAGGGAAATGATAGTCCGCAAATGACGTTTTCATAGGAATTTGATGACGTCATAATTGTTTTACGTCAGATACCGTCCCAAATGGGAAGTAACTCTATATAACGAAAAGACTCAATAATGACTTGCTGAATAAGAGAGATTAGAATTAAGTGGTAGGGGGAGGGGGTGGGGGTGGGGGTGGGGGTTTGCTAAGCAAGATCACTGTCCTGTTTCTGATTGATTGTGTCAAATATTTTTCTTCTTATTTTGATATCCATTACTTTATTAAAGTTTTTTTTACTGAGAAATAAAGAAAACTTCTATTCAAAATGATAAAATCTCTAATTGAAGAGATTTGGTTGTGTATAAAACAAATAAAACAATTGATCACAGGAATGGTTCACAAAATGTCTTCTTGGCATCCTTTTACTCTCTTAATCTGTTTGTCTGCGAGAAAAGGGGCACCTGACAGGTACGGATAATATACCCGCCGTCTACTTAGGCAATGTACATAAACGTCATAAGCAACACAACGGTCGGGTAAATAGACATATCACTTACATCATTTTAGGTACACCACCTTCGTGTAAATAGCCGTATCGTTTTAGGTACACAACCGTCATGTAAATAGCTGTATCACTTTAGGTACACGACCGTCTTGTAAATAGCCACTACCACTATCGACATGTTTGTGACTTGGGAAGATAGAAACTATTTTCAATGTGAAAGTAAACAGTACAGAAATGTGTGTCTGACATTTGGACCGGCACAATGCCGATTTCTGTCTGTCCTTGTAAATCTTAACCTGATGACTGGCTGGACCGGGACTTTTGTTAAACTCTATAATGTATGAGAAAGGGGTTTGATTTGTTTTTATTATATCTTTTGAACAATAAGGATTATGGTTTTAATATATGGTACAAATGTATACCATAACTTTGACCTAGACTCTTTGTTAGTGTATAAACAAATCTGTTGTTAAGTAACTGCTGCCGCTGGAATATTTGTTGTGATAGGACAGATTCTGTTTAGATTCATGATAGTTTATATTAAATCAATGAATTTTTTAACGAACTTTTGATTTATTTAGATTAATTGACACCAATACTTGTGTAGTAGATATATAGTCTAAGCATGTTTTATATCTGTACAGTCGAGAGGCAAACAAGTACAAGAAGGCTACAGGAGTTGCAGTCTGAACATTGGCAAGCAGAAACACGACAGAGTTCCCATGAAAGCAGGGTACAGTCACAGGTTCAGCAGATGGAAACTCGACAAAGATTTAAACAGATACGACAAAGATTCCAGGAGAGTGAGTATGGTTTGGAGCATGTCAGTAATAATGAAGCCAACCTTAGCCAAACTTGTGAAAAATAATTCAGTTAAGAACGATTTATAATTATCTTTTCGTACAATTTTGTAGATAAGTTACAGTCACAAATTTGTCGGATAGAATCCGATCAAAGATCTCAAGAAACACGACAGAGATCCCATGAGAGTGAGTATGGTTCAGAACACGAGAGTAAGAAAATTGTTTAGTCAAACTGGGGAATTCTAACATATATGTATATGCATAATTTACATTTGATTAGAATTATCATAAAATACTAAACACAAAACAGACTAAATCTTTTTCTATATTCTGTATTTTAATTATCACATCAAACAATAAGCTAATCAATGTACTTTGATTTTGAAGACGAGATGCAAAAAAATGCCAGGAAACTTTCTGACATGCTGTCAAAGTTTCAGCAGTTAGAAAGTGGACAAAGATCCCATGAGAGTGAGTATATTCAGGACAAGAGAGGAAGAAAGTTCATTAAAAGTAGGAAACCTTTTTGTATTGATGTATAAACCCAAACCAAGTAAAGTTTTATTTTACAAGAGAAGATTGTAAGTGCAATATAAAGAATGACATTTTTATCAGGCAACCTCTTGATGGAGGTCATTGTTAAGGCAGACTTAACTGTTATAACATAATCATCTCCTTTTACTTCTCTCACAGCAATGTATGTATATAACATGCTTATGTATTGGGTAACATGGTATTCAAGATTGATTGGGTTGATTGGGGGTTAATCTTAACTCTACAGGTTTTAGTTTGCATTGACAAGGTGAACTTATGCTTTACTCTTGGCATCCACGTCTGGTTAAGTCCCTTGGGGTAACTCAGTATTGAAGAAAGTGTAGGTGCTACAGTTACCAAACACCTTAGGTTCATCTTGGGATGCTGTCTTAAGTATAGGAGCTACAGATACTAAACACCTTAGGTTCATCTTGGGATGCTGACTTAAGTATAGGAGCTACAGTTACCAAACACCATAGGTTCATCTTGGGATGCTGACTTAAGTATAGGTGCTACAAATACTAAACACCTTAGGTTCATCTTGGGATGCTGACTTAAGTATAGGTGCTACAAATACTAAACACCTTAGGTTCATCTTCGGATGCTGACATAAGTATAGGTGCTACAGATACTAAACACCTTAGGTTCATCTTGGGATGCTGACTTAAGTATAGGAGCTACAGTTACCAAACACCATAGGTTCATCTTGGGATGCTGACTTAAGTATAGGAGCTTCAGTTACCAAACACCATAGGTTCATCTTGGGATGCTGACGTAAGTATAGGAGCTTCAGTTACCAAACACCATAGGGTCATCTTGGGATGCTGACTTAAGTATAGGAGCTACAGATACTAAACACCTTAGGTTCATCTTGGGATGCTGACTTAAGTATAGGTGCTACAGTTACCAAACAACATAGGTTCATCTTGGGATGCTGACTTAAGCATAGGAGCTACAGTTACCAAACACCATAGGTTCATCTTGGAATGCTGACTTAAGTATAGGTGCTACAGATACTAAACACCTTAGGTTCATCTTGGGATGCTGACTTAAGTATAGGTGCTACAGTTACCAAACACCTTAGGTTCATCTTGGGATGCTGACTTAAGTATAGGAGCTACAGTTACCAAACACCATAGGTTCATCTTGGGATGCTGACTTAAGTATAGGTGCTACAGATACTAAACACCTTAGGTTCATCTTGGGATGCTGACTTAAGTATAGGTGCTACAGATACTAAACACCTTAGGTTCATCTTGGGATGCTGACTTAAGTATAGGTGCTACAGTTACCAAACACCTTAGGTTCATCTTGGGATGCTGACTTAAGTATAGGTTCATCTTGGGATGCTGACTTAAGTATAGGTGCTACAGTTACCAAGCACCATAGGTTCATCTTGGGATGCTGACTTAAGTATAGGTGCTACAGTTACCAAACACCTTAGGTTCATCTTGGGATGCTGACTTAAGAATAGGTGCTACAGTTACCAAACAACATAGGTTCATCTTGGGATGCTGACTTAAGCATAGGAGCTACAGTTACCAAACACCATAGGTTCATCTTGGGATGCTGACTTAAGTATAGGTGCTACAGTTACCAAGCACCATAGGGTCATCTTGGGATGCTGACTTAAGTATAGGAGCTACAGATACTAAACACCTTAGGTTCATCTTGGGATGCTGACTTAAGTATAGGTGCTACAGTTACCAAACAACATAGGTTCATCTTGGGATGCTGACTTAAGCATAGGAGCTACAGTTACCAAACACCATAGGTTCATCTTGGAATGCTGACTTAAGTATAGGTGCTACAGATACTAAACACCTTAGGTTCATCTTGGGATGCTGACTTAAGTATAGGTGCTACAGTTACCAAACACCTTAGGTTCATCTTGGGATGCTGACTTAAGTATAGGAGCTACAGTTACCAAACACCATAGGTTCATCTTGGGATGCTGACTTAAGTATAGGTGCTACAGATACTAAACACCTTAGGTTCATCTTGGGATGCTGACTTAAGTCTAGGTGCTACAGATACTAAACACCTTAGGTTCATCTTGGGATGCTGACTTAAGTATAGGTGCTACAGTTACCAAACACCTTAGGTTCATCTTGGGATGCTGACTTAAGTATAGGTTCATCTTGGGATGCTGACTTAAGTATAGGTGCTACAGTTACCAAGCACCATAGGTTCATCTTGGGATGCTGACTTAAGTATAGGTGCTACAGTTACCAAACACCTTAGGTTCATCTTGGGATGCCGACTTAAGTATAGGTGCTACAGTTACCAAACACCTTAGGTTCATCTTCATTCTTGGGATGCTGACTTAATCACATGTATCCTGTGATGCATCTAACTTACATTTTCTGCTTGAGTGACTTGGTTAAGTACTTTGAGGAAATTCATTATTGAGATAAGTAAAGGTACTACAGCTGTCAAACTTGTACCATAGGTTCATCTTGGGATGTTGACATTCATGTGATCTTAGTGTAATTAGTCCAGCCCTCTCATAGCTTCAATATTTCGCCACACCAAACGTTATTTATTATCGCCTATTTATTTTGTTTGGTGGGGCTTCAGTGCCGTGACTATGCTGGCTTCGGCGCAGGGCTGATTGTGATTCACAATCGGCATTTTTTGCACAATTGCTTGAAATAAGGTCACAGGGAAGTAGTACATACCTTATATTAATTTAAAACTGCAAGCTCTCTTGTAAAGCATCCATTTAACATACATTATTACACGTGTAAACTTTCGTAGCGATTTGAAAACTTTGCCAGTCAGCCATTTGCAATGACGTCGTGGGGATAAACGAGTCGCGATGTCACATGTTTTCCTTATTTGGGATCAATTTCCTATTATGGAAATAGTAGTAAACACTGCAATAGAACTTTTAAAACATATTAAATTTGGAGTTGGGTTAATGCTTCTTGAGCCACCCTTTCAATGTCCATTTTTGCCAACTTTTGGCGCTAAAATATCAAGATATAGCCTTATTTATGTGTTACACAAGCCTTATTACAATGTTTACTACGATTTTCCATAAAAGGCTGCTGATGTGATATAGATACTCGATTTATGTGTACATACAAAAACAATAGAACATGACAAAGAACTGAGAGGTCCTGGGATACAGCTAGTGGATCATGGATATCCTGTCTCTCGCATGAGTCAAGAAAAAAAAAACATGTCCTGTGACACAGAAGACGTGGTACTTAAAGGTCCCTCACGCCTCTGGTTGATATATAGATACAGTGTATGTGTGCAGGAAGACATTAGAACATGACAAAGAACAGTAAATTGCCTGTAGGGAGAGGTTGATAATTTGTTTAGGACATAGATGAACATACATATAGGCCATAAACGATCGAGAATCTTATGAAAATAGTTCCTGGTAATATATTTGCATTGTATTTTCAGTTCAACAAAGGATGTCCATAGACAATTTGGCATCTAATGTTCAACGACAAGAACGACTTACTGGTAAGATATCATGTTACAAGACTATAGAGTGTAGTGCACCATTGACATCCAGAGAGCATGTACATTACGGACTATACCTGGGTGTTTCTGGTGGTAAATCCTCGTCACTGATTCATCCATCCATGTGCAACCTTTAAACATCATATCATTATTGCAACTTAAAGATGAAGTCATAAAATGTCAAGATTTCTCTTGAAGCAATATTATACATACATTACATATATATGGAATAGGTAATTGAATAAATACTGATATGTCCAGTTATGGATGGGAGATTAATTTAGGCATATGGAAAGTTATAAGTGAAATAACCTTGGGATGAATTAAAAGAATAACTGAAGAAATTATTGATAAAAAGTAACCATGACATGATACACTGAAACAGTCATTGACATGGTGGCTTGTATTGATTGAAAAATGTGTGTATACACCTAAAGCCGGTGTGGCCCAGTGGATGAGGTGCTCAGTTTGTGACAGAAACGTCTTGGGTTCGATTTCTGCTATGGGCATACCAGTGTTCTGTCTTTAGGATAAGACAATACAAAACAACGTCCTGTATCACGGTAGGCGTTGTACGTAAAAGATCCCTCACTGCTTTACCTGTGTCTGTTGCAAAGGTAAAAATTTCTGTATGATGCATCAGGCAGATGTCACCATATACGTGAAATAATGGTGAAGTGACTGTCATCACCATATACGTGAAATAATTGTGAAGTGACTGCCATCACCATATACGTGAAATAATGGTGAAGTGACTGTCATCACCATATACGTGAAATAATGGTGAAGTGACTGCCATCACCATATATGTGAAATAATGGTGAAGTGACTTCCTTCACCATATGCGTGAAATAATGGTAAAGTGACTGTCATCACCATATACGTGAAATAATGGTGAAGTGACTGTCATCACCATATACGTGAAATAATGGTGAAGTGACTGTCATCACCATATACGTGAAATAATGGTGAAGTGACTGTCATCACCATATACGTGAAATAATGGTGAAGTGACTGTCATCACCATATACGTGAAATAATGGTGAAGTGACTGCCATCACCATATACGTGAAATAATGGTAAAGTGACTGTCATCACTATATACATGAAATCACTGTGAAGTGACTGCCATCACCATACACGTAAATAATTGTGAAGTGACTGCCATCACCATACACGTGAAAAATTGTGAAGTGACATAAAACAATAATCAATCAATATAAAATACATATACACAGAATTGTTGTATTTTTAGGTCGGAGATTTAAAGCCATGAATTCAGAACTTCGCCAAATTCAACAACAAGCAAGTAAGTGTCTTCCTTGAATCCCATGTTTATCTCATATTGAATTCAAGGTTATGCAAGTTATAGATTTACAAAAGAAACAAGTTCCTTCCTTAATGAGGGCTGTTAACATGGGTCATTCATTCCAAGTACTCTCGCTTCTAATACAAGAGTCATTCATACATCAGGTTCATTTGCTCCTGAGCTAGGGATAGCTGAATGGGTTAGGTAATTGACTCCTGACTGAGATATTCTGGGTTGGAGTCCCATTGGTTGCTGACTGAGATGTCCCTCACTGCTCCAGCTGTGTCTATTGCATTAGTCTATATCTCATTTCATTAGGCAGATATGATACTGTCACCATATAAGTGCAGTATTCTTGGCGTGATATAAAATGAGACTTGTTTCTTCACTTTAACATACTAGCGAAAGAGAGCAATCTGTTTGTGGAAGAATATGAAAAGATATGGATTGGTTTGATTGACCTCATGGACAGCATGGATTTACAGGTACTAAAAATACATGTAGATAAAAGTTGATTACAAAACAAGGTGGATTAAACTTGTGATGTATTTTCAGGTGATCAAAGAATAAACACTGCTAATTTGGCATCAGATTTGCAACAACATGGAGGTAAAATTAAATACCAGATCATTGAGAACAGGCAAACATTTCCTACAAAAGATTTTTTTTCAGTTCAGAAAGAAAATGAAAGAGATCTCTCTCAACTACTTGACAAGACTTGCTATTGACCAGCTTAGCAAACAGCAAGATCATTATGTGAACACAGAACACAGAATAAAACAAGAATTGAGTTGGTCCAGTGTGTTGACTTTATGATGTAATGGTTAATTACTCCTGATAAGATCATTGTAGTGATAAGATTACCTTAAGCCTTTGTCAGCTTTAACCTTCATTCATAACGACTTGTCCATTTCCGTACGGAAATAAGACTCGTATGTAATATGTAGTCAGCCATTTGGGACTACTTCCAGTTATGTAAATATGCATGAGCAAGATCAGTATGCTCTATGTACTTGCACTGGAAAAAGGGTAATTCTGGTCATTGCCTGTTTTTGTCTCAAAGATTTTGTATTGCAAGACTATATCTGTTGCTTCAAAATAAGGATAGCACTAATGCTACAATTTCTGGCTGGCAGCAAAAACGTGGTTCACAAGTAATCAATTTTGTGATGGTAAATGTTGAGTGGTTAGCTTGAAAGTGAGAAGACCTCGGTATGAGCCCCTCTAGTGTCTCATTAGTGGCCCGTGTTTCACATGAGACGGTTAAAACCTTGGTCTTGTGTGAGGGTAGATGTTAAAACAAATATTCATCACTGCTTTGGGGGGGGGTTCATTATATAGGTCAGAATTGGTTTGGTACATCGGGTACATGTACCTGCCGTCATCATATAAGTGAAGTACACTTTGCATGCCTTACGACAATAAACAAAGATATGAGAATTGTGTGGAGGGTTGTGTTTGAATTGATCATGTTACAATGTAATTACAGAGAAAAATGCTGAAATCGAGAGGGCAACAAGATCACAACAACCAGGCATGACTCCCAAAGGTAAAATATTATCATTTACATTCATCATCAATCATAATTATAGACCTAGAGTCTTACCAATGTATCACATGTGTACTTTTATAAACTCATAAAAAGTAGGTAAACATCCCTAGACATTCAGATGGTGGAGTCATTTGTTAAACTTCTAACTGAAAGTTACGGGTTCAAGTCTCATAGATTTCTATAAAGTGTTTTTGTGTATTAAGTCAAACCAGTTGTGAGACCTGTTACTTGAAGTTATGGGTTCAAGTCTCACTGCAGGCAGTGTAGCTCATTAGAAAAGAGGCTTTGCTCATGACTGAGAGGTAACGGGTCCCTTAGCAAGAAACTGAAAACCAAGGTCCCTTAGCACATTACAGAACCTTCAGTGCTTTGGGTGGAACTGTTGGAAAGGTATAAATTTCAGTGAAATCCAGATGCTGTCACCATATTAGAGATATAATCATTAAAAATGTCATCAGTTCTCACTAACGGTCGTAGAAATCTCTTAGAGGGCTAAAAGTAGATAGCCAAGAGGGTCAGATTTGCTGCCACGCAGACAACTGTATGGTCGAACTTCTGACAGCTCTCTTGTGTCATGCCTTCAAAACAGTACAAACATCTGGTATCAGGCAAGATGTTGCCTTGTAAAAGTACACTCAGAACAACAAACTATAAGAGTTGATTAGAACTAGAATTGATAACACGTGAATAGCTCATTCTATTATTTTGATTTTGACAAACTGCGTAGCAGCTATTGATGGTTTTTTGGGTTCTTCAGTTTGCTTCACTTAACACTATATCCCTGGTGAAGCGTTTAATATTAACAAGATTGATACCAATGTTTTCTTTATGATAATGTTTCTTAATATGTATATATCAATGTCAGGTAAAGAAAAACTACGGCAAGATCTCATTAAGAATTATCACAAGGATGAAGAATGCATTTCACTTTCTCCACTTGATGACCAAACTTTAACACTAGAGGAGATCTTTAGTCCAGTCATCGTAGAAGAAGATCTGACGAAAGAGGGAACAAAACTGAGAAAATCTGGAAATCAACAAATAAAGGAAACAAAAGATATATTTTATAACAATGGCAAACTGGTTGAAAGAGTTTTCATGAAAGGAGAGGCTGGGAAGGGAAAAACCGTATTTGGAATAAAATTACTACATGATTGGTGTCGAATTCAGAAAGGATTTTATGGCTGTGATATGCAAAATCTTCTGTCCGTGTTTGAACTTACATTTTTTGTATCGCTTCGTCATGTAAAACAAGGAATAACAAACATAGTGGATATGATATGTGATAGCTTGCCAAGTAAACACAGTGACGTGATTAGATATGTTCTTAGTGATGAAAATACACGCTGTCTGATTATGTTAGATGGACTTGATGAGTGGTCATGTCCATCTCATTATGATGACAAATTTCCCGATTCTCGTGACCTGGATAAATGTGTTCTCTTTACTACCACACGGCCTTGGAAACTGGAAAAGTTAAGATTAAAATACACTTCACTTGATAAAGTTGTAGAAATTCAAGGATTAAATCCAAAGTGTATCAAGAGTGTAATAAAACGTGTTGTGACCTATTTATATGATAAACATGACACTGACGAGGGCAGTGACGATGATGAGATATCTCAAGCTATATCTCAGACTGATCGTGACAATTTACAGGAAACTGACATTGATGATTCTGAACTCTATATTGCAAGTGACAGTGATGACGATTACGAAATAAGTTCCGACTCCAAGAGTGATGGAAATATTCATGTCAATTTTCAAAACATAACTAGAGGGGTTTTCAGGAAATTCATTAAAAACCCTCAAGAAAGGGCCAAAAAAATTGATGTTAAATTTCCAGAGTATTTCAGAAGGCGACTTAACGTCTTCATAAAAAAAGTTCGATCTCCCAGCATGGAATCTCTAATGTCAATACCGATGATGTTGACAGCATCTTGTTACGTTTGGTACGAAAATAACAAAAAGAAACGAGGAAAGAAAAAGGATGTAATGGCCTCTGTGACTTACTTCTCACTAGCTATCATAGATATTTTGATCAAACGCAGTAAAAGCAAAGAGGACATAAAACATTACCTACAACAACGAAAACGAGGCTCAACCAGTAAATCTACTACGACCAACATGACACCCCTGCTCTCGCATTTCTTCCCCAACATCGTGGACTTGATGGAGATCATAATGCCTTTCTGTAAATTAGCTTATAATGATCTACTAGCAAAGGAAACCCACTTAGTATTCGAGAGAGAGCACTTAGAAAGAGAAATGGGAGACACTACAGTAGATTTAGCTCTAAAGGTGGGTTTTATTAGTCAGTGTAAGGCACCAGGCTCATTTCATGTTCAGAATGTCAGTGTCAGTTTCTTTCACAAAATGATTCAAGAAATAATGGCCGCCATATACATAATCAGGTCCCCAGACGGTCTACAGACACTGTGTGACCAGTGCCCCTCCCTAGATAAGGTCCTTGATCTGTCTAATGTGTTTATGTACGTCAGCGGGCTGGATAGCTCAGTGGGGTGTGGGCTATCCCAGCATGTAGCACGTGTGACACAGACAGATCCTGATATAGCTCTATATAGACAGACAATGGAGGGACTCGACAAGGTCAGGAGACTGTACCACTCACACCTTGCATGCTATAGAGAGATGGTGCATATCTCCAGTATGATGGGTATCCCACACCCACCCCCCGACCACTTCTCTGATGTTTATCTTGATTATGATAGTGACAGTGAAGTAGTCAGAATGACAGGGGGGATAATGAGTAACACCCATCATACTGTTGTGTCAGTGCGGCTGTGGTCTGTACCAGATATATCAGGTATCATGTGGTACCTACCACAGCACTACACTACACTGACAGCATTATGTATCATGTGGTGTGACGTTCAGAGCCGTGAGCGGCTGGTCGCCGTGTTACCTCTACTGGTACACCTAAATTGTGTAGGGTATGGTGGTGATAACAGAGATGTTGATGCTGATGTTGTAGCGGCTCTGACCCGACTGACTCGGTTGAAGTATGTAGTGCTATATAACATTCCACGGGGTAACACCCCACTGAGTGTGTCACTCATGACACAGTTAGAGACGCTAGAGTTACTGTGTGTGCATATGACAGCCGGGGGGTGGGGAGAATTGGTGTCACGTCTCCTGAGTATCCCACACAAGGTTAAGGTCACATTATACAAGACAGACATTGATGCTGACTCCATTACAAGGATCCTCTCCTCCCCACAGGTCACAGACATCAAGCACGGCACATATAGTGATGGTAGCACATGGCGCCTAAAGTTCTATAGCAAGACATGACCTGCCCCACCTGACTGATGAGAAATATGTCACTTGTAAATAGAAGGAGGGGGTATTTGTTTATTTTTCACTCACTTTAGTTTGTTTGTTTCTTTATTTTTATTTATTTATTTATTATTAGTATTATGTTTTTTGTTTTTTAGATTAGAATATAGAATAATTTCTGTTCCTACTTACAACTGATCTATTTATTATTTTGAATTCTAAATGATTTGAGCTGCCAGAGTGGAAACAGACATTGTACATCAAATAGAAGTAGGTCAAGAATTTTAGAAAATCTCCATCAGAAAGTGTGTGTGTTTTATGTGTTGTACTTGATTAATGGTCTTGATACATGTGTAAACAACTAGGGGGTTGTGTATTAAGTGAAAGGGGAGGGGGACATTTTAAAAAGGGGACAGTTTAAAAATTAAAGGGAGATAATTATATAAAAAAGGAGAGGGTTGTGTTAAATAAAGGGGATGGGAAGTTTTACAAGGGAGATAATTAGATTAATAAGAATAAGAATAAATGCTGGAGGGTAACATGGTAGATGTTTCTATTTCTCTTTCTACTTACAAATGATCGATTTATTGATTTATTGCTTTGTATTCTTAGATTAAAAGTGTATTTATATAAACAACTGTTGTCCAGTGACATGATGACCCTATATGAATTTTATTGACAGGAATGCATTGTGTATGATGTTATTGTATTTTGTATTATATATCAAAGTATATAACGAAATAAATATATTGTTTATTGTATAATTATAATTACAACACATGATATTAAACATATCTGCCTTATATTATAGTAAATATGGTGTTGATTTATTCATTGTATGAATACCAGTAGTGAGGTAACAAAGACATAAATATATCTGCCTTGTATTATAGTGAATATTGTGTTAATTCATTGTATGAATACCGGTCGTGATGTAAAAAAAATAAATATATCTGCCATAGATTATTGTGTTAATTAATTAATAGTGATGTAAACAAGAAATATATAAAACATTTGGAGCAACAGGTAGAATGTGAAAATGAGATGAACAAGGTAAAGAAAAATAATTGATAAGGAGAAAAAATGATTTGAAGAAAAAAAAACCACGACTGACATGTTTCAAGATTGATCAAGAAAAAAATGTCTTCATTTGATTTGGAAACACTGTTGCATTGTCACAGAGGGATTCGAACTTGTAGCCATTGGATTACTTCTTCTGCATCTGGAGTCTTTTCATACAGCTGTACAAATTACATGTCTAGGTATGTTTAACAGAAATGTACAGTATCATACCCAGGGTGTATTATCATGAAATGAACAAGCTCTTTCACAGTGACATACCCAGGGTATATTATCATGGAATGTATCAGCCCCTTTTACAGCAGCATATCCAGGGTACACTATCATGAAATGCTCTCCATACAGTGGCATATCCAGGACATGGTGTCATGCCCTTTATATAGAGGTACGAAATGTATAATCCATATACAGTAGCATATCTAGGATATGGTATGAAACACACAAATCCTTTATACAGTGGCATATCCAGAGTAAGGTATAAGGAAATATACAAGCTCTTCATACAGCAGTGACATATCCAATGTGTGATATGATGAAATGTACAAGACCTTCAGTCAGTGGCATATCCAGGGTATATAGTGAAATGAACAATCCCTTTAATCAATGATATATCTAGGGTACATGTATGGTTTGAAATGTACAAGTCCTTTCTACAGAGGCATATCTAGAGTATGAAAGGTACGAGTCCTTCACACAGTGACATATCCAGGGTATGGTATTGTGAAATGTAGAAACCTTTCTATCAGTGGCATAACAAGGGTATGGTTTGTAGCTTTAACTCTTTTATACAGTGGCATGTGTAGAGTATGGTGCAAAGAACTGTAAATGCTTTGTATACAGCAGTGGCATATCCAGGGTATACTATCATGAAATGTAAAGCTCTTTATACATTGGCATATCCTAGCAACCGATCATACCAATTAATGAAGCTATATGTTTTCAACGGCCAATCAAATTTCTTGATTTCTTGTTTTATGAAAATTTGAATTATATATAACATAGATATAATATTTATGTATATATATATATATATATATATATATATATATATATATATATATATAATTGTGTGTGTGTTGTGTATGCCTGACAGTGTTTGTGTGTTTAGGGTTGTGTGCAAGTTATGTATAGGCATGTCTCTAGGTGTGTGTAACTATGTGTGTAAGTGAGTGTAGGTGTTTGTAGAAGTGTGGATATGTATGTAGGCATGTGAATAGGTGTTTGTAGGAGAGTGTAGATATCTAGGTGTGTGTAAGTATTTGTAGGAGTGTGTAGGTGTGTGCAGACATGTGTGTAGGTGTTTGTAGGAGTGTGTAGATGTGGGCAGACATGTGTAGGTGTTTGTAGGACTAAAGATGTGTGAAGACATGTCTGTAGGTTTTTGTAGGACAGTGTAGATGTGTGCAGATGTGTATGTGTTTGTAGGACTGTGTAGATGTGTGTAGGCATGTGTGTAAGTATTTTAGGAGTGTGTAAATATGTAAGCCTGTGTGTAAGTGTTTGTAGGACTGTGTAGATGTTTGTAGGTCTGTGTAGATGTGTATGTGTTTGTAGGAGTGTGTAGGCATGTGTGTAAGTATTTTAGGAGTGTGTAAATTTGTAAGCCTGTGTGTAAGTGTTTGTAAAATTGTGTAGATGTGTGCAGACGTGTGTTGGTGTTTGTAGGACTGTGAAGATGTGTGAACACATGTGTAGCTGTTTATTGGACTTGTAGATATGTGCAGACACGTGTATAGGTGTTTGTAGGACTGTGTAGATGTGTGTAGGTGTTTGTAGGACTGTGTACATGTATGCAGACATGTGTGTAGGTGTTTGTAGGACTGTGTAGATGTGTGCAGACATGTGTGTAGGTGTTTGTAGGACTGTGTAGATGTGTGTAGGTGTTTGTACGAGTGTGTAGATGTGTGCAGACATGTGTATAGGTGTTTGTAGGACGGTGTAGATGTGTGCAGACATGTGTGTAGGTGTTTGTATGACTGTAGATGTGTGCAGACATGTGTGTAGGTATTTGTAGGACTGCACAGATGTGTGTAGGTGTTTGTAGGACTGTGTAGATATGTGTGTAGTTTTTTATAGGACTGTGGATGTGCAGACATGTCTGTAGGTTTTTGTAGGACAGTGTAGATGTGTGCAGATGTGTATGTGTTTGTAGGTCTGTGTAGATGTGTGTAGGCATGTGTAAGTATTTTAGGAGTGTGTAGATATGTAAGCCTGTGTGTAAGTGTTTGTAGGACTGTGTAGATGTTTGTAGGTCTGTGTAGATGTGTATGTGTTTGTAGGAGTGTGTAGGCATGTGTGTAAGTATTTTAGGAGTGTGTAAATATGTAAGCCTGTGTGTAAGTGTTTGTAGAATTGTGTAGATGTGTGCAGACATGTGTGTTGGTGTTTGTAGGACTGTGTAGATGTGTGAACACATGTGCAGCTGTTTATTGGACTTGTAGATATGTGCAGACACGTGTATAGGTGTTTGTAGGACTGTGTAGATGTGTGTAGGTGTTTGTAGGACTGTGTACATGTATGCAGACATGTGTGTAGGTGTTTGTAGGACTGTGTAGATGTGTGCAGACATGTGTGTAGGTGTTTGCAGGACTGTGTAGATGTGTGTAGGTGTTTGTACGAGTGTGTAGATGTGTGCAGACATGTGTATAGGTGTTTGTAGGACGGTGTAGATGTGTGCAGACATGTGTGTAGGTGTTTGTATGACTGTAGATGTGTGCAGACATGTGTGTAGGTATTTGTAGGACTGTGCACATGTGTGTAGGTGTTTGTAGGACTGTGTAGATATGTGCAGATATGTGTGTAGTTTTTTATAGGACTGTGGATGTGCAGACATGTCTGTAGGTTTTTGTAGGACAGTGTAGATGTGTGCAGATGTGTATGTGTTTGTAGGACTGTGTAGATGTGTGTAGGCATGTGTGTAAGTATTTTAGGAGTGTGTAGATATGTAAGCCTGTGTGTAAGTGTTTGTAGGACTGTGTAGATGTTTGTAGGTCTGTGTAGATGTGTATGTGTTTGTAGGAGTGTGTAGGCATGTGTGTAAGTATTTTAGGAGTGTGTAAATATGTAAGCCTGTGTGTAAGTGCTTGTAGAATTGTGTAGATGTGTGCAGACATGTGTGTTGGTGTTTGTAGGACTGTGTAGATGTGTGAACACATGTGTAGCTGTTTATTGGACTTGTAGATATGTGCAGACACGTGTATAGGTGTTTGTAGGACTGTGTAGATGAGTGTAGGTGTTTGTAGGACTGTGTACATGTATGCAGACTATGCAGACATGTGTGTAGGTGTTTGTAGGACTGTGTACATGTATGCAGACATGTGTGTAGGTGTTTGTAGGACTGTGTAGATGTGTGTAGGTGTTTGTACGAGTGTGTAGATGTGTGCAGACATGTGTATAGGTGTTTGTAGGACGGTGTAGATGTGTGCAGACATGTGTGTAGGTGTTTGTATGACTGTAGATGTGTGCAGACATGTGTGTAGGTATTTGTAGGACTGCACAGATGTGTGTAGGTGTTTGTAGGACTGTGTAAATATGTGCAGATATGTGTGTAGTTTTTTATAGGACTGTGGATGTGTGCAGACATGTGTATATGTGTTTGTAGGACTGTGTAGATGTGTGAAGACATGTGTGTAGGTGTCTTTAGGACTGTGTAAATGTGTGTTTGTTTATAGGAGTGTATAGATGTGTGCATACATGTGTGTAGGTGTTTGTAGGACTGTGCAGATGTGTGTAGGTGTTTGTAGGAGTGTGAAGATATGTGCAGACGTGTGTACTTGTTTGTAAGGCTGTGTAGATTTGTGCAGACATGTGTGTAGGTGTTTGTAGATGTGTGTAGGACTGTGTAGATATGTGCAGGCTTGTGTGTAAGTATTTGTAGGAGTGTATAGATGTGTAGGCATGTGTGTAGGTGTTTGTAGCATTGTGTAGAGGTGTGCAGACATGTGTATACGTGTTTGTAGGTGTGTGTACACATGTGTGAAGGTGTTTGTAGGACTGATTAGATGTGTGGTGTTTGTAGGATGGCATAGTTTTGTGCAGACAAGTGTGTAGGTGTTTTTAGGACTGTGTTTGTGTGTAGACATGTGTGTAGGTGTTTGTGGGATTGTGTAGATGTGTGAAGATATGTGTGTAGGTGTTTGTAGGACTATGGAAATGTGTGAACACATGTGTGTAGGTGTTTGTAGAACTGTGTGGATGTGTGTAGACATGTGTGTAGGTGTTTTTAGGAGTGTGAAGATGTGTAGGCATGTGTGTAGGTGTTTGTAGAATTGTGTAGATGTGTGCAGACATGTCTGTTGGTGTTTGTAGGACTGTGTAGATGTGTGAACACGTGTGTAGCTGTTTATTGGACTTGTAGATATGTGCAGACACGTGTATAGGTGTTTGTAGGACTGTGTAGATGTGTGTAGGTGTTTGTAGGACTGTGTACATGTATGCAGACATGTGTGTAGGTGTTTGTGGGACTGTGTAGATGTGTGCAGACATGTGTGTAGGTGTTTGTAGGTCTGTGTAGATGTGTGTAGGTGTTTGTACGAGTGTGTAGATGTGTGCAGACATGTGTATAGGTGTTTGTAGGACTGTGTAGATGTGTGCAGACATGTGTGTAGGTGTTTGTTTGACTGTAGATGTGTGCAGACATGTGTGTAGGTGTTTGTAGGACTGCGCAGATGTGTGTAGGTATTTGTAGGACTGTGTAGATATGTGCAGATATGTGTGTAGTTTTTTATAGGACTGTGGATGTGTGCAGACATGTGTATATGTGTTTGTAGGACTGTGTAAATGTGTGTATGTTTATAGGAGTGTATAGATGTGTGCATACACGTGTGTAGGTGTTTGTAGGACTGTGCAGATGTGTGTAGGTGTTTGTAGGAGTGTGAAGATATGTGCAGACGTGTGTACGTGTTTGTAAGGCTGTGTAGATTTGTGCAGACATGTGTGCAGGTGTTTGTAGATGTGTGCAGATGTGTGTAGGACTGTGTAGATATGTGCAGGCTTGTGTGTAAGTATTTGTAGGAGTGTATAGATGTGTAGGCATGTGTGTAGGTGTTTGTAGCATTGTGTAGAGGTGTGCAGACATGTGTATACGTGTTTGTAGGAGTGTGTACACATGTGTGAAGGTGTTTGTAGGACTGGATAGATGTGTGTAGGTGTTTGTAGGATGGCATAGTTTTGTGCAGACAAGTGTGTAGGTGTTTTTAGGACTGTGTTTGTGTGTAGACATGTGTGTAGGTGTTTGTGGGATTGTGTAGATGTGTGAAGATATGTGTGTAGGTGTTTGTAGGACTATGGAGATGTGTGAACACATGTGTGTAGGTGTTTGTAGAACTGTGTGGATGTGTGTAGACATGTGTGTAGGTGTTTTTAGGAGTGTGAAGATGTGTAGGCATGTGTGTAGGTGTTTGTAGAATTGTGCAGATGTGTGCAGACATGTGTACATATTTGTAGGAGTGTGCAGACGTGTGTAGGTGTTTATAGGACTGTGTAGATGTGTGCAGACATGTGTGTAGGTGTTTGTAGGATTGTGTAGATGTGTGCAGGAATGTGTGTAAGTATTTGTAGGAGAGTGTAGATGTGTAGATATATGTGTAGGTGTTTGTAGAATTGTGTAGATGTGTGCAGACATGTGTGTAGGTGTTTGTAGGAGTGTGTAGAGATGTGTGTAGGTGTTTATAGGACTGCTAGATGTGTGCAGACTTGTGTGTAGGTGTTTGTAGGGCTGTGTAGATGGGTGTAGGTGTTTATAGGACTGCATAGATGTGTGCAGACATGCATGTAGGTGGTGTTAGGACTGTCTAGGTGTGTGCAGGCATGTGTGTAGGTATTTGTAGGAGTGTGTAGATGTGTGCAGACATGTGTGTTAGTATTTGTAGGACTGCATAGATGTGTGTATGCATGCATTTAGGTGTGAGATTGAATGTGTAGATGTGTATAGGCATGCGTGCATGTGTTTGTAAGAATGTATAGATGTGTGTAGGGATGCATGTAGATATGTGTAGATGTGTGTAGTCATATGTGAATTTTTGTGTAGGTGTGTGAGTATGAGCATGTAGATGTGTATAAGAATGTGAGAAGTTGTTTATAGGAGTGTGTAGATTTGTGTAGATGTGTAGGAGTTTGAAGATGTGTGTAGGTATTTAAAAGTTTGTGTGAAGATGTGTGTATGCATGCATGAAGGCGTTTGTAGGGATGTGTAGATGTGTGTAGGCATATGTTTAGGTTTTGTAGGGGTGCGTAGATCTGTAGGCCTATAGGCAAGTGTGTAAACGTTTGGAAGTATTTGTACAAGTTTGTAGATGTTAAGCCGGCGTGGTCTAGTGGTATCGCGCTGGACTCCTGATCGGGATCGGGAGGCCGGGATTCGATTCCCGCTCTGGTGATGCCGGTGTCATGTCTTTCGGATGAGTAGGCCCCGTGTCGGTGTATGCATGGCACATTAAAGATCCCGCACTGCTTCGGATGGGTCCGTTGCAAAGGTCAAAATTTGTATGCCCCGCATCAGCGCATCAGGCAGATGCCGTCACCATATACGTAAAATATTCGTGGTGTGACATTAATCTAAAATGAATCATTTGTAAATGTGAATGGGCATGTATGTAGATGTGTGTTGATTGTAGGGACGTGTATACGTGTGTAGTAATGTGTGTATGTTTGAGTATGTGTGTGCAGTTGTGTAGGAGTGTGTTAGGTGTACGAATCTGATGTTTGAGATGCATATCACTTGTATATATATATATATATATATATATATATATATATATATATATATATATATATTACTTCTTACTTAAATTTTTAGTTTATATACTTTATTTACTTGGGAGCTTCACGAAACTGTATGTTACAATGGTTTCTAAGACATGACAACACAATAGTATGGAGGGTATTCGTTGTCAAAATTCAGACATGTAGAGATGTAAATTTACCTTAAAGATGTTTACACATGTACTTTGTACATATGTATTATTTACACTTGTACTAATCGCAGTTGTATGTTTTACATATGCACTTTCATGGACTATTTCAACTACAAAACTACTCCGGTGAAACATTAAGCTTGTATTTATGCATATTTGAATGTACATTTAACTATAACACATGCGTAGTTTGCAGTTCTAGATACTTCCATTTAACGCTTTGCAGAACATACATGTTACATGTTAAAGCAATGCACTGCCCACATTTGGAAAATTGCCGGTAAAATGCGACATGGCCCGATTAGCGAGTATTCAACGACGTATAATGAGGTCCACTCACAATGAATTACGTACAGCATTAGAGGCGCGGATCCACATATTTTGTAGAACAGTGTCCACTCACAATAAAGTCCTACAGAGTGGGTACTTTCATATATAAAATTATATATTTTTTATAAAAAATATGACACGAAAAGTATTTTTCGTCGAAATTCAGAGTGTATCCAGACTCATGGTCCATCCCGCCAGATCCAAGCATGTACACTATCAAAAAATATATTGTCACCTTCAAAACATAATATTACTGAATTAAGCGTGGTGCGGTGTAAGACTTCAAACATTCAAATTGATAGCTTCCAAACCTAATATAGGTGGAGTTAATTTGGTGTGGACATACAAATAAAGTAATATACATATGAAGTATAACACTTAGCTTATAAGTACACTTCATATGGAAGAAGAAGAACTCAAAGTAAAGGTAACATAAGCCTGTTATTGTGTTAAACCTAATAAAATTGATAGCTATCGCAGGTCAATCATTGAATTATTATTATTATTTAATTTAACGTCACATCGAGAATATTTCACTCATTTGGTGACGGTATCAATTATATTATAAATATATTTGCAAAACAATACAATTCATACATTTACAAGTGTAAGGTGATTAAAACTAATGACTAAAATATTTTGGAAAGACCAGCCTTCGTTGTATAACTTATTTACATTTAAGAAATGGTATTAAAACAGTACGAGTATATTATATTCGTGTGTATCATTTTCCAACGATAAAAATTTTATAATATAAATTTATCTCTTTCAAAAACGCCAATATTTTGTTTATACTTACACTTTCAAATAATGCCTTAAGATTATCAACAGTATAATATTTATGTCTAATATGTGCGGTATCCACACAATCTACTAATATGTGTTTAATAGTAAACATACATCCGCATGGGACACACTCTGGAGGAGGCTCTTCCTTTAGAAGATAGGAATGAGTTATACAAGTGTGTCCAATGCGGAGTCTAGTACAAACAGTTTCATCTTTACGACAAGTATGATTATAAATAACTCTTTGATTAAAAATTGGCTTAATTTCACGTAATTTATTAAAAACCTCGTTATCCCAACTACTTTGAGACAAACGCTGAATATTTTGCGTAATACTAGATTTACAATCAGTATACGACATCTTGTCAATACAAACAGATTTATTTAATGCATCTTTAGCAGCTTTATCTGCTTCTTCATTACCAGCCAAGCCAATATGACTTGGCAATCAACAAAATGTGATATCATAATCGCAAGAACGAAGATGTACTTTTTCTAAAATTTTCAAAATATACATATTTTTCAAATTAAAATTCTTCATAGCACGAAGACATGACAAAGAATCTGAAAATACAATGCTTTTAGATATTTTATTAAGTTCTATATGGATGAGAGCAAGAAGTATAGCTTTCGCCTCTGCAGTAAATATCGAACAGTTGTCAGGCAATCGAATTGACAAACATAAATTATTATCAGAAATCGCTGCAGCGGCTACTTTATTTTCATCTTTTGATCCATCTGTAAAGTACATTTTATGATTTGAATGAGAAGATTTTATTTCAGATAACATTTGCTGATATTGTAAATTATTTGTCTCTATTTTCTTATATTTTGACAACTCTAAATTTATATTTGCTCTTAACATCTTCCAAGGGGCCGACAAAGGAATTTCACTTTCAATTATATTATCTAGTTTTAAGTCTGCCTCATCAATAAGCGGTTTAATACGTAGACCGATATTTGTTATACTTTTAGGTTTTCTTTCATACAAATCCTCGTACTTTGGATTGAAAACACAATCAAATGCTGGATTATTCTTATTAGAATATAATTTCGTAATATATTGTAACGTGAGTTTAATACGTCTTCTATCCAGGGATGGTTCATATGCTTCTGCATATAGACTTTGTACAGGTGAGGTCCTGAAAGCACCAAGACTCAAACGCAAGCCCTGGTGATGTATGGTGTCCAGAAGCTGTAAATAAGACTTTCTGGCCGAACCATAAACAATACAACCATAGTCCAGCTTTGATCGAACCAGCGATCTATAAAGCTGGAGCAAGGTTGTACTTTCAGCACCCCACTCTGAACTAGATAAAACTTTTAATATATCTAAGGCTTTTAAACACTTTACTTTTAATGACTTTATATGCGGTATAAAAGATAATCGTTTATCAAATATAACACCAAGAAATTTAACTTCATTTACAAGTTTTATTTTTCGAAAATTTAAAACCATTTTCAATAGACCACTGAAATATATTATTTAGACACAACTGAAGTTTCCGTTCTATCATATTCATATTTTTCCCGCTACAACATATCAAAAAGTCATCAACATATAGAGAACCATCGATATCGTTTTTCAACACCTGTGCCAAACTATTTATTTTAATACTAAAAAGAGTAACAGATAATATACTTCCTTGTGGAACGCCCAATTCCTGTTCAAAAGAATCAGTAACATGGGACCCCAGTCGAATATTAAAACGTCTATCTTTCAGAAAATTTGAAATAAAAATAGGCAAACTGCCTCTTAAACCCATATCATATAAATCCTTTAAAATACCATGTTTCCATGTCGTATCATACGCCTTTTCCAGATCGAAAAAGATAGAAACTACACGTTGTTTATTTATGAAAGCATTACGAATATATGTTTCAAGGCGCACAAGATGATCAGTCGTACTTCTCTGCTTCCTGAAACCACACTGAATATCAGTGAGAAGATTGTTGTGTTCGAGGAACCAGACAAGACGCTCATTAATCATACGTTCTAAACTTTTACATATACAACTCGTTAAAGATATCGGCCTATAATTAATAGGATCACTATGATCTTTTCCAGGCTTAGGAATGGGAATAACTATGGCAATTCACCATTCAACCATATGTAATTAAATATATGTAGTAGAATATGTAAAGATTCCAATGGAAGATGTTTTAAAATTTGATAATGCAATTTATCTGGTCCAGTTGCAGTATCATTAGAGCACTGTAGCGAATAATGTAATTCTTCGATCGAAAAAGGCTCATTATAATCTTCTTGATTATTTGATTCAAACTTCAGTTTTATTTTTTCAGATTTTTGTTTAATACGACTGAACTGAGGCAGACAGTTATCAGAAGAAGAGTTTTTCGAAAAGGTCTCCCCTAAACAATTAGCAATATCGCGCTTAGATATTAAAACATCAGAATTATGAACTAGATGTTTAACGGTAGTTGAAGTACCTTTGCCTTTAATTTTATTTATCATCTTCCATACCTTATTAATAGGCGTGCGATTATTGACTTTGGAGACATAATTTCTCCATGATAAGCGTTTGCTATGATTAATTGTGCGCCTGGCAGCAGCTCTACACTGGCGAACTTTATTTAAATTAGAAGTAATAGGATGCTTTTTGAATACCTTTTCGGCCTTTTTGCGATCTCTGATAACACTTTTGCAAGTATCGTCAAACCAAGGATAATATTCTTTTTTTTTTGAAAAGTAGAGGTTTTGGGAATATTCTTTTCACAAATCTGAACAAGTGTATTTGTAAACGAAAGAATATGATCAGTTTTACTCAAATGATTTACTTGATTTAGATTTGTAAGACAATCAGATTGGAATTGACTCCAGTCAGCTTTATTTAGCTTCCAACGTGGAATGCATGTATTACTTGATGCAATATTACTTTTTAATATAAGTTGAAAATGATCACTTCCACACAAATCGTCATGAACTGACCAAACAAAGTCAGTAAAAAGCGATGGATCAGTTATAGTAAGATATATTGAAGTATAAGTACCATGTCCTGGATGTAAATAAGTACTAGACTCATCATTAAAGACACATAAACAATGTTTTGCTATAAAATCTTCAATTATATTACCTTTGGCGTCATTACTATCACTGCCCCACAAGATATTGTGAGCATTAAAATCACCCAATATAATAAATGGTTTAGGTAGTTGTTCTACCAAGTTGTCAAATTCTCTACGATCTATATTTAAAGTCGGAGGAAAATATATTGAACAAAAAGTTATTGTTTTATGTAATGTAACACGCACAGCAATAGCTTGTAGAGGTGTGTGTAAAGTAACACTACTATGCAAGATAGAATTTCTAATAAAAATTGACGAGCCACCCGCAGCTCTCTCATTATTACTATAAACATTATATTGTGAAAAGTGTTTAAATTGAAAAGAATCTGTGTCTTTAAGATGGGTCTCTTGTAAACATAACACTGCTGGAGAGAATTTTTGATCGAGAATTTTCAATTCATTAAAATTAACTTTTAAACCTCTACAATTCCACTGAATTATATTATCCGAATTGTTCATTTCTCTTTGAGAGGAGCAAGAAAAGGCTTGCGACCTCTTTTAGTTGGGGATTTGCTACAATCCCGTGTATTGACATTGTGAGAATCCTCACTAGCTCGTATATTAGGAGTAGAAGGATGGACTTCATCCTCCTCTCCTAAAACATCAAATCTATTTTTCGTAGCTGCGTCTGCAACACACGTATTAGAAGACTGTTTATTTGTTTTACTTTTATTTTGTATTTTCTTCGATGACTGACTCGGTTTTGTGGGCGCAGATGGTTTTACATGCGAAGATGACGCTTGAGATGACTTTTATGATGAAGTCGAGGAACTTTTTACATTGAAGGAAGAACTTAGTAATTCAGTTTGAATACCACAAATCTCAGTTTGACAACCAACAGTTGCTGTTTTCTTTGTGAGAACGGCAGTAGCGTAACTATTTGTTGCCAAAGAACGAGCATGGGAAGCATCATACAACGTTCTTGCATCGTAAAAAGAAACACCTTTCTCAACTTTTATTTTTATAATTTCAACTTCGCGTAAATACGCGGGACATTGTTTCGAAGATGAACAGTGGTTCCCCTTACAATTCACACAAAAGGGTGTACAGTCACAGGGCATTTCAAAATGGGCATCCCCATGATCCATGACTTCACCATCAAATTCATCTACAACTATATTTTCCACTTCTTCATGGCCACAACGATGACATATACTTTTTTTGCGATTGCATCTGTACCGTGAATGGCCAAACTTTTGACAAGTAAAACAGCGCAACGGTGATGGATAATATAATTCGACATTGGCTGTAACGTAGCCTAGCTTTATTTTCGGGGGTACAGAGGGTGTACTGAACGTAAGGAGGAAAGTATTTGTTTTAATGTCTTTACCATCCTTTTTGATTATAAATCGTCGTACACCTACAATTTTCTGGCTCTTCAATCCCGCGAGTATTGCTTCATCTGACAACAAAGTGAGAGTCCTATCCTTATCTCTCAAAATACCGCGACACGTATTGAGTGTATGATGAACAGACACTTTTACAGGTATGTGACCGATGTGGTCCAATGTTAGTAAATTGGTTGATTGTTGTTTTTTCAAGCATTCGACTATAAGATGTCCGTTCCTTTGCTTGGTAACGTTTTTAACTGTTCCGGCAAAAGATTGAATAGTTTTATCAACTAAGAAGGGCGAAGCTTTAGCTAAAGCACCATCTTCAGAAGATATCACCAGAAAACGAGACCAGTCATCATCAGGTTGTACAACAGTATTATCAATATTGTCCAAAAGACGTTTTCGTTTATTCAATGTTTGGTGGTTTTGTGTAGAGGACGCCATGAGAAAAGATTAAAATTCATTCCCATAACCACCCACCCTCCAGGGAGTGTCTACAGGGACCGGGCAATACACTGTGGATTTCCAACAGCAATGCACTGGAGTGGTTGTGAGAGTATACTCGACCATAAAGTAAAGAAATGCATTTAACTGCAGAAAAAGTAACTCGAGTACCAGTCGAGAAACATTTCACAACAGTCAATGACATGCAATTACTTTAAATCTACAATCGATTGGCCCATAAGCCACCGCCTTCTCAGATGAAAAATAGCAAGATGCAATAAATGACATAAAACTTGACAAAACTACATAATATGCACAGTACTTCAAGATGGAATAAGCAAGATAGGTGAGGGCTTGGCATGACAAAGCCGATTGATCAGGATCGGGCCCATCCGACCGCCCGTCTAGCTGAAGTAAGGGCCAAAGTGGAGTGTTGGACACAAACAAACCGCAGTTTAGAAATGCCCTCAGCCACCAGGATCCCGTCCTCCAACGACACGGGTTGCATCCCACGGCAAACAAGATGCCTCATTTGGTCTATAACCGCGACCAGCAAGAGGGTGCTTGGGAATCTTTAATAAGAATTCCCCCGGGTGCCTCAGTTAGTCGCCTCATACGACACGCAAGAGGTACGGAGGTCCTATTCTTATCACCCCGGGGACCCCACGGGGGCATTGCTTTCGTTATGTGTTCTCTTATTTGAGAACTTCATAATGTACGATTGTTTAATATGTATATCGATGTAATCAAATGACTCGTGAAACAATATGGCGGACCGTTGTTTTGGCAAAGAGGAAGACGCTATCTGTTTATTTTTAAATGTTTGTTGTCATTTCTAGGTATATTTTCATAAAAATGGTATCAAATGAATCGGGGGAAACATACTTATCGCATATTATGGGCCGGTAGAAATAAATTAAAAACTGAAAATTATATATTTAAAAAACTTATGTGTGCCCGCTTCGTACATCGTTTTCGCTTCGGCGATCAGCTGTTTACAGGTAATGGACGTATCTACCTGTAAAACCTCACTTCACTGGATTTGATACAACCGTGACCCCGAACAACGCCAGTGAACATATCGCTTTTATGCTCATTGATTCTAAGCGCGCCGTCAATTATAAGGCAAAATAAACATCTCGCTGTACCGCCGCGGTATCGTTAGATATTTTAATGATTTTAGCTATTTTCAAATTGCCCTAATTTCTTTATTTCTACCCCAAATGAGATGAAATTTAAGAAATGAGAAGAAAACAAAATGAATATTCTAATGATATGATTTTGATTTACATGTTAAAAATATTTCCCGATAAATTATTAATGCGAAAATTGCAAACAACGCATTTTGATTAATTTTTCATTTGCGATGGGCCTCACTACTTTTGTGTTTCAATTTTATTCTTCCACCACAACATTTGCACACTGGCAAAAACGGATCCCGATTCTCAACGGAACCGTCTGTTTCACAACATACCCCCGCATTAACAAATTAAAAATTTATTTTTTTTTTAATTTTGTTAGAGTATGGAGGTTTCCGGTGCGAGTCACAGTACGATGCATTAACTAGAATTAGGTACTTTGTGATCTACAGTCACAGATACTAACGCTTTACACACATAATGACAATTTATCTGAATTTTTTTCCTTCACAAAAACCCTGTGTACCAAAGGCAAATTTATCTGAAACGTTACTACATATTATTGTCTCTGAGTTCGGCAATACATCTATAGCTTTGACACATTTCACACTACAAGAAGATGATGATACTTGTCTATCAGCAAAATTAGAAGTAATATTCTTTGCACACATGAAATGTGTACCAAGAATAAATGGATGTGATGCCTCACTAATAATATACACAGGTACTCTATGCTTTTCACCATTACTAAGTTTAACCTTGACATTACACTGACCTTCGACCGTATATTGCTATTAATGGCTAATGTAATGTCAGACTGCATTCTTCTATCAAAGATATACCTGAAACAGGTATTTTGTCATACAAGTATTTTGATATGAGGCTTATGGAACTACCTGTATCAAGTAAAGCAGAAACTTTCATGTTACCAATAGCAACAGACATAAACAAGAAATCAGAGCCATGAGAATCTACCTTCAAATTATCATCATTATTGTCACTGTTAGTGTCACCCTCAGCACTGTCACTTGGCTATTCCTCCGACGACGTATCGAGACGCATAAAGTTAACATTGACCGCCCCACGGCTGGGTTCTACTCGTTTCCCTTTTGCGTAATATAAATGCATTTACCAGCCGAGTGCCTATTCTGTCCGCACATCTGGCATTCAGTGTTCGGTGTTTTGGCCCTCACCATTCCACTTGCACTTTATTTTCACGTGCCCAAGTCCTCCACACTTTTAACACGTACGCTGGGACTGGTCCGTCGATTGTCTGCGTCGATCGGGGAGCGAATTTTGTACAGATCCGTCATTGGCACCAGTAACCGTACCACTAGCACTGGTAGTTAGTTTCGACAGTGTATTAACAATCGATGACATTTTCGCTTCAAGGTCCTCCAAACATTTGGTGTGAGCATGATTTTGGTTGGTAGATTGCATCAGTGCCACACTGCATGACGGGTTTGACTGCATTGCCCCCACCTGTCAGTATCCACAAGAGTCGCCCATTTTCGCACTTTGCATGGCGTCATCAGTGGTATTAGGACGGCCTTCACGTACAAAGTATTTGAGTTGATCTGGCAGACCAATAAATTTAGTCATCAAATCGAAAGAGAACTTGTTAAGTCTCTGCCTTTTCTTCAGAATTAGACCATAGTAATCTTCTAGCATTATGTCATCATACAGTTTCAAATCATTGTAGGCTTGCATCTCAGAATACAGAACGGCATTGTTGCTAGAATTTGGTTGTATATAATGTGAAACAAACGCATCACATAAAGCACGCCAAGATTTCATATTTATCTCGGTTACAATCTGGTACCAAGTATAGGCCTGTCCTGTAAGATGCAACGAAAATTCCGCTATCATTCGTGGACTGTCCACAATGTCACCCGTATCTACATTGTTCATTATCATCAACGCAATTAAATCTGACAGAAACATGGGAAACACTGGATTCATGACTGTGAAATATGAATTGTTTATTGAAAACGATCTTGTGACATAATCAAATATAGGGGCTTCGTCTGGCGTTGACGAAACGGGACTCGGTGTCAAAATGTCTGGAAATAATTGTTTTCGTGGTGTTTGCATGAAATCACCATCAATTTGTAGCACAGTGTCACTAAGAAACGAGTTATTCATAATTTAGACAAGATTGCCTCTGATACCTGTGAGGCATAACGCCGCAAACGGACAGTTCTTTAAAATAAATAAAATTCAAAGGTTAGGATTCTCCACCATGTCACGGGCTGGCCTTTTCGGTTGCTTTGGGGAATTAAAGACCAATGCATATCAATAAAAAAGTTCCTTTTCTATTTCAGTTTTATTTCCGCCCTTCTTCCATCAAAACATCTGCACACTGACCAAAAACTCGCAACGGAATCGACTCTGTTTCACGACACTGTATTACATAGTAGGCGATTATTAAGACATAGTGGTATACTGTGGTAACCTCTTGCTAGTCGCAGCCATTGAAACATTATTGGTGAACTCATAGTCCCCGAGGGCATCATAAGTCTAGTTTTCAGTGCTTTTGCACCGACTTGAAATATATACTTAAAATTTGCCGTCATGTAATTATGTAAATCACTCAAAAACTAAGGAGTATCTCCCTCAGGCAAATCTCTGTCTTTAGATTGATCCTTTGGTTCACTTTTTCGGTCATTTTGGTTTCAATACTGCTCTTCAAATATTTATATAATATGAGAATTCCAGCATCACTGAAGATACATAAATTGTCGAAATGCGCATCTGGTGCACAAAATTAAAATTATATATTTTCTGTATCTTTTATAAGATTACCTTGTGTGGCACTGAGCTATAGTGAACTGTGTTAGTGCGTACGAGTTGTCTTGAAAACCGGAAGTGACCCCATCGGAACACCTCGGGAATATAGATTGATAGATCAGTTCTCGTGTATCAGCTGTCCGAATAAGACGTTCACCAAGCTTCAATTTTGTGTGTACGTCATTTTTTTCCTTTTGTGGGGAAGAGTTTTAAAATTAGTCAAAACACAATTTAGAGGTTGTGACATATATTAAAGATTGATTCATAGGTACCAGCATCAGTTGTTCATGACGTATTACGTACTATGAACCATGTGTATTTATTCCTTGCATTCAAAGTGTTGAATTACACTGCGAGTCAAAGGTAGATTTGCAATCATGTCTGCATACACTAGACTACAGCCCGTTTTTTTTGTGATTTTGACATTTCAGATACAAATTTTACATTTAAAGGAAATTGATCAACAAGAGAAAATAACGTGCCTCTCCATGACTTATCTCGTGCAGTCCTTGGCCGAAATCCCACCAATATTGGACAGTCTTTGAATTTGAAAGTAATTAATATGAAAGCTTAAAGTCACATTCTATTTCTTATCTAATAAACACATGTAAATTTATGTTCATTTTAAACAATGGTTTACAAAATGAAATCATTGCTATATATACTCGATCCATGGAAAAAGTAAAGTTTCATAGGACTCAAAAATCGTCATTATTTACATAAGCTTTAATCAAGATCTGATCATGCCTAGTTTAGATTTCACAAGCATGTAATAGGTAGAAATAATTGCAAATATGATTATGACAGATGAGTATAAAAAGATGGATGTAATTAACTAAAAAACACTGCATCTAAGAAGTTTATGTCAGAGATGCGTTACTTAATGTAAAGTGAATCGTGACATGTATAAAAAAAATCGCTTTTTACATAGTTACCCTGAGTAAACTTCACATAATTTTGCTTCTTTTTGAAAAGGGATAAAAGCATTTAAAGGGCTTACAAATTTACTCTTCACTTCAGCACTCTTGAGGGAGTCCTCCACTTCATGCAGCTCATCTATGCATGTTGCTTTCACAAACTCATGGAACTCTCCATCAGCAATTGAAACAGTTGCTTGATTGTTCAGTGAGTTTAGTTCCTGTCTAATTTCCATCAAAAGGTACAGGACCCTTTTCTGGAATTCTATGGAAAGATTAGAGGAAAGTCAATTTTAACATGGTAAAACCTTCCATGCCTAATGCAAGTGACGGCAAATGAAACACAATAATGTTGCACTTGTATCTTTATCTACATTCGACTGAGTGGACAATACAAAACTATAGAATAAAATGAAGCTTGTCATTCAGGTTGGTTGTGCCTCTTTGTTGTTCAGTTACACCGTAAGCAGCTTGTGATTTTTGAGGTGTTGAGCTTATCTCAACACAGGTACTATATATGACTGTTAACCTCCTTGTCATCTCTAGTACACCCTCGTAGAGTTAGTCTAAAAATGATTTTTGATTGACCTAATATACTTACTTGCTTCAGTCATTGGATAGACATCCTTATCAGGACCCTTTGAATGGGATGCTTTTGTAATCATTCCACTCCCAGAATGGGTAGATTTTGAGATGGAATGTCGCTGACGGCTTTGATCTCGCTTTTGCTTTGGAGGTTGATCTTGACTGGATGTAGTAGCATCAGTTCTGCTAGTAATTGACAATAGTCTGTTTAGTAGTGTAGCATTGCATGTTGTCAATAAACTGCTAGATTTTATCTAATTTAATTTAATCCTAGACCCTGACCTTGATTTCTGTGACCGTTCTAAAGCTAAGTCCTTGAATTGTGTGACCTCCGGGATCCTGACCTTGACTTCTTAGAATGTGATCTTGACATTGATATAGAATATGATCTCCTAAATAATGAAGTTGTTCTCTGTGAGGTTTACCCTCAACAATTTTCAGTGACTATTCTGACATTGGTAATGGTGGTTACAAAGCCTTTTGTCACCATACCAGTCACATTGTTTACAATAAATCTAATATCACACATTATTTGAGTTCATACTATTTAACAAAAAGGTAGAAAGATAAAAAAAATACAATTTTTAAGCAGTTCTAGCTGTAGATGTTTGTTGGCTCGAACTGGCTGTTGGAGGTGAAGTCAATGGCCTATTAGTGCCACTCCTTGAAAATAGAATGCGCTTTTGAGAAGCCGAATGTTTTCTTGGAGATTCCGCAAACAGGGCAAATGCCTATTTGTACTTGAGTCTCCAACATCAAGTAATGACACCGATTGTTCCTTAAGAATGACAAAAAATCTTTTATCAAGGGTATAAGAGAAAGGGGGGGGGGGGGCAAGACATGTGCCCCCTTCCCCCTTTTCGGCAAAAACATATATTTTGTTAAGTAGAAAAAAGCTAAAAGTTAAAACTGATTATTCTGGATAGAATAAGTATGATATTTAAACATTAGGAATTTTTGCTACTAAAACTACATTGTCAAAAATATATAAATTGATGTCTTGGTCTAGTCATTTAACTATTGTAGTGGGTTAGTTTGTTTGTTTGTTGTTGTTTTTTTTTTGGGGGGGGGGGGGTGTATTAGTTTTTCTTGTCAAAATTTCATAGATATGTACCCCCTTTTTTTCTATCAAAGCTACGCTATTGTTTATAATATAACATATATGATGATAAACTGATAAAACAAAGCCAGAGAAAACTGAAATGATGTATTAAAATAAATATAGAAAACATATACCTTTTAATTTTGTGTACCATATGCGTATTTCGACAAGTTATGTCTCTTCAGTGATACTCGTGGTCGAATGATTGGAATTCTCAAAATATATAAAAATATTAAGAGCAGAGTAACTAGGTCTATACAAGAACTATTCAACTTATATCATTCTTTTATCATATCATAAAACTTAGTCATACAAAATTCATGAGAATAGTACTTACAGATCTCCTATCATCGTCAGAATCTGGAGATTCGTCTGCGTGTCGTTTGTTTGTTCTCTCTGGAATAGGCGACTCGTCGATAAATAAATGAATATCTTGACTGTTGCAATTGGAGGCTTCTATTTCTGTGTCTGAGTTAGACATGATTTCTTTTACTTTTTTCGAAGACCATCCAGATGGCGCGGGCATGCAATCCTAAAGATGTATCTCATTGGCTTGTGAAAGACAGCTTTATCCAATAGCTGTGGCGTGGTCATCCCCAGCATCCATCTCGCTGGATATTTTTATTTCGATCTAAAACCTTTATTCTTATAATAATTTGAAAAATTTATTAAACATTATAATGTTTTCAAAGTTATTTATATTTGACTGAAATACCAACTTAAAGTATCAAGAAGATTAAAATTCACGAATTCGTTGCTAATAATTGTTATGGTTCGCCTATTAGAATTGATTTATGTACGAAATGAATATAACTCGAAATAACTTGAATTTTCGACCAAATTTAATTGCAAGAATTTCGCGGAATTTAGGGCCTTACTGAAACCTGATCAGCTTCCAGTGGTTCCACGTGCATTGCATTATCAAAGGATTAAAAACCACAGATTCGACGTAACTTTGCAGAGACTACAAATTCTACTCAACATAAGAGAGTAAGTATAAGTACCTGCTTGTAAAATTTACTAAGTATTTTTAAATGCTATCTATCTATCTATTATTCTAAATATACTGCCGACCCCTCAAGATGAATGTCACTGGCATCGTGCGCGTGTGAGCAAACTAGTCTAAAATGCAGTGTTAAGAGTAGATGTATTTGTGCAGTAAACCCTATACGTTTACATGTGCAGTGCAAGGGCGGATGGAGGAAGGAAGTATTGGATTCTTTATTAGGCCTCACCGGCTTAGCACCAACAGAAAACTAACCACTCGTCTGCTCTAACATTTATCTCGGTTTCAAAACTCAAATCGAGCCATAAAATCTATTAATTAAATCATGCCTATCTATCTATCTATCAATCAAGTTGTAGTTTCTGCCTCATTTGTCGACTCTGATACTATACTTTCTCCTAATGCACCTGCAAAGTCAAAACTTAGTGGATAAGATCTTTGGCTCGTGATTCAGGGGTTTCGGATTCGACTGCAAACCTGCACACACCAGTGTTCTGTCTTTCGGATGTAAAGATGATGGATAAATCCAAACCGTAAGTCTAAAAATCATTAAGCCAGAGGAGATACAAAATCAGTGAAAATGAAAAACAAGTGGAAAATAACAAAATATGTCTACTTCAAGAGCATATGTGAACCCCTGTGATGGAGTGAGATCAAGTGCCTGGGGAGAGTGAGCATCTCCTGCTTGCTACCATCACCCGTCACATATACCCAGTAGAAAGAGTCAAATCGTGTAAATTCCATATGCATTTATATATGGAGAAGTCAAAGTAGGTTACCTTCTAGTATAGAAGGTGTCAAATCTGTGTAAAATGATCGGAATCGGTCTCAGTCCATAATATCATTTAAAGTCTGGATAACGAGATATCATATGGAGTAATACGAGTCTCGTAACGACCGTAATTTGAACATGCTCTGGAATAACGTATTAACTGAGATATGAATACACCGTATGCGCGCGTTGATGGAATGTTGCTACTTATAAATGGGAAGTTTGTGATAGCGAAATTGAAATCGTCACGTTTGTCATAGTGTGAGGTGTTCAATTGACTATAATTACCGAAGTGCGTGTCAGGGTATGCCCGGTACGTTAAAGATCCCTCAATGCATCGGGTGGGTCCGTTGCATAGTTCTAAATTGTATCAGGCAGACGCCGTTTCCATATACGTGAAATAATCAATCAATCGTGTTGGTGCCTATCCTTCGTGGTGATAGGCGCGTGTCTCTAGTAAGATTGTTGGAAATGAGTGCTAGGTGTGATCATGTATGCATGTGGTTTACGTTGAGAGTTTATAGTTTTAAAACATGACGCGCATTTGATCGCTCTACTAGGCCTAAGCTAATTCATGTCCTAGGACTTGGTTTCCTGCCCGGGAAATTGCTCAAGTTTTGTTGACCACATCTTGCCTTCAAAGGCTGCTTCAAATCGGGCAGTGGTGGATTTCTGGGCCCCTGGCAAGGTTTGATACCATGTGGCTGCACCTCCTTCTAATGTGCGTTCAACTGCTAGAAGAGTTACCTTCTGTGTTTTCTTATGATGTCTGTCCCGGGCACTTAAATCTGCCAGCCAGATTAAGGCTGCCTCTTTTCCATCAAATTTCCTCAACTTTATATTTCATGCGATAATCACTTGTACAGTGTTGACAGCAGTATTAATTTCAATTTCGTCTATAGTTGGTGGTGCTGATACTGTTTCAACTACTACAGGATCTATATTTGATGTTGAAGTTTCTGTTTGAATGTTTTCTTGTAAGGTTGGTTCTCTTACGGTTTGCTGTTGGTCCTTGCTTCCTGGGACAGGTCCGGAGTAGTTTAAGGTACTTCTTCCACCAGTTATCATGGCGTTTTGTCTTTTTGCCCACGTGATCTGAGTTCCTGAAATGATGACCAAGATGTTAGAGTTACATACATTTATTCTTTTCGGGTTCCCAGCAAAATCATAATAACAAAGAATACACAACAAATGCAAGATAAACAATGAGTCGTTTGCATAATGCATATTTTGAAACAGTTAATTTGACAAGAAAAAGTTAACATATTAAATGACTACAAAGTCTACCCAGAGATTAAATGTGACGTTTTTAGATAAAATGAAATACAAGATTACAATCAAACAATATATCAATTTGGGGGAAAATTAGCAATAATAATGATAAATCACTTGGTTGTTATAAGGCATACGAAGCATCGGACCAAGTTAATAACTTAAACCGTTGAAATGGCCGAAAAGAGTAGATGCGCCTTAGGTGAATTTTTTCTTCTATCTCAAACTGGTTTGTGACAATGAATTGAGTTACAATAAGTGAATTACATGATGGAATATTACATGGACTTGACCGGTCAATGTAATAGACATTTTCGATTTAGAGAAGGACGTCCGTATGTCTGTGCTTGTGTGTCTCTATGTGTGTAGAATTAAAATAAAAAAAAAAAAAAATATATATATATATATATATATATATATATATATATATATATATATATATATATATAAGAAACAACAAAGGTAAAATTAGGAGCTTTTTTTGTCTTTATTTTGAATATCTTTATTGTATTCCAGATGGAATGGTTTCCACAATGTTTTCAAAAGCTGTTGACATTTCTCCGTATGGCTTTTCGAAGAAAATAACAATCCAATTCTACACCCAAGAAATAGGGATCAAGCGTCTCGCACATGTTTCTACATGTTCTTTGGAATTCTGGGTCTCTAGAGGAAAATCCGTGGAAGGATTCACAGACCTCATGCTTACATGTTTAAACGAGTGCACCGGGTTTCTTAAGTTTAAAAGATATTGTTATTCAATAACCCTGAAAATATTCAAATTATAGATATGAAGGGAATATCGATTATGCAGTAAAAATATCAAATTAGTCTGGTCGCGGTCCTTACCGTTGAAGAATTTTGATATTTCATCAAATCAATATACATTAATTTTATCGAGAAAATAAGTTCACTTGAGGGACCACAATCAGATAATAAATGTTCATTTATTAATTTTACAAACAAAGATATGAATTTTGTGAGTTTTGTTTCAGAATTATTGATCGACATTCCCTGTATTGAAGTTTTCCCGTGTGACGTCACAATACTCGCAATAGCGGTCATAGTTAATTAAAGCTCTTTGAATTTTTCCATTACTACAATCTAAATTTAATTGAAACTCGGTAAATATAGTCAATTAATATAACGTGTTCAATAAAACATTCAGATATATAAAGCGATTATATTACATAAATAAATGAAATGAAGCAGCTTTAGGATGTTATAAAATAATGAGGGAGATACAGAAGTGAGTTTAAGGGTAACAATTTAAGGTTGTATGGGAATTCTCTATTCAAATTAAAGATCGATGCCTTTGTTTAATTGTTTTCAAAAATAAATGCCGTTGTGGCAAAGTCTTACTGAAATATTTCCTCGAAGGTTTACTACACATGTGAGGTCATTTGGCTTCTTATAGACCTATGACAATGTATCATCTCTTGTACTCGGGTAGCAAAGATCGTCTTCCATCATGACGGAGATGAAGAGATCGTACAATTCTCCGTCACAACACACTGATGAACGAAGCGATACTTGTGCCCCGGTAGCATTTTGATTACCCTCTGAATCGTTGCATCTGTAATAGATCATATTCCGGTTTTGATAATTGACGACTTTTTTCCGAGTTAATACCTTTGGCGTTGTTTTTCATAGTGACGTTATAATGAATCTGACATGCGTTATGACGTCACTATGAAAAACAACGCCAAAATGTATTAGCTCGGGCAAAAAGACAGAAATTATCAAAACCGGAATATGATCTATTGCGACTGCCCCATAGTTCCAGATGGTAATACATCATGTTGGGTCATCCATGTGGTGCATTCCAGCGCCGCGACAGTCTAATAAAATGGCTGTTCCATATTGCTACAGCCAAGTCAAGCTCTGTTGACAAGAAAACACCACTTGAAATTTGTGGTCAACACCTTTTTACACATCATCACTCGACGAAAACTCTGTATTCCTAGCCTCCTGTGTCACATGGAACAAAACAACTAGACAAAGATCCTCAAAGAAGATTTGTGAATAATGGTCAAGATGTGGAAGAAGGGCTACGACTCACTTGGGAGCAAGTCACAATGCTTGAATTCTTACTCGGACAAATCGCCAACTATCGTTCGATAGTCTCGCGAAATACCATTGTGAAAAATTCCACCTTGTTATACAATATTTGGCAGGCAATTCAACAATACCGATTTTAGTCCACAGGTGCGCATTTCATTGATTTCACCTATATTGAATACCTACCTGACCAACAACCGGATGTTCTATACTTTAGGATAATTGCATTTATTGAAGACAGTTTACTTAGGCCGGTGTCTGGCATCATGCACCACAACTCTCTTGTAGCAGAGAAGCAGGAATGCACCCAAAGTTTAGAAGACTACACAACATTAAAATGGCTAACAGTTAATTCATGACGGTCTCACTTAATTAGTCAAGCAAAGATACGTACCGAGTTGCGTTTATGGACACTGGCATCCATCAAAACTGAAATTTCCCAGGTCAAGGGGTCGCTACCTCAACTTTAAAGTCAATTAAGATGCGTGCCACACCTACCGAATTTTGCAACAGAAACATTGTTACTGTGAACCGACTAAATTCCAGAAATCATCTATCATGTGCCCTCAGCAGTATCTATACAAGCCCAACGATATGAGGATTCTTTGACCTAGATTCCGACAACACATCATAGTCGACATACCGACCTGCCTCGCAAGGACACAACTGAGGAAGATAATGCTCAAGTTTTACCAGCCATCCCACAAGTTAATTCCAATTTCCCCAGTACTCCAAATGTCTCCGAATCTGAAAATAATGTCAGCCAAGGAGGTCGAGAAGACCACACCGTATTCCGAATAATCTCAATGATTATGCGTTTCCGTAAGGTGCGATTTGTGCAGGACATAATTCTATTTATCTGTATCAATTGGGGGTCAAGCAACCCCCCCCCCCCCCCTTTTGTGTATCATTACTGTGAAGCGTCCATTTTTATCCAATGTACGCTCCATACCACAATATCAGATAAATATATCGACATCTGCTCATGTCATTCTGATAGTAACTTTTTGTGAACCTTTTTTTTGTTTTTGTCAATAGCCCACTATTACAGAATAAATAAAAAAGGGCGACGCTAGATGTACGTTATTGTTAATGGGAATATTCATTGTACGAATTGTCTTGTATATATATATCAAGCTCGGAGTTACTATAAAGTGTTACACCGTGGCCATCATATTACTCTCTCATAGTGTTTACTTGGATCGACAGCCTTATTGGTGTAGTTGTAAATAAAATAGGAAATGTATTGTCGGACTTTTCGGAGTGGGCTTTATGTACGATACCAAAGGGATTATTCAATGTGATAGATCATGTTTCATCGGCCAGATGACATGTATGTGAACAGTAAGGAGAAATAATTAACAAAATCTTCATGGTCAACTTAAAAAACCGTCTAAAAGTATATGTGGTGTCATGCGCAATATTGGGTATGAATTTCTTGTTCTAAATAATGGTAGTTATAATAATAATAATCTTGAACTTTAGCCTCTAAAATCTATTGATATATACCTGAATCTACCCTCACGTTGTGCCATTTAAATTTGTTTATTGGGAAGTCGTATCATGGTTATCAGACGTTGACTATATTGGGCTAATGCAAATACATGTACGTGTGACTGGAATAGAAGGGCTACTAACGGGATACAGGAAAACGTAATAGCGCTCCTGTCAACATTATACTAAACGTGTATAAATCGTTTTTATTGTTAGTATAAATTTGTAAGATTTATCAGGTCGAGTATATCTTCAAATCGGGATAATTTATCCCGGTCGGGATAACAAGAGGTCACCAAAATAGTTCAGAAATGTCAAAAGTTTTCCGTGTCGCAATGAACTTCAACTCACTGAACACTCTTCACCCGACCAAATTCACGAAATTACTCATAGAGGAGAATAATTCAGCTGCGATAAGTGCGACACATTTGAGGTCTACAGAACTGGAAAAAAAAGAACAAAAATTAAATTAAACGCTACCTTTAATGCAACTTCAACAGTATTGTTGCTTATCACTGCGCTGCAGTACCGGATAAAGATAAAGGGGATGGGATAACCAGACCAATTTAAAAATTTAAACAAGAAGAAATAAAATGATTGTGAAGAAAGTATAATGTATTGTTCTGTTAATGTTACCACCCACCTTCTTCTTCCGGTAATAAAATTACATCGCCGAGTGTACTGTCCTTTTTGTAAAATTGAATACATGTAAATGCATATTTTTGTACATTCTTTAACCTCTGCTGACCATTCTCGCATCAAAGCACCAGCAATCAGACGCCCTCCGCTATTACTAAGGTATCTTATTGTGACCAGTGGGGCATTTGAATCCAGAAGATGAACAGATGTTGTGATGAACATTTAATTGCAAAGCAGAAGGCAGCAGCATACAAGAATGCCTACAAAGATACAAGAGAAGAACTAATCAAAACTTGAACTGACAATTAATATCTACATACAATACAGATAAAGTTAATTAAATGTAATAATTAAATGTAATAAGCATACTTACGGTATACAAAGTAGTGATTATTCACAATGTGACATAGATCAATTAGGATATACGGATTCCTGGGGTTACCATATGCAAAACAATGTATCCATGACAACCACAATTAGTATTGTTTGCTGAGAAATAAGTCAAACTAGTGTTATCTATATATGACCAAACTCTCAATAACATGGTAACATTATAGCTTAAAGTGAATGAACACCATTAAAATTACATCAACCTCCCATTGCTACGCACAATAATGCATGTCAATTATTAAATTATCATAACTTTACTGACCAAGGTCAAAAATGCATATTCAAGCAATATAGGTACAACCTCTATTCTATTCATGCCTAACTCCATGAAGGTCACAAGTAAAATATGTTTTAATAATAGACAGACTTACATACACAATACGGACAGACCTTTCCTAGATCTACATGAACTCATGATAATTTCCAATACACAGATTAAACAATTAGGAAATCTCTCAATAAAGACTAAACTGAAGAAATGGTCGGGATTCTGAATCCGGCTTCAACCGTTTACACACAAAAAATAATAAATTGAAAGTTACAAAATAAATCTGATGAACCAGCGTCAAACATCAATTGCTTTATGATACAGAGTAAGGAAAATATATTACAAGTATTTACCACGAGAACGGTGAATAATCGTTATACAGAGAAACATGGAGACATTGGAGGGAAAAGAAAATTTCTTGTGTCACGTGACCCAAACTTTGAAACAATTTCAAAACATATTCATCTTGCATAAAATACAATCAATACAATAATCAGATATGAAATACAACAATCGATAAATCGCAAACTATACTTACACCAATGTAGTGTGCAGAAGACAGAAAAATAGCAAAAAGTATATTTCATCAATTACATGTGGCCGTGCCATTCACCAAAGAGTAGAGTTAAATGGAAAACAATCCGGTACCGGAATATCCGGTGAACAGGTTAACACACTTGGTCACATTATGTTGCCCATTACTAATTCTTCAATCTTGGCCTTCGTCTGATTGCTGATACTGTGGTATCTTTCACGTTCTGCCGGTAACACGAAAACATGCTGAAGGTTCCAACCTTGTTTTAAGTAAAATTAATTCTTTATAATGCGAATTGGCATAAATTTCATATCTAGTTACCTTAAATGTATTTGAATAATTATTTTTCATTTAATTTATTTAAGATTTATAAAAGTTTCATACAGGAAAAATCATCTTTATCGACATAGACAGTTTTACTTTGTACTTATGATTTAACATTGCAGCATTATCACAGAATAATCCTCTTTATGGACATAGACAATTGTACTTTGTACTGATGATTTAACATTGCAACATTATCACATATTTTAGATGCATTGTATTCTTGGATAAATATACTCACTTTCCCAGGTTTATTGCCGGATGCCGCATTATCATACATTTCCGTGTTTTTGCACACCTCCACATCGTTTTCAAGCTCTTTGTCTAGCAATACACCGGATACTGATCTTATATAATGATTTAAACAATAATATAAGTAGTAGAGAATGGGGGGGGGGGTGTACACCTCCGGTAACCGCCAGTCACCTCTGGTAACCGGTAACCTCCAAAGTGTCAATTTGTTAAATCACAGTTTGCTCCTTGTTCCGCCCTGTCGTTCTCCTTATATAAACCATAGCTGTAGTGTACACATTATGGCTCAAGCATATGTAGACTTGATATCGAAGGAAAGCGGTTCACATTGTAGAATCAACATTTACCAAAGTCGTCTGCCGCATTAGTTTAACAGAGGTTGGTTGATTAGTGTTTTACGTCGCTTTCAACAATTTTTCAGTTATATCGCGACATAGAAGAAATTAATATTAATAAATCTAAAGGTGATATTAATATTAATATTTGTTATCGAAACGAGAACAGAACATCAAGAATTTCGGAAAAAATTTTCAACAAATTGTACAACATAGCTGAAAGTACACAACTGCTTGCATCTTTTTTAAAAGGACCCCAAGATGTGTTATGATATTGAAACTGACAGTGTACCACATTCAGCGAAATGTATTTTTATGCCCATGGATCCATCACTGATCAATTGTGAGGAACGTTTAAGAACATTTGCAGGATGGCCAGAACAAATCGTGCAAAAACCAAAAACAGCTTAGTCAGAGTGGATTTTTCTATAATGGTGTATGTGATCGCGTCACTTGCTTTGTTTGTGGTGTTACATTAAAAAAATTGGTGTGTATATGATATCATTGGATATGAACGTAATAAGTGGTCTCCCGATTGCATTTACGTGAGACTGACTCATGCCTAACAATTTATATTTTCAGACAATGGACTTAAATAGACAGATGTATTTTTCTCGACGTTTGGAATCGCAAGTCATATGTGGAATAGAAATAAGGGCGTATAAGACATTAATCAGAAACCTTTTATGTTTGGCATATGCTTCTGAGTTAAACGTCAAAGTAGACGATATGTTTGGTTGCATCGCTTGTGAAGAAGGACATGGATGTGTAACCGTATCATCTGGAGGCAAATTCAAAAGCAACATTTGATGTCAATGGGACAGATTATACACCAACAAATCTGGTTACACAGTGGTTTGTCTAGAGAATTGGAATATATAATAAAAAAGAAATTTTTCCCTTTATTACATTCATAATGTTGACTACCGAGGATAAACGTTGGTTGGTTGATTGGGGTTTTACGTCGCTTTCAACGATATTTCAGTTATATCGCGACATGGAAGCAGGAGGTTACCAACCTCTTAAACATAGTGGTGCAACCCATGGAATCGAACGCGGATCGTCGGCGCCGCAAGCCAAGCGCTTAACCACTTGTATATTCGGGTACTTACTGGGCTCACTGTAGACTGCCACACGCCCAACACGCTGAATCTGGGGATTTGGGTGTCCGATCTGTACACTAGAACGCAGCAGATCACCCACCGAGCAATTACGTCGTCCTTAAAGTTAATATGCAGTCCGGTCCACATGAAAGTGACTCTCAAACCCGGAGGGAATTGTCTCCTCATCATTGTTATTGACGTCACTGGCGGAATTCTCGCTACATTGGTCCAGTACAACCAATTCCGCCAGCTTGTCATTGGATGATTCTACAGTTGTGCTCTGAATTTTGTTCCTAGCGGATTGGTCACATTCGGTGGTTGTTGACTGTGAAGGTAGCCTACCGTTCAAGCACCATTCCCCTTGCTTGTCGACAGGCAGCTCCAATAAATAAGCTGTCAGGCACCTCCAGTGTACCAGAAGAGCTGGCGAGTTAACACGATGTAATGAAAACCTTCCTGGATCTTCCCACCCTTCCATTGAACACACCTGACGTATGACGTTGAGTTCAACTTCAGGGGGAATCAGTTGGGCGGTATTCAAGTAATCCACTGCATCCTGCAAAATTGCATCTGGTCCAACGTTGGCATGGATTAAATATCTGAGTGAATTCAGGCGTTTCCCTGTCACTTCTGGAGTAAAGGTGTGTTCGCTGAACAGGAAAGGTAGATGCGCCCGATAAACATGTCTCCGTACCTTTTTATCACTAGAGGTACACGTGGGAAATGGGCAACTACTCTTCCCTGTTGATGCTGGTGATTTTGTGGCTACTTGAATCATAATTTTCTCCTGGTCCACTTGCCAAATCCAGCTTGGATTTTGGCTTTGCCAAACAGTTGCTACTTCAGGTGTTTCAACATGTCTATTTTTACTAGGACGCAATGACTCACTGCAGTTCCTCTTGGCAGGAAACACCATGGTGGGTATCCGTTGACCGGAATGTGGAAGAGGCTCAAAGCAAGTAGGTTGTCTTTTTCTGGTACGTTAGACCCTGACCATAGCCAAACGGTCACGACTTCCTGAAAAATCCCTAGCCAAGCAGACACGTCCAGAATAACTCAAGTGACCCCCGACTAGAGTTGTTTTCTGTTCTGGCTTTAACTTTCCGTCCCGTTATCTACACGTTAAGAAATCGACTGAAAAAACGGCAAAGTGCCCTGCCGAATCGACGGGACACACCATCTGTGCGCTGCTCCTGTCTTCCGAATTGACAGTATCCTCATATCCTCTCGAACAATCTGTATGGTGGGGTCGTTCAAAAGACGAATGTCTGGACACACCCCTGAAGTCGAGGGCTCCCAGATGTCAATACTAAACCGGCGCTTCCAAGTGAATGTCACTCCGGTCAAGGACGGAAGGTTCTGGTCAATCCAGGCGTCACCACACAGAGATTGTGCCTCTATCCGCACCTCATTGTTCCATTTTTTGGTCAACTTGTTTGTTGGCTACAGCATACTGGATCTCCAGTCCATGACAAATCTCCTTGTGGGAATGTCACAAAGTGTTATGTCCAACACCAATCCCTTGGGTGAGATTAAGGTTTCCTCGCACATCCTCATCACAAAATCTAAATACGGTTCCTGGGTAACCGTAAGTTAGCACCCCTCGGCCAAGAATGGGTCTTTGTCTGGGCATCCCTTCTCTCATTCCTCCACACACGTTTTCTTCCTGTTGCCATCTCTATCAATCAATCTATCCATGTCTTCTAAAGTAAAATCTGAAATGAAAAAAATTGTACATTTCCATATTATTTACAGTGTGGATATAGATATATATTAATGAACTCTGCGTCGTCGGGAGTGACATCTATGCACCTGCCATGAAACAACTCTCGGCAATCTTCACACTGTATCACGAACGTTCCATCATCATTTCTATCAGTAACACATCCCAAACTATCTGATTTTCCACTGCATCGAGACGTTCAGTTTCGCTATATTTAATATATAAAAGAAAGCCACTAGGTTATATAATGGTATATACGGGTAATACAACTCTCAGCAGCAAACCAGAAATTCGAGGAGAGATCAGACGTCTGTCAGGATGAGAGAGGATAGGATAGGATGCCAAGAGGCGGCTGAGGAGAAATGAGACATCTGCCAGGATGGAGGGAGAATAGGATGCAGGGAGGTGGTTGAAGGGAGATTAGACGTTAGTCCAGATGGAGAGAGAATAGGATGCAATGAGGTGTTTATGGAGAGATCAGACGTTTCTCAGGATGCAGAGAGGATAAGGTGCCAAGAGGCGGTTCAGGAGAGATCAGACGTCTGTCAGGATGGAAGGAGGATAGGATGTCAAGAAGCGGTTGAGGAGAGATCAGACGTTTCTCATGATGCAGAGAGGATAGGATGCAAAAAGGCGGTTGAGGAGAGATCAGGCGTCTGTCAGGATGGAAAGAGGATAGGATGCAAGAGGCGGTTGAGGAGAGATCAGACCGTCAAGATGGAAAGAGGATAGGATACAAGCAATCTCATTAAAACGCGATTTGTACCCCGTTCCTCTACGATACTCTCCGTGTACAAGATCCTACAACTGCCGATTAGAGGTCATCTCAGGATGAACTTATATAACAGCCAAACAGAAAGTGAGTTACACATCTTTCGGTGTTATTTTGCATACTAGCGACTTTAGGGCGTATTGAACCATCCCGACTACTTCCGAAAGACGTGTAGAAAGATGGCGGCGCCCATTCCATCCTCACCGCGGACGCCGAAAAGGATATATAGCCATTCGGATTCATGTTGTTTGTGTTATTTTTCGTTTGTTGTTAAAGAGGTAGACAGTGATGGGAATTCGAAGGTGAAGAGACTGTTTAAACTAAAATTAAGATTAACAGAGGAGAGAAGAAATGATATCGCCCAGGTCGTTGTCGTTGATATTCCTGGCGCAAGCGAAGGTATTTGTGTGAAATGCTTCTCAAACATCGAGAAAGTTATAAAGTACAGAAAAGAGATCGAAGATATTTTAAGGACATTCGATGATAACAGAAGACGGTTCCTTTCCAAATCTCCAAGATCAACCGTGGGTATGAAAAGAGGATTACGATCGCTACAGGTACGGTACAAAAACAATCTAAGTACAAAAACTGCAAAGCAACGTATACGTATATCTAAACGACTAAAGATATATACGTCCATTATTATTATTTTACAATAAAGCTTCATGCTGAAGAAATAGCAAATATATATAAGTATCTTTATTTCTGTCTTTCTTGCGAAGAACAGCGATACATTACATACAGATATACTGATATATCTCATTTTGTTGATTGTCTGTGTGTCTGTCTGTGTGTAACTCTGTACAAAGCATCATGCTATGTTTGCTAGAACACTTTACTATTTTCATAGTCATTATTTCTTTGTACTAGGTTTCAATGCCAGATCCTAAAAGTAGTGAATGTAAAATACGTATACAGATATGCTAACTGCTTGGAAATTTTAAACATGATACATGTAAATTCTTTGATATGACATGTCAAGAGTTTGTGTACATGATGTAGCTCCATAGTCCTTTTCATGAATTTGAACAATCTATTTTATGAGTAGAAGTGAATCAGTGAAGAAATCATTATGTTTTAATCAGCATGTTCCTAGTGCTTCAAAAGGTACATATTATTTCAATTTGTTAGATAGTGGTGCATCAGATCATACATGTTTGTTCATATTTGAAAAAAAAACTAAATACAGTGATGTCTCATTAATGGAAATACAGAGTACATAAAGGTTTTTAAAAAAGACTATAGAACCCAGGCATTTATGTACTCCCAGTTTTGCTGGTAAGTGACAGTTCCAGTTCTCCGATCCATGGCCATGGAGCAGTAGAGGTAGGTGAAGAAGATTGGTTCAGACTGTTTGCTATTTAGCAGTACAATATCCTCAGTACATGGCTGTTAATTGATGTCATATTTCATACTCTTGAAACTCCTATAAGTGTAACTTTTTAAGTTAATCCATCGTTGCTTTTCAGTTAATTTTTAACAATGCCATTGACAGGGGATATTGTTCTAATAGCATGAGTTACAGTTGCATTGTTAGTTTCAGTTTAAATGTTTATGTTCATTTTTATTGTTCCTTTTTAGTATTACTACATTCTACACAAGAACATTGAGTGGTAAGTTGGAATAACATTGTCTTCCTTAGTACATGTAGTAAGAAGTCAAAACTCATAACATGTAAAACTTCAAACTTACGTAAAAGTATCTCAAAGAGGAACTTAATTACAAAATGAATTTTATTTAGATTGAATATACATGTATTGCAGTAATAGTACTATACGTAATACTTATTATGCCTGATTATTGAGTATACACACACACACACATTATATATATATATATATATTATAACCGAAATATAATTAATAATAGTATTTTAACATTCCTTCACATGACCATGACAAGATTTTATTTGTTTAATTTATTGAAACTGAAAGCAATTTTGTTTCAAACTAGGTGTCTGTAAACTATCCCAGTGGAAGAAAGTCAGTTCTCGTCACCTCCAAAGCTCATAATGTTATATGCAAGGCTATTGTAGACAATAAGGATGAAATTGACAACACCATTATAAATTCATTATGCCAGACAAACTCAAAAGCTGTCGTGGAAGGTGTGAAAAAAAATCATTGAAGCTGAATGTATTGAAGTTTGTCGAAAAGGCTCAGGTGTCGCTCTACAGAGAAAAACATTTGATGATTTTGTGAACTTTAGATGGGAATCTATTCAGAGTGATATACAGGATAGATGTCCAAATACCATGTTCCTCATAACTGCAATGGTACACGGTCCACCACCAGTAATTTGTGAAAAGTCATTCTTTCATGTTATGTTCTCCAGTGCTATAGGATTGCATGGAAGATGCAAAGAGATGTCAAGCTTACACTACATCGTAGCATTTATATTAGCTTAAGGTGGCTGTACTCAAAGGGTAAGTGTTCCTTTTTGACTCACTGCAGTTGACATCCTCATTAAGTCGGGCATTGTGATTCTGCTTTTCTACACACTAAACTAGACACACTTCTGAATGGCTGATAAATGTATCACAATGTGTCAGCTTAGATTTAATGCATGTGTTAAGTCAGGGGTTGTGTAGAGAAAACTTTAACCTGGGCTATATCTTGTGAACTGTTAACAGTAGAGTAGTAAAGCTTTGATATTTCACATGCAGATTCTGCATGATCATAAGATCCGTTTGGGACCATATTCACGATATTGTATACATAAGTCTTGCCAATCTCTTCTCCAGTGATCTGTCTATGTCTGTGTCTGCCTACATGTAACTTAGAATATTGATGAATCATGTGTAGACTCTGAATGCTGGATTTGACCTAAATTGTATGTGTCCATCTGTTTGCAGAGGTTTTGGGAAGGGCTGAGGATGGTATTAAGACAGTGTCTTTTGTATAGCTGATTTATGTGCTTTAATTTGAAGACTATCGAGCTGCTCTGCAAGGCTGGGTTAAGTGTGCATTCCCAAACCCTTCAACATAAACTTGCAGGATGGAAGGACAATCTGGATGAAGAACTAAGAAATTTAAAGGTAATTATTGTTGTCATGATACACACCACATCTTTACACTTGAAATGAAAATACTTCTCAGGAAAAGCTGAAAAAAAAAAATCAATTAATAAGACAGTACTTACATCTTTAGCAAACTTACCATAAATCTTTGCCATCACGAGATGTTGAATCCTATTGATTTTCAAGATCATGGGTCAAAGGTCACGGTGCAGGTATGCCACTCAATTAACTGAAATTTGATCAAAACATCATTTATAAAACATATATGATATAGCACATACCTCTTTTTACAGGAAAAGTGGGCTAAAAATGAAAAGCCTCTCTTGAAGTTTCAACTTGTGGGTGATAATTGGGATAAGGATATATTACCTTGATACCGAATAGCTTATCGAAAAACACAGAGTCTGCATTTATATCAAATCTATACAATCGTTGCAGGTATACAGCAACAAATCCTGTGGGATCCATCGGTTTTGATAATAATTTGACCTACATCCCTTCCATCTTGGAACAGAGGACATTGTTGAAAGAGCTTACATTTATCTTTGTTACAGCTATTATTCGAAATATCCCTCAGGTTGTCCAACATTTGGAAAAAAAATTACCCAAAGCATCTTCAGCACAAAGCCAATATGCAGCATTAAAGACAAAGCAGGTAATTTTTTGTTTCAATTTGCTTACATATTACATGCATGGTCAGTAAAACTATGGAATTGTACAAGAATGTGACTCCAGCTTCAGACACTAAAATCCTTATCCCTGTTGTTGCAATTTTTCTTTGCAGGGGACATTAAAGTTACAATATTCTGTTTTGTTAGAAAGTATATTTTGTTTGAGGGAAAAATTACAATTCCTCTTAAGTTATACCCATATATGTAAATGAATTAAATTAAATGTGTTTATTGCCTTTTGAGACCTGGAGATTCCAGAGCCATTTATGTTAAAAATTTTCATTGCTTTTGTTTGATAAAAAATTTGCAATGAATTGAAATTATTCTTAATTAGAGAATTTCTCAAATCTCATTTTTGTATCCTTTTGGGCTCTTTGACACCAATGTAAATAAAACAGATGAAGTGATCCGCATGTTGAAAGATCTAACAGATCGTTTTGTACCACTTGATGATGACGATGAAGTTGTCGATGCAGTATTTTTTGGAGGTGCATACTTTTATCTTATGCATGATAAATAAAAATTTATGCAAAAGTAATTCCAAATCTTAAACAATATCACAGTGTATCAATGAATCTTTACAAGTCTCATTTAAAATGTACATTTTTATGCCCTTAGGGACATATAGCGTGTGGGTCTGTTATTGTGTCCCACCATCAATAAAAGAGATATAAAATTAGGTTTCCAAATTTTTGACATAATAACCTTGAGCATGACCTACATTTCAAAGTTTGCCTTATTTGAACTTAGTTGCCGCTGGGGCATTTATGTTTTACAAACACATCTTGTTATATTTGTGCAGGTGATCGTCTTACAGATGAACGTGTACTGTGTGCACAAATGGCAGTTAAAGATTCTTCAACATCCAATGGAAGACTGGAAGGTTTTATATCCAAATCAGAAGATTTCCATAGGCTGATGAATTTACTGGAGGTGAATGAATTATGTTTGAAATTCTTGTTTTCTTTCATGTATAATACATTCACATAATACCGTAATTGAGTTTTTTTCTTTTCTATGTTTATTCGCGATAAAAGTTTCATACTGCACAGGGCATCAATTTTGATTGAAACATTCCAATATTTTATTAAATCATTGAATAATTAGTAGTATAAATTCTCTCAATAGAACTTTTCTTGTTTCCAAACACAATACCATGCAGTTTTATTTTGACAACAAATATTGATCAATCTTTTTGTAGGTTAACATATTTTGCAAGTTAACATATAGCGTGGAATCAGCTGCAGATCCCTGTGCTGTGCACTATTACAGAAACCTTCTGGGACACAGAGATGTCAAAGGTCACGTGAAAAACGCATATAGAGCATACAAATTGTTGTATTATACAATTGCAGATGCAATATGTGTAGTTCTGTTCAGGAATAAACTTGGTAGCATGGATATTGAAGATGATCTGTCACTTCCTGATTTCACAAATATAACAAATGAAGAAAAAATCCATTGGTTGAATGACGTGTGTGAAGATTTGCTTAAGAAGTGGTTTTTCGATGACTGAAAGTTTTTTTTTTTTTGAAATTCGAGATGTTCTTGAAAATCCTCATCACGAGCAAAACTAGTGGACTTCAACACTACAAAATGGACGGTTCAAATGTCATGTATGTACGAAGGATTACAAGAGAGTGAGCTCTTTGAAAGCACATGAATCAGAAAAACACGGGATACCACTGAAATGTTGTACAAAGAAAAAAAAAAAGAAAACAGTGATGGTTGGTTGGTTGGTTGATTGGTGTTTTACGTCGCTTTCAACAATATTTCAGTTATATCGCGACATGGAAGCAGGAGGTTACCAACCTCTTAAACATAGTGGCGCAACCCGGGAATCGAACCCGGATCGTCGGCGCCGCAAGCCAAGCGCTTAACCACTACACCACGCCTGCCCCTGAAAACAGTGATGAAGTACATTGTTATGTTTTGATGCTTTTCAAGCTTGTAATGTTACATAAGAACCTTGATAGTGCAGTTGATATGGGTGATGGATCAAGATGCATACGTGCAGCAAAATATGAACTCCCCATTTATCATAAAACTCACAAGATAAAGTATACCATATCTTCTATTCATACCATTGCAATGTCATCAGGACTCCTTAACCCAGAACAAGAGGAACGGTTTGTGGTAAATAGATTTGTAAATTTACAAGGAGGAGCCAATTCTAACATTGCCTTAGACGAGTACATTGAGATGATCAACAGAGATACTAAAGCATCATGTACTGGGCACAAGACAAAGGAAAGCATTCTTAGGCACTCTAAAGAATATCCGTTACTAGTTCAGCTCACCAACCATATAGTTTCTGTTAGTCAATGGGGAGCAAAAAAAGGAGTTCACCATCTTCCTTCCTACTGTACAGATGTTAAGACAGTGGCAAAAGATCTACTAGATCATGACATCTTTAGACATGATGAAAGTCGAAAATTAAACAAAAAATTCCCTGGGCTCGACCAAAATCCATTCTTAAACTTCATAATTTCTATATCTTGATTCTGACCTAGAAAAATATGAATAAATGAAACATGTTACAGTACTTTAATCTATGAAATAAATTATATATATATATTCAATATTATATTGTAATATATATGTTTTATTGCACAATACATTTGTTCATGTACATGCGTGTCCTATAGTTTGATATAATAAGGACTGTTCCCAGGATTTGAACATGGACTTCCTCAATGCTGGCTATTGGGTAACAACATGCTTACTTGTTACACTAAGACAGTCATGTATGATGTATTATTTATGGTATTTTGAAACGGTGAAAACGTAAATATGTATTTTTAATTGATTTTCAATGCGTTACAGTTGAGGTCTGGCTAGATTTTACAGATCTTACAATCTTATCTTACCTATGTATGCTGCTGACACTCCCTCAAAAGCATTAGCGCGTAGAACTTGATCCCTCATAAGTGAAATCAATGGAGAACACACCAAAATTTTTCCGTCACTCACTCCCATCGCCTTTAAAACCAAAGGATATACCTGGTATGGTAGAGACTTGCCATATCCAGTCGGTAGTATTGCTATACAGTCTCTTTTCTCAACTAAACAACTCAAAATATCTAATTGTTCCTTTTTTTGGATCAATTTTCACGGTCTCGAACACATGCTTAATATGCGCCGCCATTTTGCATAGCTAGACAAACGGGAAACAAACTGTGTTTGAAACGAGCTATTTCATTGGTCCGAAAATATCGACCTATGTTGCATTCATTGGCTTGAGAATGGAGGTCGTAGATAAGTTAAAGGTCATCCTGAGATGACCTCTAATCGGCAGTTGTAAGATCTTGCACACGGAGAGTATCGTAGAGGAACGGAGTACAAGTCGCGTTTTAATAAGATTGCATGTGTCTGTGTAGCGCTACCGTAGCTTCGCCACTGACTGTATTGATATGGTAATAAAGGGGAAGGTCAGAAAGCTCAAAACCGGTCGGTTTCTTTACATTTTCGATTTGACAATATTAACGCCTATCGTGGCGGTTTTACGGTCAATACAGTGTAAATACATTATTACCTGATCATATAAACTCTGCACTAGCTCCGTTAACTCGTCTAAATGCATTTCTTGGCTTTCTATATTTTGATGTGATTATAAATTTAACGTGCCTGGAAGTTTACGATCTCCAACATGCGCAGCACGATTTCAATTTCCATACTTATTCCGCATGACCACTACGAGTATAGAAACACCAGAGATGTTCCGATTTTCCCGAGAAATGTCAACAGTGCAGTGTTGCAATAGAAAAATTGATGTTTTGCAGAAAAAGATATTCGATAAAGTCATTGAAGGTAATGATAATTGTTCTTCTTTATGATTAATAATATGAACTATGTAGCATATAAATCAATTCCAAGGTTATATCCATGACATCTGACATTTATAACGGCGAACGCGACCGTCAGTGGCGCTCCATGCCATTGGCATGATCATATGGGACATGTATGGTAGCCGATCGCATAATGCAGAAGCCGCTGTGGGAGGTACAGATGGGTGCAGTCCTAACATAACATTCACGTTAACGCGAAAAGCGGTCACGAGGACTGCTTGAGCACACGTGCTAGGACTGCTCGACCGGATGCGCGTGCGCTCCTTGCGTTAACGCGGGAGGAAATTCGCGTTAACGCGATTTATTCCCGCGTGCGCTCAGTCCGGTCGCGCGTTCACATGATTATATTTGTAATTCTCTTTACAGTGGTACGGATGGGGGAAATAAAAGGAATCTAATTAAATTACCGCAAATGTCGCCATATATACGTGCATTAAATGTGATGTTGAAATGACACCCCGCATTAAGGGTTTCATATGTAATATAATAATGGTAATCACCGCGCAGACATGCACTCAGGTATTTATGAAAAAATTGGTCAGTTTATACTATAAAGACTCTAGGAAAATTACATTCTAATTCTATCTTATTTGTTTATTTTTAAATAATAAAATTATGTATTTATTTGTTATTTGTTTATTTATTTATAATTTACTTATGTATTTTTTCTTATTTATGTATTTACATTTTTTTGTTGTTATAATTTAGCTATTTTTCATAATATATGAATACCATGCTTATCATCGTTATTATTCTTTTCATTAATTTAATTATTATTATTATTATTATTATTATTATTATTATTAATATTATTATCCTAAAATAAGAATAAATGTCATTATATTCAATGCTCGGAATTTGTATTCAATATTTTTTAAATTTACCCCTTTACTCGTAAGCGTTTTATTTAATTCTAAATATTTATCTACATGCGCACAGTAATATGTTTTTATATTTAAATATACAATGTATATATATCGATTGTCCTTTAAATCCTTCTCTATATAAGTTGTAAGCAAGCGAACGTGGCTGTCAGGCACGTTCACGCGGCAGCCAAGCGCGTGAACGCGGCAGTCCAGCGCGTTAACGCGGTCTCAAAATTTAGTTCACGAGGAAATCTGCGTTAACGCAAACGCGTGTGCTCAGCAGTCCTGAGCGCACGAGGAAAGCAAACTTCACGTTAACGCGACGTTAACATAATGTTATGTTAGGACCGCACCTCACTGTAAATAGTCTATGTACTTTAAATATGCATTCTATTAATGATGATTTTTGTCCCTATGGACCCATTATGTAAAAAGTATACAACATGCGCGGATCCATAAAGTTTTGGCAAGGGGAGGGGGTCCAACTCCGAAAACACCCCAAAATTACCTTGTTTTGTTAAATGTTCGGACTCCAAGGGGGGCCGCTTCACCCTTTGGATCTGCGCATGTACAACATTCTTTTTATAAGCAAAGTTTTATGGGTATTCTTAGTGTTTAAGTATATACCGCTGGTCCAAATGCCCATGAAATATTTCGTAACCAATCATCTTTTTTAAGTTTTCTCGTTGTAAGTTTCCAATGTCCTTTTACATTTTTTTTTATTTATAATTTTTGTGTAATTTTCATATCACATGTTGATAACTGGGCAGGGGGGAACAGGGAAATCTTTCCTGTTACAGGAAATAACGAAAGCTTTAAGCTTAAGAGAAACCGCCACAACATGTGCAGCCACTTCATCAACAGGAATAGGGGCATCAACATTAGGAAATGCCACAACAATACACAAATGGGCTGGTCTGGAAGATGGAGGGCATACCAATTTAGACCTGCTACATTTATTACTCACTAATGAACGGTTCCAAAAAGCACTGTTTAACATGAGAGAATGTGAATGTTTGATAATTGACCAAGTTTCTATGCCGAGTAAACAGCTGTTCAGTCAACTAGAGTTTCTCTACAGAAACATTTAAAATATCAAAATGTATTTTGGTGGATTTCAGTCAGTATTGGCTGCATATTTTTATCAGTTGCCTCCAGTCAGGAACGAGATGTATGGAGACCTCGGTAAATACTGTTTCCAGACTTTATGGTTTGATCATATGTTCCCACATCGCCCTTGCCTAAGTAATGTTCACCGGCAAAGTGAACTAAAACTTGTCACAGCTGTGAATGAACTAGAGAAGGGTGAAGTGAGTGAATCAACATCAAATTTAATGGCATCGCTTTCGAGACCACTTAGCCAGGAGCAGATGAAGAAAGCAACAAATCTATTTGCAGTAATATTATGACCATCATGTTTGTTCTTCATTTAGTATACGGATTTTAGTGATGCATTTCAGGTCTGTCAGCCTTTTCAGCCAATGCTTTCATGTATCATTTAAGTAAATTCCATGGGTACCCAAATGAGGATGCTGAGAAATTCGTAAATGATTTCTGTGCAGCCATGTCGTTACAAAATGTCACGGAGTACACATGACTTGTATCGGCATTCTCATTATACCTCACGGGACCGGCGTACACTTGGTTCCAGTCACTTGACAGAGACCCCTTATTTCTATCATGGGAAGTTGTTAAGAAATTTTGCGACATATACGTCGTTGTAGTCCACCTGACAAATTATTTAAAAGTAAATGCACCGCTGTACACTTATTTCAGACAATTTATTGGTCAATATCCAGGTTAGTTTCACGCTGTATTTTTCATCATTATCATCACTTTATCTATTTTGCATCGTTGATCTACTTTCATTGTTTACAAACTGCAAACAAACATAGAGTTTAGCATGGAGGATCAGCAACGAGTAGTTTTGATGAATATATGGGAAAAAGGAAAGACGACTGTAATTTCCGATTAATCAAAACAATTTTCAAATAAATGTCCGAGCGAGAGGAGGTTTAACAACATCGCAGGTAGCTCGTGCAGCAACCAGGGAACTTGATTTCTCGGCCGACAACACAATCGTTTTGCTACAGATTGGCGGTAACGATATAAGGCCGAACCTAACGTAAGGAACATTGTAAATGCAATTACATCGTTTGCAGAATACTTTATTATGTCAAGAACGTCAGATTCGTTCTGATTGGACAATTATTGTGGCAGAATTCGGACAAACTTAGTATCTCCTATAATACTCATGTAGTGGAAATCAACAAAGCGACTTGAGATCTACTGTACGTAGGAGATAACTTTCTATCTCTAGTTGTCATTGATGCAGTGGCAGAGTCGGTATGCAAATTGCAAACCATTAGCTCACTATACATGTCCAAATGGTGATATTTAATGAGATCATGCATATTGAGATTTTGAATTTTCATAAATTAATTTCTTATAATAATTCAGGCTATATGTACAATCATTCATAATTAAAATATGTCATTCATAACTTAGGTATATATGTTCTATATTTATTATTAATCAAGGAATTATCTAAAACTAGCTTGAAATTTATATGCAAGTTAACTCTTATTGCTCTGCATCACCAAGATGGTGTGTTGATTGTTCATATTGTACAATATTTTACTAATATGATTATTGCTAAATTTTCCATATTGCATATTATATTAAGTAATCAGTCATGTAAACTGTAAAATAAAGGTTCAAGTACATGTATATGATTGAGATTTATGATTACGTATAATGTCACATCAAATTAGCAAGACATCTGTTCATAATAACATATTGTACAAATTATTATTACCATAGCTACTGCATGGCATCACCACATTGGTAAGGCAGATGTACACATTGTACATTATCATTACATGTACATATATTATCGTATTACGGGTAAAAATAAAATTGGGGTGGGGGTGGGTGGGTTCAGTTTATTGATATGAAATCTTTGTTGCCCAATCAAATAGAGTCCTTTGCCATCCAGATTGAGAAACACTCGAACTCATTTAATAGTCAAGCTGGAGTATCAACGTCCATTTCTTTACACCTGTGGACAAATGCATTTTTCTGAATATTTACGTAGAGAAGTTTCCGCATGGCGCTACAAATCTACTGAAGTATGGTTTTATTGTTCGTGGGTTAGGATTTACTCACGGTGACACCACATGGCGTTACTACGACGAAAACTTCCGCAAACGTAGGCAATCTAGCCTAGTACCATGGCAAATACCTATATCGGAATATATGGTTAAAGTCAGTACTTTATCCTCTAATTTTCGTGGACAAAGCAAGCAAAAACAACCCACAAAATGCTACTATGTAAAGATGATGGATAAACCAAACCCTAAGTCTAAAAATCATGAAACTAGAGGACATACAAAATCAGTGAAAATGAAAACCAAGTGGAAAATATGTCTACTTGAAAGGCATATATGAACCCCTATGATGGAGTGAGATCAGGTGCTCGGGGTGACTGAGCATCTCCTGCTGGCTAGCAACACCACTGCAGGGATCGGGAAGGTCACGCGCCCTGCGACATAGTCGCATTCAGATAGAAAATGGCGCATTAAACCACTTACTGGGGGCGCCCTATGGCGCATTCAAATTTCGAAGCAGCGAACATTGATTCCGCGATGTGCGTTTTCGGTTTTTGACATAAGTGTCTTCGTAATATCTGGTTTGATTTACAGCGATATGAACTTAACGATGCTCCGATCCCCAAAGCCTATCCAAAGAGCCTTAAAAAGCTTAGCTTCCAGTCAGTTTATCCGGCACCAGTGGTCGTTTTAGTGAAGTTACATCTACTATCCAATCAGCTGATCCCGAAAAACAGCCGGACCCTTAGCCCTATTTACTAATAGTCGAGGACGTTAGTTGTAACCGTAAAGCGGGTATTTACGAGATAAACTACGTATTCACGTAAATGCCCTTTCACACTAACGAATTGACGCAACGTACGCGTAACGAATTTTAAATATTTGACCAAGTCTGCGTATAATTGCTGGCGTGCGCTTTGTGCATCACTTGCGTACGTTCGTTTATGATATGCGGTGTGCGTAAGCTGTGCAAACTGAAATACAGTACTCAGTAACTGTGTTTCTTCATCTCCATAATTTCAGTCAAAATTTTAGGTCATATATCTGAACATAGACATGCAACGCAATTTCGTTCATGAAAAAAATCATGTTGCAGAACTGCAAAAAAGTACTGTTCTTGTCATTTTTCTGTGCATTCTATACAAACACCGCTATTTCAGACTATAAGGTGAAAGCATAAAGACTCGCAGCTAGTATATAACCTGTGCGTTGACAGCGCGGTAAGCATACACGTGTACGTTACTGATTTGTTTAAAATTCGGTGAGAGTTCGCAGTGGAAATGCCAGTGATACGGATATATGTATAATGTGTTTGCTAAGTAAGGGCCGTTTGTCGGCATACATCGAGAATTTTTGTGCATGCACAGGATTTCTCGATGTACAGAACGAGCTGCGACATACGAGTGCATACAACCACGAACTCAAAACGCTCGCATGACGTTCTCCCGACATACTGCCAACGTACGACATCGTATGACAGGGAGGGTCAAAATTTCGCCATACGCATTTCTAATTCGTTACAGAGTGATCTTAGGTGAAACGCATTTTCATCGGGTTCAACTACGTTACCAAGAATTGTTAGAAAAACAGGATAGAAGCACCGAAAGATCATGGTTGTACTTAAAATAAAAGTGCTGGGTGTTTGGTCTTTAGAACATTATTGTCACCAAACTTCGCAATACACTTAGCACAATAAATCGTGAGAAATTGTTCAAAATCAGAATTAAGTCAAATTAAGGACTTCTCAACCAAAATTTTGTTAACCCACTGCAGAAATTCGTAACAGAAAACGTATAACTAAATCGAACTGAATTTCAATTCATTATTGATCAGATTTGTTATTGTTATTATTGTCTTGTCCCCTGGTTTACTCAATAGTTATATCTAATAAATAGGATACAAACTACAACATTGCACAAATTGAATTTTCTAAATGGCCCTTTCGTAGTGAAGGACGGCCTATTGCAATTGAAAATGGCCCATTGAAGTCTGAGCAAGGGGGACCATAGTCCTATTGATCCAGTTTGCCTTCCCGATCACTGCACCCGTCACATATACCCAGTAGAAAGCGTCAGGTCGTGTAAATTCCATATGTATTTATATGTGGAGAGGTCAAAGTAGGCAACCTTCTAGTATAGAAGGTGTCAAATCCGTGTAAAATGATCGGAATCGGTCTCAGAATATCAACAGTCTGGATAACGATATGTCATATGGAGTAATAAGAGTCTCGTAACGACCGTAGAACTTCCTCAGTGACGTTGCCAGTCTAGCACATATAAAACCCTGGTTGAGTAGCTTATGTGAAAGTCGCCTAGCCCTCAGAAAAAAAAAAGTCATTGTAATTTGAACATGCTCTGGAATAACGTATTAACTGACATAAGAATACGCCGTATGCGGGCGATGAAGGTTGCTACTTATAAAGGAAAGTTTGTGATAGCGAAATTGAAATCGTCACGTTTGTCATAGAGTGAGGTGTTCAGTTGACCGTATATGTCGAAAGAAAACATAATATCTAAATAGGAAGTAGAATTACTACTTTCTGTGGTTTCTTTGACCTCCAGTTCACTTGGATAGATGATGCTAAGGTAATCCGCGAATGAAGGATTATTGATTGAAAGCAAGTAATCTATTTATCTGTACGTGAAATTGAAGCCAACAGCCAATTGTTTCTTTCAGCTTCGTACGAGTAAAGGAATATGTCAGCCAGAAGCGGAACACAGTTAGTGTCCATTGGAAGGCCGACAATTTGTTGAAAAACCACAAAAATGTTATCGATATGAAAGTTCAACATCTGGATGACATCTATTACTATAATTACAACAACGGGTCGAAATGTCACTCGTACCCATGCCAATACAAACATGCCAGATTTGTAAACAAAACCATCTCAGAATAAAATGTCGATTCCAGTATGTATGTAAAATTACATTCGTATAATTTATTGAATTCAATTCACATTCCATATAGCATATGAGTGTATACATGTAAATTGTACTGACATGAACTGACATGGAATCAACATGTTATTCAACATTGTTAAGAATATAAAAAGAAAGATAGTAGTGTCACCTATAGGCTATGGAAAAGAGTTTGTTTTCAGATTGGTTTTGAATACATTATGAAAATGAAATGTAAATAATAAGGGGCAAGTAAATTTACTTCTTTGCTTTTATAGAAATTGACAATACTCCAGTCAAACAAAAATGTGTTTGTTGTGACCACGCCACCATGCACTCATCCAATAGCAGAAATGCTACCACTGAGAATGATAGTCGAGAGATTGATTAGCCCTGCCCTGATGTTGAGCTCCCTGAGAAAGAGAAAGGAACATCAACATCTATGGACACCATAACATTTGGAGTTGGAACCCAAACATCATACTCTCTGATTGTAAGTACAAACTGCATACATAAAGCTGATTCTTTCTTTCAATCATTTCCCTTATTGTAAAGAGTGGTGATTTTACCTAAATAATAATATCCATGCTACATATGTACAATGACAAAATGTAACAAGTTTGTTTTCAGTCATCACATTTGTGTGACAGATAAAACGTTGTCAGATGTTATATATCAACTTTAGTTGTTTTGGTAAACTAAAAAATGTGTTTATTATTGTGTCGCCCGCACCATAGACTCTTAAGTGTCGCCGTCCAGCGTCTGCCTACATATTGTAGTCACTTCCTGACTACATGTAGTCACAATGACTTACATTGCCATAATTCTGTAATCAACACTCACAGTCATAACACTGTATGGAAATATAAATCATCATGGTGAGATAAGGCGCACAAATGAAATGAAGATTAGTCATAGGTCATATCATGACATGCGACACATCTTACCCTTTACTATAATGAAATCCATTTCCAATGGGAAGAATGTAAAAATTCACTTCCAAAGCAAAAAGAAGAAAACATGACATGTTTTAATGCTATATTTATTTGTTTCAAGTACATTTATGCATTGTTATTCGAGAAACGAGGACATGCTGAGATACAAACGATAGTAAAGACTGCAGCCACTACATCTGCTACACCGACTGAGAAACAAGTACAGGGTGTATGTTGCTGTGGAATCCCAACCTTGAAATCACCACTGACTACTAATTTTACCAGCCACCGTAGCGACAATAGCCTGAAAATAAACATTAGTGTTCCCTCAGATTGGCCTCCTTCGGACGTCCTTACACCAACTGAGGATGGCCCCTTATCAGAAGTTGGTTCAAGGGACACTGTTGATCATTGTGATAGGAAATGTATTGTTTTTGAAAGTGCCCTGATAAACCTTTTTCGCCATGGAATTGGGTTCGGTGTATAAAGAAATTTACCACAAGAAATTATGATGTTGAAATTAAAAACGAAAACAACACAAAAAACGCTCCACCGTGCAAACTGAATTGTCACACGATCAATCTTGTAAATTACGGATGACGAAAGAGTTCATTTGATGTAGACATCAGCGAATAATATATATGTGATAAGCAATGGCGAGTATAAAGTTAACCCTTATAGCTTTAATATGTCGACTGAGACGATGCTACCAGAGTATCCGAGGCGATTTATCCCATTAAAACTCAAAAAGACTTCTTATGCGAAGGCAAAAACCTTATAGTTTGAATGTACTTACGCACAAACATATTACAATTTTTCAAATATGTTTGCATTCAGAGCGTGTGCAAATAGGATCTTATGTTTGGATTAAGGCGCTCCGCATTTTGTATTATGATCATTGTGGGTTACAGGATCAAAGGTAAAAGAATTAGAAGGATTTAGGAAAGCTTTCAACTTCAATCTTCTTGATATTGTTGGCAAAGCCAGGTACCACACAGAAAAGAACTACCCAAGAACCTCCCCTTGGAAGATGATATGAAGAAATGGATAGCATTGGAGTACCCATGGCTTCGTTCAGTAATAGTTGCAAGATTAACGCAAGAAGGGTTAAGACTGTAGCTCCAAGGGTGGCATGATGCTCGTACGATCGAAGTTGGACTGTGGTTGTATTGTTTATGGGTCGGCCAGAAAGTGCTATTTACATCTTCTGGACACCATACATTACCAGGGCTTGCGCTTAAGTCTCGGTGCTTTTATAACCTCACCTGTAAAAAGTCTGTATGCTGAAGCTGGGGAACCATCTTTAAATGAAAGAAGACTGAAACTTACTTTACAATATGTAACTAAACTATATTCAAATTCTTCGAATCCCGCTTTTGACTGCGTTTTTAAACCAAAACATGAAATTTTATACAATAGTAAACCAAATAGTATTAAAAATATTGGACTACGGGTTCGACCACATATTAACGAGGCTGGAATTATCTGATATAGCAAATTATGAAATACCTTCTTCGCCGCCTTGGCTGATGAAAAAATTTAACGTTATACCGAAATTATCAGATCATAAGAAAATAAATACTTATTCTCTGAAATATCAACAAATGTTTTCAAAAATCAGATATTTGTATTCGGAATATAAATCATACTATACTGATGGTTCCAAGGATGATGGCAGAGTGGCAGCTGCTGCAGTAACTGATACCGATATTTCTTTATCCATACGTTTATCAAGTAATTGTTCTATATTTACAGCTACAGGCTATACTTTTTTTAGCACTTGTTCATATTGTTTCATATTGAAAAAAAAAATAAACACGTTAAGAGTATGTTTTTCTGACTCATCACGTCTTCAAGCTATCAAAATGTCAGTACTAATAATCCCTACATTTTGAGGATTTTAGAAAAAGTAAATTCTTTGTTGTCAAATAATTTTGACATTGTATTTTGTTGGCTTCCTGGACATATGGGATTCGTAGGAAACGTAAAAGCTGACAAAGCAGCAAAAGAAGGATTAAATATACTAGATACCGTAGGTAAAATACCTTATACAGATTTTAAATCACCTATATTGAATTATATTGATGCTTTGTCACACGAAACACGGAACCATGAAGATAATAATAAATTTCATGATCTGAAGCAGAGTTTTAAACATGGAATAAATTATCATCATCCTTGTCGTAGAGATGAAGTTGTTACTTACAGACTCCGCATTTGGGCACACTTGGATAACTCATTACCTTTTAAAGGAAGAGCCTCCTCTAGAGTGTATCCCATGCGAATGTCTATCAAGTATAAATCATATATTGTTAAAATGTGCAGACACGGCACACATTCGAAATTAGTATTCGACCAATGTTTTACGTTGTCTGCACTTAACAAAGCAACACATAGGAATCACTCTGTTCCATGGAATGTCTGTCTGTCTGTCTGATAGTCACACTCTCAAAAGATACAGCATGCCACATATGTTTCGGAGTTATTGACATTGTTTACATTGAGGATTTTAGGACAATGAACATCTACAGAGCAGCATTAGTAATAAAGGCGTGTTCTTTAAAATACTATCATTACTATAAATGAAAGCTATCCATCTTAATACCTTTTCACTAGGTAACAGTTGCTAATTTGAGGAAGGAAAATGAAGCCCTAAAAACATGGTTAGTACCTTGAAAGCAGAAAATGCTGAACTAAAACATAAACTTGAAAAGCTTGAAGAAGAACTAACAAAACTGAGAGAAAAAAAATGAATGAACTTGGAATTACAAAAGAAGCTTTAATATCTGGAAATTTAAGCATCTCCATTAGAGAAAAAGAAATCACATTTGAAGTAATTATTGACCTATTTAATGTGGCCAAAGAAAAGAAAAACTTAGTCTGAAAAGGAAATTGAAACGGTCAGAGGAGAGAAATTTTAAATATTTTAAGCGACATAATGACTTGTCAACAAAAGATATTGAAATCAAAATCTTGAAAAGCAAACTGAGTCCGAGAAGACTGAAAGTTATGTTACTGAAGTAGAGAAAAAAATAGAGGAGGTAAATAAAGAAATAAGTCAAAGCTATAAAAAGCAAGATGATTTAGAGGACATCATAGACAATATGACTGTGTGTCTGCAAGATGTGAATGCGTAAATGAAAATAGCAGAAATGTGGAGAGTATCACAGAGGAAAATCGTGAACTCCGAAAGGAAAATCGGAAACTAGAAGAAGAAAATGACTATTTAAATGCACCTTTAAATGATAACGAAAATGAATTGACTACTTTTGACGAAGAAAGATGAACTTTCTCGCCACAGTTAACTAATTGCGTTATGAATTTATTGAACATGCAAGTAGCATCTAGAAATGTTTCATCTGTTATTAAAGAAGTTTGTAAACTAAGCAACTGTACTCCTAATAGATTGCCTAGTCGACAGACAGTCGATAGGGTGGGAGAAAGGAGAGTCTCTTTGTCAACAAACCAATTAACAACTATTACAGAAACTGAAAATCTGACGCTATACAGTGAAGAGACTTCCAAATATGGAAGGAGTTACGAAGTTTTTTCAGTTACTGATGAAAACAAAACAAGTTATGTGTTAGGGTTAAGGGGGATGAGCTGCAAGAGTTCAGCGAATGTTTTAGAAACATTCAAGGACATATTGGATAACATAAGTAGTCTGTGTACCACTAGTGCTGAAAGTAAAGGAAGTGAAATTGGCATGCAAATACTAAAGAACATCAAAAATACCATGTCTGATCGTGCAGCGACAGAAAAAAAATTCCACCAACTACTTCAAGAATTTCGAATGGGCATTCTACCTAAATTTGTTGAAAATTAGAACTTTCTTTCCAAGGATGAACAGTCAGTGTGTGGAAGGATTAATAATTTTTTTTGCGGGTTGCACCTGCTTGTCAATTTTGCGGATACCTGTTCTGACTCCATGAAAAAATTTGAATGTTTGAAGCTGACTGGTCAAGATAAAATTACTGAAGAAGGACAGGGTGAATGTGGGACTATTAGATTGATAAGGACTTGCAGTAAAGCTTTTGCGAAAGGTGTTGATGAAAAGAGCGAGGTCCGCGGACCTTACAGTATATGACACAAAGAAATGAAAGATCATCAGTTACAAACACAACAGATTCAATATATTTTTCGTTCTTGGTTATATTGTTTATCATCACAGGAATCTTATCACAGAATTCTTAACAGATATTCATGGGTGTTCAAACAGACTTTTGGAATCTGTACTAACCGATATCAAACATCAAGTGTATATTGCAGGATGCAGAGCTCTGGGCATTGTTTCTAAATCAGTTACTGGTCCACTCTGGAGAAAGATGGAAGATAACAGCCACATTTTAACCTTGAACATCATATTGGGAAATCTTCATGCTTTTCTCAAAGAGGCAAAAGATGACAGCAATGACGTCATTACATGAAACATAAGGCCATTTGATTGGGACGGTGAAGATGACAGAGTGAGTGATGAATTATTCGAACCAGATGAAACAGATGGTATGACCGTGGAAATTCTTCAGTGTCTGTTTAATGCCATGCTTACAATACTCAAGAGGTAAGCCGCAGACCATTTACCTGGAGGGAAATACTTTTTAACTAACCATGAGCTTGAAGAGGAAACCAGAAGTGCTTTAAAACACAACAAGTTGCCCGAATATTTCTTTGGACAGTTGGACCGCTTAATGAAATTTCGACCAAATGCTAGTGCTCTATGCAATAAGGCATATATCATGTCCCTTCACAATAAAACTTGTACCTGGTTGGATAACTTACCAGAAAACGAAAGAGTACACCTTTTAGAGGAGAGTAGAAAAGAAAGGCGTGAAATCAGAGAGAAATTTAAAGAAAAAATGAAATTGATACAAAAGAGACGACTTCAATTGTTGAAAAAGAAAGCAGAAGAAATGACAGAGAAGAGAATGCGAATTTTAAAACAGAAAGAATCTTTAACAGATAGTGTACTCTACTATGGACTTTGACAGTCAGAGGAGAGTGTGAAGCAACATCCTTTAGAAATAAACAAAACTTCGGAGCAGGTCAAAGCCTTAAAGGCACAGCTAAGTTTCCGAAAAAATGTTCCTCGACAAGTGGCTAGTGAGCAGAAAATTTTCCTCTTCTCAGAAGGTGGTTAAAAAATCAGTAGAACAGCTGTCGGCACATTTGTGTCGTCTCATTAATGAATCTAGGATAGGAGACACCATCAAGTACAGGTGTGTTGCTAGCTGGGAAAATTGTGGACCACCAATTTACAGATAGAGTTTACAGGGGTGGAGTGTTGTCTGTTGTACCTGGATTTCCATCATTAGCAAGTATTATCTCGATATTTATTTGAGCTATAAAACATGTACTTATATTGTTGCAAAGCAGGACTACAGTATATGTAAATTTCAAAGCCCTGGTTGCAGGAAAATGCCGAAACTTAGATCTTGTAATCGTACAGTGAACAAATTTTTGTCAAAATCAACTTCATTATTATCACTGGAAAAAAACCCTGGAGTTCTGGCCCTTCTGTTGTTGCGTATGATGCAATAAAGCATCTGCCCAGGCATCTTCTGTGCCGCGACAAAGTTGATAAATAACCTAAACGTTGACATTCATAATCTAAAATTTGCTATGGGCAGCTCTGGGCAAGTGGGATAAAACACCACTATAATGCTGTCTGACCTCGGATAAAATGGCGGCACTTTTAGCCCATAAGGCAACGATAGCTTTTATTTAACCTCGATAGGTACTTGGTACCACCTTAAGTCTCTTTTATCTCCTTAAATCCAGGACAAAACCCTTTTTCTGTTTGTCCTGTAGTCACACTTTTCACATGGTAGTCACTGTGACTTTCATATAAATGCTTCAGCAGGCAAGTGAGTCATGTTCCATTAACACGTTAGTATCTCACTTTAATAATTAAAGTAAATTTGTAAAGTTACATAATTATTAATTCATATAAAATTCAAACTGTCAGTAGCAAACCATATAGCCAGTAAATATGAAAAAGATTCAAAGTATTGTATTAACTGTTTTATTCCATTTCATTAGCTGGTCAGACGAGATACAAGAGAGAGAAGCTGTATACACTGATGGAATCACTTTAAAGTTCTTTGAACATAGAAGTGATTCCACCATGCAAACAACAGAAAACAAACTTTGTCTCAAAGTTATGAAGCTTCGAGATTGGAACTGCTGCCACTGAACAATTTGATGATCATACAGACGAGGTTGCACCTGATCCAGTTGATAACCACACAACTCAGATTGACCCACAAATGCTTTCACTTCGGCAGCATTTAGATATGACTTTAAAGGCAGATTGTGTAAGCTATGTTATTATTTCATTTGATCGTAATATTTGCCTTGTCAAAACTTGACACTAACTTACATTTTGTGACTTGGATGTTTCTTTCTTTGAATTTACAATCATGCTGCTTCTATGCATGTGTAGAAAGAAAACACCCAACATGTTACAATTTTTATTTAGTATTTCATTTTGATTTCTACAAATTGTTTTGTCTGGTTTTATTGATATAATGATACTTTTACGTATACAACTGTAAGGCAGTGTCAAATAATTGGTTTGGTAAAAACAGAATAGAGCCTTATAGAGGAAACACCTTAAGATAGAAACGGCTTCATATTTGGCTATAAAAAATCTACAGCTGTTGATAAGGAATAAATTTCTGTACATTGCTTCAGGCTACGATACCTGGCACCATATACCATATAGTATCTAAATTGTACTGTAATAGAATATTTTTGTGATGTCCTTATGTTCTTTTTCATATCCTTACATTAAATACTGAATATTTCCATGGTGACTTCTGTCATACGGCTGATTTAGTAACTTTCCTTTCTTCCTATTTAAATCTGACAGAAGAAATCTGCGGTATGAGCCGGAGGAAACATGAATCAGAGGAAGAGATACAGCCAACACAAAGCAGATTGTCATCAAGGAAATCAACAGCATATCCGTATCCTCCTGAAATACCATCGCCACCACGCCCTATGTATAGGGCACAGAATCCTTTAAGGACATCTACAATCCCTTGCTCTTCAAAACAACTAAGTCCGGCTCATACAAAATCTCCACCAACCAGAGCAACTTTATTTACAAACCTTGCACCTGTAAGCCAAGGAACCAATCCAGGTATACATGGTTTATTACTTTGTGTTCTTGATTATCTTTAAAATTTTGACAATAGCTTAAGCATGTAGTGTTATATACATTATTTTTCTCCAGTTATTTTTTTCTCTCAGTATTTTATAAACTTAGAAAAGTTAATACAATATCTTCTAAACATTAAAGTAAATTTTTGGAGTTTCAATTCATGACCTATTTTGACTCATATATTGAACGACACTAAAAAAATTAAATGTTGATGAAGTCGTAGTTCTCACAAACATTTCCTATTACAGATAAGAACATTGAAAACGATTGGAGGTGAAGAACTTAAGACAAGTTTTAGTACATCCATGACACACATGTTTACCAATGATCTAGCGCAAGGAATAAATTGGATGAGGAAAGGAGGAAAAGTGGAAGTTTCAACGCTAAAAATAAAAGAGCTGTTTCCTGGTCAGTTGCATCCTTTCTACCTAAATTAATATTTTTTCCTTATATTGCAGATTAACATCTATTAGTTGTAACATATTTTCTTTTTTAAGCAATCTGTACTTAAGCTCCCCTAAACCTAGCTTGCATCTTAAACTGTTCAAATTGTTTGTGAAAGTGTCCTTTTATTCAATGGACTTCAGGACTTGATTAGCCCATCAGTACGGTTTCGTTGTTTACTCTATTTTTGGAGTGGATTTAGTTACTTCAATGCAAAACAGTGTTATCTAATTCATTTTTGATAGAAACTAAGCACTGTGATTGGCGTGTCGACCATGTATATCTTACACACAGTTCTTAGTTCATCGACGGGATAAATTTCGTTATATAGTCATTAGATGACTGGGTACGGGATGATACACAGAGAGTAAAGATCATAGCCAGTTCGACTTCACCCAGTATGAAACTTACTAAATGTGTATAATCCCATACTCAGTCACATAATGACTATGTAACTAATATTATCATTTATTATTGGGGGTGTGTACAATTTATTATGATATATGTAATACGTTGGTGAGCAATATAGGCTCATTTGGACCTTTTCATTTGTGTACATTTATACAAGCAAAGTGTTTAGAGTTTTATCCAAGATATTTCCGTGAAAGATTCAGACTCGTGAATCGAAGGAATTAAATCAAAGCTATAGTTGCGTTATCACAGGTTTATTTTGGCACTTGAGATAATGTTTATCATCGCCTCTAGGGACATTAACCAAGCAATAATGATTGATGATGCAGTACAAAACAAACATTGGCTAGAATGAGCTAAACTGCAATGATTATTGGGCCAACGTTGGTGTTCTGTTAGTACGAATTGTTTTTGCTCGAATACGAGAATTGTTTTAGTTCGTATTTCACACGAGTTGACTTTTGTATTTTCACTTTGACAATTTCCCGCTGCTTTTAGATTTCGCCAGACACTTTAAAAGTCTTTTTCGGGCTACATTCTCACCATGTAAGTGTTATATTCGATTTAATTTCTTCATTTGTTTATTGTCAGATTATTATTCGATCGTGTTTACTGTAATTCTATTTGTATCGTAAATATAGATAATTCCTGGTAACATTTGAATACTATGGAACACCGTTCTTGTCATTTCATGATTTTTGGAGTATGTAATTTGTAATAATATGGAACTCTGTTAATGCCATTATTGCATTTTTCTCCAATATTTTCCAATTTGATTTGTCTATCATATGAATGTATATCAGTCAATTTTATTAGATTTTATATCAATTGTTGATTGTCCTTTCAGCTTTTTACCATTATCCACACAACTTACACAATCAACACTGTCGTCAATAAACATAATACAGTCAGTGCGTGTTATCATTGATATTGGAAGCCGGTGTTCTGTCTTTCGGATGAGACAGTAAAAACCGAGGTCCCGTGTCACGGTAGGCGTGGCACGTAAAAGATCGCTCACTGCTTCGGGTGGGTCCGTTGCAAAGGTCTAAATTTGTATGCAATGCATCAGGCAGATGCCGTCACCATATACGTGAAATAATCGTGGAGTGACGTAAAACAATAATCAAACAAACAAATCATTGATATTGGTGATCTATCCGTTCGTATAACGTTCGGAATAGTAAAAATATGGTTTTCCAGTCCACATAAATTCAGATGAGCAACAGGAGATGTCGCAGCATGACTAACAAAGGAGAAAAACCTTTTCTTCAAGGTGCCGATTTTCATATTTTCATATTGAAAAAAATAAACACTTTAAGAGTATCGTTTTTTCTGACTCTTTATCATGTCTTCAAGCTATCAAAAATTTCAATACTAGTAATCCCTACATCTTGAGGATTTTAGAAAAGGTAAATTCTTTGTTGTCAAATAATTTTGACATTGTATTTTGTTGGCTTCCTGGACATACGGGATTCGTAGGTAACGTTAAAGCTGACAAAGCAGCAAAAGAAGGATTAAATAGACTAGATATCGTGGGTAAAATACCTTATACAGATTTTAAACCATCTATATTGAATTATATTGATGCTTTGTCACAAGAAAACTGGGACCATGAAGATAATAATAAACTTCATGATCTGAAGCCGATTTTTAAATATAGAATAAATTATCATCATTCTTGTCGTAGAGATGAAATTGTTACTTGTAGACTCCGCATTGGGCATTCTTGGATAACGCATTCTTACCTTTTAAAGGAAGAGCCTCCTCCAGAGTGTATCCCTTGCGGATGTCTATTAAGTATTAAACATATATTGTTGGAATGTGCAGACACTGCACACATTCGAAATCAGTATTATACTGTACAAAGTATGAATGAATTATTTGAGAGTATCAGTATTTCAAGAGTTCTAGATTTTTTGAAAGAAGTGAACCTATTCAATAAAATATGATATATTGAAATGTAACGTATTATAATTGTGTATATATGTATATTTTAGTAACATCATTTATATGTAGATACGTTATACAATGAGAGCTGGTCTTTCCTAAATATTTTTAATTGCTCTTTTTTAATTTGGTTTATGTTAGCTTGTAACCGTCGCCATATGGGTGAAATATTCCCGGTGCGACGTAAAACAATAATGTATCTATCTATCAAGGTGCCGACCAGAGTCGAAAACATTCAGATGAAATATGGACCTCGATTGAAGATGTTATTCTTATAGCTAATGACCTTACTGAGAATAGTGATATAAGTGAAATTAGACAAATTGATGAAGATCTTCGTGTGCATTTCAATACCTTCTCACAAAGGAACGCCGATTGTGTTAACTTGATAGAAATGGGTCAGAAACGGCCGTATCTCTCAAATCAAACTTCCAAAGCAATACAGATCGTTGTGTCAACTTAGTGAATAATACGTTAAAACACATTAAATCGCTTAAATTGAATCTTATGGAAAAGTTGACAGAGTCTTCATTGCGGCCAAGTGCTAGTGATAAAAGAATTAAAGCCGAAATAAAAAAGGCACGTTTATCCCTAAGAGAGCTAAAGATGTGACCTCCGGTGCTAGCGCTACAAGTTAAAATCCCAATGCATCAGTATTTCATCCATCAGTGCCACGGTCGTTTCCGCGTTCATCATCTACTCTACCTTACACGCATCGAGGTCTGATGACTCAGCAAAATTCTCAGAACGCTGATTCTAATAATATGTAGGAACTTGCTAAATTCATGTTTCGTAAGGAGTCCATGTTGAAAAACATCGAAAAGTTTAAGGACAATTCAGAGTCTTTCCTTGCTTGGAGGGACTCATTCAAGTCCAGGACATCAATGTGAGCTCCCAAGAGGAAATGGACTTTCTTATTAATTCCCTTGGGCAATACTCTTCAAAATCAGCACACGTTGAAAGTTGCGAACTCACACGACCCTGCGACTGGTCTTGCGCGTATTTGGCAGATGTTAAACGATATTTATGGCAGACAGGAATCTGAGCTTCAGACACTGAAACGTAAGATTAAAAAGCTACCTGTAATTACTTCAAAGGACTATTTCCGATTATCAGTATGTGAATGTGCTTACCGAAGTAGAATGTGCGATGCAAAATCCTAAGTTTGGTAATCTCTTGAACTATTTTGACTCTGCTGAAGGCGCTCGGCCTATGCTAGACAAACTTCCAGATTCCGTTAACGATAGATGGATGACTGCTGCCTCACAATAAAAGCGAGACTATGGCATGTTATATCCGCCGTTCTGGTTCTTTGCTCATTTCATTCGCCAAACATGCTCAATTAGGAACGACCCAGCATTCAAACGCTATAACTCCAATACCGGTACCACAGACAGAAACAATAATAAACAAAAACAGCCTCAACATCAAGTGATCGTCTGTAAAGCTGATGTTTCTTCGTCTGATTCCGATTGTCCTCTTCATCACGTGAAACATTCAATACAGGATTGTAAAGCCTTACGTAGGCGCACTCTGCAAGTAGACGCCGATATCTTCAGGACCAGGGTATCTGTTCTCGTTGCTGCGCGTCGACAGATCATACATATAAAGACTGTACCGCAAAACTTAAATGTTCCTTTTGCGATCGTGAAAATCATGTGTCTGCTATGCATGTCGGCAAAATCGAACCATTGAACGAAAGTGACAAAAACGCTGATGCGCTGAATCTAAACACGTTGTTAATAACAAATGCACCATGCTATGCGGTAGAGGCTTTTCAGGTCGCTCTTGTGGTAAAGTCGTACTAGTTGAAGTTTATCATATCGACTTTCCAGAGAAAACCTTCAGAACATATGCAGTGATAGATGACCAGAGCAACAAGACACTGGCTTCAAGTAACTTATTCAACAATCTTGGAATATCTAGTGCATCTACGGAGCACACTATGACCACCTGCGCCGGTGGCTTGCGTATGGCGGGGAGAACAGCATCTGGACTCTGCGTTAAATCTAACGATGGATCCGTTTCCATACGTCTATCCGATGTTATTCAATGTGATGCTATACCGAGCGATCTTGCGGAAGTTCCACACTGGATGTCGCGCATGCTCACCAACACCTTAACGGTATTCCAGATTTTATTCCTCCATTAGAGCCTAACCTCAGCGTTTAGCTACTCATCGGACGTAATATACCAAAGGTGCATTTAGTCAAAGAATAATTGGTCCTTCCGGTCCTCCATTCGCACAACATTTAAGCCTTGGTTGGGTTATCATTGGGAATGTTTGTCCATCCACCAAGCACTCTTAATGTCCGAAAAACTCTTATCTTGCCTAGCAGAAGAGGCACAATATTTGACCCGTACAACATGAACATTCATGTCGATTCTATAGACTCAGATGTATTCATTCGCACGCCTGATGACAAGATAGGACTGTCGGTAGAGGACAAACAGTTCCTCAAAATTATGGATAGCGAGTTTCATGTCGACGAATCTGGACACTGGTCAGCTCCTTTACCTTTCAAGCTAAATCGTCCTAGGTTACCTAATAATCGTCCTCAAGCATGGAAACGCACGCAAATTCTACATGCTAGCTTGGAGAAGGATGTTGTCAAACGCCACCATTTCATTACATTCATGTCCAGGGTCCTAGATGGTGGTCCTGCAGAGAAAGCTCCGGCTGACAAATCCGATAAAAGTTGGTATCTCCCGTTATTTGGGATTTATCATCCTAAAAAACCTGATCAGATCAGGGAAGTGTTCGATTCTTCCGCTGCCTATGAAGGCATATCTTTGAATAGCGTTTTAATGACCGGACCAGATTTGACAAACAATTTAGTAGGTGTCCTACTACGTTTTTGCAAGGATGCAGTGGCCGTTACTGGTGACATTGAACAGATGTTTTATCAATTTCGCGTCGGTAAAGAACAACGCGACTACTTGCGATTCTTTTGGTATGACCAAAATAACTTTTCGAAACTACTCATCGAGTATCGCATGAAATCTCACGTATTTGGGAACAGCCCCTCTCCTTCCGTGGCTACATATGGACTGCGCCGAGCAGTGGCTGATGAGAATCATGATATTTAAGAATTCGTGAAGAATGATTTCTATGTCGATGACTGTTTAACATCTAGGCCTACCGACATAGGGGTTATCGATCTTGTCACAAAAAACTCAAACTACATTGCATAATAATGCTTCCATCCGGCTTCACAAAATAAGCTCAATCAGTGTCAATGTTCTCCGAGCATTCCCACAAAGTGAATTGGGGAAAGGACTCAAAGATCTGAATCTTATCTCGGATAACAACACAGTCTTGGACTCCAGTGGGATCTTAATACTGACACAGTTTCCTTCAGTGTGATCAACGATGATAAACCTCTTACAAGAAGAGGTCTGCTTTCCACTATAAACAGTTTATATGACCCACTTGAATTCTTGGCACCTCTAACTATAACAGGAAGGATGATCCTGCGTGAAGTTGCTCCTCCAGGAACTAATTGGGACGATCCGTTGTCAGAAGATCACATGCACAGATGGACCTCTTGCCTCAAAAGCCTTCGCTCTATTTGTGATCTCCGCATTCCGAGGATGTTTTTATCAGAGGCAATTTCCAAAGCTATGTCAACAGAAGTACATATTTCCTCGGAAGCCTCTGAATCAGCTATTGCTGCCGTAGCTTACATCATAATATTTGACGTCAATGGACTACCGTCATCAGGATTTCTTATGGGCAAATCGAAACTTGCTCCTGCAAAGGGTAATACTATCCCTAGATTTGAACTGTGTGCAGCTGTATTGGCAACCGAAGTTGGACAGATAGTATCAACTCATCTCAGCATAAGCCCTATTATTGACACTTCAAAAGCAGGTGCTATTCAATTTGTGGTCAAGTGTGTACAACAAGAGGCGTATAGCCAAAAAAAAAATAGATCGACTACTCAACAATAAAACCTTGCCGAAAAATAGTTCTATACTTCCACTTTCACCCTTCTTAGATGAGAATGGTATATTGCGTGTAGGCGGTCGTCTACAGAAATCTAGCATGAACTTGATAGAAAAGCAACCCATGGTACTTCCAGGAAAGCATCATCTATCATTCCTTATAGTTAGACACTATCATGAAAATGCAAAACACCAAGGTCGTCACATAACAGAAGGCGCCACCAGGTCCGTCGGTCTCTGGATAACTGGATGCAAGTCTCTCGTAAAGCGTGTAATCTCTGATTGCGTGATTTGTCGAAGACTCAGGGGTAACTTTATGACACAAAGGATGGCTTCATTACCGAAGGAGAGACTCCAAGCTTGTCCACCCTTCACCTATGTTGGATTGGATTGCTTCGGTCCATGGAATATTATCACTAGAAAAACAGGTAGAGGTTCCGCCAATTATAAGAGATGGGCTGTCATATTCTGCTGTCTCTCTTGCAGAGCTGTTCATATTGAAGTTCTCGACGAAATGAGTACGTCATCATTCATAAATGCGCTACGACGTTTTCTTTCTATCAGAGGTCCAGTCAAAGAGTATTTCTCTGACCGTGGATCTAATTTTGTCGGAAGTACTCGTGAACTTAATATACCTGCCATCAATGTGGAGGATCCGACCCTCTCGTTTTCTTGACAACACAAACTCAGCATGGAAGTTTAACCCACCGTGTGCATCTCATTTCGGATGAGTTTGGGAGAGGTTAATTGGTCTTACTCGCAGGATCCTAGATGTCATTTGTCATGTATGCATCCGGGATCTATAATACCGGTTTGGTTTTGTATTTACTCTATGCTTGTGTTATCCTGTCAATAAAATCACACGTGTTCTGTAGCTGCGGTCTCCAGTTATTACTACCTTACCTTACCCCAGTTCAACTATTCAAGTGTCTCAGCGATGCACAAATTATAAACACAACATTGGCGACGAGTGTAAACAATCATGGCACACGCGGTTATAGGTAAGATAAATAATTTTGACTAAGGAGTCGAATCATGGGAATCGTACAGTGAACGTCTCGACCAATTTTTCGTGGCGAACGAAATCAAGGAGGATAAACAAGTAGCAACTTTGCTTTCACTTGTCGGTCCTAGAACGTACGACTTGCTCAAAAACTTATGTGCACCTGAACTACCTAAATCGAAGGACTTCAAAGGTCTGTCGGAACTTCTGTCCAAACACTTCAATCCTACACCGTTGGTTATCGCAGAACGTTTTCGTTTTCACAAGCGAGATATGAACACCGGAGAAACTGTATTACAATATATAGCAGAACTACGCAAATTAGCTCGTTACTGCAAGTTCGATGCTCAACTAAATGACTCGCTCCGTGATCGTTTCGTTTGTGGCCTGCGATACGCGAACATCCAAAAAAGGCTTCTCTCCGAAAGCAATCTAACTCTTGATAGGGCTATCGAATTAGCCACAGCTATGGAGACAGCAGCGTCAGATGCTTCTGAACTGCAAGGCCAAAGGCACCCGCAGCCTGTGCACAAGGTCAAATCAAATTCAAATTATCAAGGACGTAAACCACACAAGCCCAAACATACACCCGAGCAACAGCAACATTCTCAGTCGAATCAGTGTTTTCGTTGTCTTGGGGACCATGCTCCAAAAACTTGTAAACATATAAACTCTGTTTGCAAGTATTGCAACATTAAAGGTCACATTGAATGTGCTTGTATGCGCAAAAAACAAGCACTTGCGTCGAAACTCTAGATCCGTACATCAAGTTGAACAGTGACGAGGAGCCCATACAGTATGTGGACGTCAACTCATTGAGGCACTCAAGTCCGATTGTAGTGACACCAGAAATTGGTAACCGTAAAATTGACATGGAACTTGATACGGGTTCTGCACTCACAATTATATCCGAGAAAGTTTTTCGGGAAAACTTCAAGAAGGTAAAACTGGACAAGGATCGTACACCTTTAAAGAGCTTTTCAGGACACACGCTCACACCGCTTGGTAAAGCCAAAGTCGACGTACATCTAAACGGTCAGACTGCACAATTGGACCTATATGTAGTGGCAATCAACAGTCCATCGCTATTCGGTCGCGATTGGTTGTATGCGCTGAAATTAAACTGGCACGAGATTAAGTCCATACGCGCCGTATCTAACCCTTCAACACTCAAGACAGTGCTAGATAAGCACAATGCCGTGTTTTTGCCTGAACTTGGTAAAATGAAAGACCCCCTACCAAAGGTAACCGATATCTTTGCAAATCTGAGTGGTGGGCAAAAGTTCTCGAAAATCGACTTAACCCAGGCTTGTCACCAGATGGAGCTGGATGAGGAATCCAAGAGACTGCTCGTGATCAATACACACAAGGGACTTTTCATGTACAATCGTCTCGTATTTGGTGTTTCGTCATCGCCAGCCATATGGCAAAGAGCAATCGAACAAGTGCTCCAGGGCATCAATCACACAGTGTATCCTTGATGACATCATCATCACCGGGGCAACCGAGGCCGAACACTTATCCAACTTGGATACCGTTCTACAGCGTCTTGAAGAATATGGGCTGAAAGCCAATTTATCAAAGTGTGAATTCTTCAAAGATCGTGTAGCCTACTGTGGACATGAGGTTGACAAATCGGGAATCCATAAGTCACCCGAAAAGATTACCGCCATCGCGAACGCTCCGATGCCCGAGAACGTACAACAACTCCGAGCATTCCTAGGCTTGGTTACGTACTACCATCGTTTCGTGCCGAACTTATCTACTGTTGTTGCACCACTCAATGAACTTCTACATGATAACGTAGTTTGGAACTGGAACGAATCTCGAGACCGTGCATTTCAAGAAATCAAGGACATATTGACATCTGATCTTGTTCTATGCCATTATGACCCGAAATTACCGCTCAAGCTAGCGTGCGATGCATCACCTTATGGCATAGGTTGTGTTCTCTCGCACGTATTTCCAAATAATGTGGAACGCCCGATAGCTTACGCGTCCCGGACCTTGCGCAAATCTGAGAAAGGTTATGCACAGATCGACAAAGAGGCATTATCTCTGTATTGGGTAGTACAGAAATTCAACGATTATTTGTATGGTAGACATTTCACGCTTGTGACCGATCACAAGCCATTACTCAGCATTCTGAGTCCATCAAAAGCTTTGCCGACCATGACTGCTGCAAGATTACAGCATTATGCGATTTTCTTGTCCGGATACTCTTATGACATTGAATTTAGGAGTACACACGCGCATTGCAACGCAGACGCACTATCGCGTTTACCTGTTACAGTGAAGGAAACGGAACCCGATGAGATTTCCGTATTCTACAGTGCGCAATTCGATACCTTACCAGTGACTTGTGACCAAGTTCGCATGCATACTCAACGTGATCCAACATTGTCACAAATTCTAGACTTTGCGATGAGTGGCAGTTATCCGAAAAATTGCGATCCAAAATTGAGACCGTATTATGATCGTAAAGAATGCCTAACAGTCCACCAGGGATGTCTTATGTTTGGCAATCGTGTCATCATACCAGAATCGCTACAGGAATCGGTCCTCCATGAACTACACAGTGGACACCCGGGAATACTTCGCATGAAAACTCATGCCCATGCTTTCGTGTGGTGGCCAAATATTGACCGAGATCTGGAAAACGCAGTCCAGACCTGTACCGGTTGCTCATCTACCCAGGGCGCGCCGCCAGCCACACCGGTACATCCTTGGGACTGGCCCAATCAACCATGGTATCGACTACATTTAGATTTTGCTGGGCCATTCAAAAACCGTATGTTTTTGATTGTAGTTGACTTGCACAGCAAATGGCCAGAGGTGTTTCAGATGAATTCGACCACTGCAACCGCTACAATTAGTGTTTTGCGTACGCTCTTCGCTCGATTTGGCATACCGAGAGAAATTGTATCGGACAACGGACCACAATTCATTTCCCAGGAAATGAAGCAGTTTTTCAAGTCCAATGGCATACGTCACATGACATCAGCGCCATTCCACCCGAGAACCAATGGACTTGCCGAGCGCTTCGTACAATCATTTAAGCAAGCAATCAAATCAGCTGAATCCGACTCAACATCTATGAATCAGAAACTTAGTGCTTTCTTGCTTAAGTATCGTACAACTCCACACGCAACCACCAATGAGACACCGTCGATGCTCATGTTTGGTCGCAACATCAGGACGCGACTAGATCTTATCAAGCCGAACACTCAAGATGTGGTACAAAGGAAACAGTATGTCGAGTCGAAGCATTGTGGTAACAAACTCCGTGAACTAGAAAAAGGTGACCTAGTACAAGTACGCGACTATCGAGATGGCCAAAAGTGGGCTAGTGGAAATATTTTGTCGAAAACTGGACCACTGTCATATACAGTGGATACCGGAACCAAAATCTGGAGGCGCCACAGTGACCAAATCCGTCAGTCGCAGTCGAATTTACCATCCGCCAGTGTTGAAGCGTCCGTATCACCGCCTTTAACTTACATTCCACCGCCAACCGTGGAACAGTCTTCAAATTGCACCGACCAGACACCGGAAGTAAAACCGTCGGAACTTGAAGTGATTAAGACACCAGCTACCACCCCACAAAGACGTTATCCAACCAGGAACCGTCGTGCACCAGTTCGGATGGATCTGTACAACAGGGCATAATAATCCCTGAGTATCATGTCACCTAGTTCATTTGTTGTATTGTTATTTCAACATGTTAAATGTTCTTAAATTGTTCATTGTTGATTACCTTTTCTTCTTTTCAGAATTTTATGAACACTCGAATTGACAATGGGACACTCACATTTTGAATCTAGTCAAAAAGCAATGACATTATATAGTATATCAAGTAGGAATCACATGCCCACCCTTTTCAGTTCCCGACCCTTTACATTCGGGGTACTATTTGTTTGTTAGGCCAGATTTTTTTTTTTAAATTGAATTACGGATCCGGCGACCGTATTTTTTGCCGATCTCGAAAAAAAAATAAAACAACTTATTTTGAATTCTTTTTTCTTTGCCGACCCCAATAATTGCTGATTATCAAAAAAATAAAAATAAAACTGAATTGCTTTAAATGCTCATCTGCTTGCAAACTCTTTTAAAGAAATTGATATTGTTGTTGACGATAAGCCATTTATTTTTAAACGGAAAAAGCGGGATCGAGATTTATCCTGTAAAATGAAAGAAGAATGTGTACAAATATAAACGACAAGTAATAGTTTCTAGCCTAGACTTATTATGTCTTTCGTTCATATCACGTTTACCTGTGATGAAGCTGATGCACTGAATTTCAAATTGCTTAAACGTTTTAATGAGACTGTCACTGTGGGCGTCATTGTTGCGAGTGCATGAATCGAAATCCAGTAATGGCAGTATAACTATAAGGATTAGGGAGCGACCGTTAACTGTTAAGGGGCTGACTACAGCCTAGACAATGAATGCAGAAGGCACCATTGTCGAACCTTGCACCCCAGTTAGAACATTGTTTGACTTCTGCCAGAAGTTTATTAGAGCTAAACTTGGTCTAATTCCAAGTAGAAATTCAGAAGATGATGATGGTGATGGTAATGCTTGTCATGGGGAAAAAGGCCAAATCTGCCTTTGAAATTCTGTTGAATGCTGCAAAAAACTACTCTTGTTACATGGACTACAGGTATAAATTCTTAATTATTTTACGATGCATTAAAATATTTTCGAAGTTTCAAATAAATAAGAATTGCTAATTTCTATTGAAACGGTCGGCTCATACCTTCACCACCGTTTCTATTTCACCATTCATATTTTGTGTGGGAAAACTTTGCTGATAGAAACTGGGTCATTGCATCCAAAAAATGGAGTGACAGGCACAAATCACTTACCTTTTCAGCTAATTAAATCCTTAACTATTCATATTAATCCATTTTCTTGTAAAACAATCCATGTATACTCGAATAATACATCACAAATTATTTGGTGCATTTCTCCATTAATTTCAAACGGCCATGTTCAAACTAGATTGAGTGCGCATGTGTGAGGCCATGAGGTTAAATAGGGAAAAAAATTAAAGCCTAATTTTTTTTTCATAAAGTCCTGCCAATTAAATTGCAGATATCTTAAAAACACTTTAAATACAAATACTTAATAAATGTCTAGGAAAATTTCAGTGAAAAACAACCCTTTTCTTCATTTTTATAACCATGTTTCCCTTGGATGCCCCCAGTAATTAGAACTCTTCAGCCAGTGAAACCACATATTGACATAATTTTAAATGGCAGTTTGGAAGTAATAGAGAGCTACACCAAATATTTTGTGATGTATTTATTCGAGTATACATGGACTGTTTTTACAAGAAAATGGATAGATATGAATAGTTAAGGATTTAATTAGCTGAAAAGGTAAGTGATTTGTGCATGTTACTCCATTTTTGGATGCAATGACCCAGTTTCTATCAGCAAAGTTTTCCCACACAAAATATGAATGGTGAAATAGAAACGGTGGTGAAGGTATGAGCCGACCGTTTCAATAGAAATTAAAGAATTACATACTTTACTCAGGATATTTGATTATGTACATGACTGCATTAAAAACTTTTTTACAGAAATGCTAAACAACTTCAATTAAAAGGTATTAATTCAAAAAAATAATTGTAATCCATATCCTTAGATTATCTCGAAATTTATACCAGAACTCTAGCTGTCACTACCATTTAATTTAAACCATAGCTTTTGTGATGGAACACTGATACTGATAGAGTTTTAATTTATGTTCAAATTTGTCATTTGCAGAAATTTTAGAATCTGATATTATTCTTATCATTTTATAGGAAGTCAATGGACATAATTCATCAATGTTAACAATAAAATATGATTAATGAACACAAGGAATATTTCTAATCTGAGGTAAAAAAAATAAAATATATATTTTCATGAAGATTGAAATTGTAAAGACAGGAGAACATTTTCATCAGCATTTGTTTCTAATATCTTCATAGCACTTTTATTATCCTTTTTGATTTGTAGGTTGTTGATCTTTGCAACCTAGATATCCCTGATGAAGGTTATGATGATGAAGAAGATGATGTTTACGAAAAAAAAAAAAATGTTTTTAAATGAATAAAAAAAATTCCTAAAACAGAAGTATCTGAATTTTCCTTTCAACACAGAGAAAACCTTTTTTTTTTTTTTTTCTTCCTACCGACCCAATTTTTTTGAAAAAAAAATCCGTAATTCAATTAAAAAAAAAATCTGGCCTTATAGTAGTTTCATTTTCGTCCTTTGGGTTTTAAATACTGAGGTCTAATTAGCTAGCGCTATCTCATGTGATTCCTCCATTCCCTCCAGTGATGAAGTAGAATTCCAATCAAACTTCAACTTACAGGTAAGTCTCGTTTAATTTCCAATTATCCCCGACCCTGGTACGAGTGGCATAACAGTTGATAACATAGGTCAGAATCAGCCAAAATACAAGAAAAGAACAGGCTTGTAAGTAAAAGATCTCGGCACTAAGTATCGAATACAGTACATATCCTTTAACGTAAAATACCTTTCAAACCATAGAGAGGTTCCTTTTGGGAATCCAGTAATATAAACATTATCCCCACATGTTGTAGATAAAGTAAATGCATAAATAAAGCTTCTTGTAATGATGGAAACTTTTATTAGTCTTAATTAATACGATTTATACACTAACAGTATAGATTTAGCATTATCGATATAACAGTGTAAAAACATTTTCCTTACATCCCATTAGTAGTCTCTGACCTCGGCAGCTAGCGACATCTGAATGTATTTGCAATAGCCCAAATACAGTCAATAATAGCAATGTAATGCATCTACACTTCACGTAATCGTCAGTCAAACGTGTGACACAAACTTTAAAGGAAATACAAATATCGTAGAGGGAGGGATAGGTCACGAGCCTATTATTAAATATTAGAGGGGTAACTGTCTAGGTATGTCCTGACACCTGTCAGGGGCGGATCCCGGGGAGCTCCTTCATTAGGACGTTCATTTACCAATGAAGTCAAATGTGTTTTGACCAGAACGTTCTCTGCTGTGATACATACCTTACATTTAAGGTAGGTTTAAGTTTATATCGACTAAGTATTACAATTCATCCATGAGAGTAAAACGTTGAATCGAGGTTGTTTATTAAACAAGGAGAGGGTATATCGTACACAAATGATGGCAAGAATCACCACATCGTGAGACCGGGGTTCGAGTCCTGCCGGTGTTCTTGTCTTTCGAATGAGACAGTATAAACCGAGGCCCTGTGTCGTGGTATTGTTGTATTGTTTATTTGCTTTTAGCCTTGCGGCTCATCAGCATAAGATATCATATTTACAATATATACAATATGTGTACAATTATACACATTTAAGCAAAATTACAATATGAAACTAATGAGTAATGAGTAGGACATATATAAATATGCATGTAATTAGTAATGAAGACAAATATGACTAATACACAGAGGTAAGAACAAACTCAATTATTTCTCAACTTAAGCGCATTAAACAAAAACTTTGATAAATTACACAAAGACGCTTTGTTTTTAATAGATAAAAGCTGCACTAATTTGAACATGGATGGTTTCTTCCAATAATACTGCTTAATAAAAGATTTTCTTAGATTATTATATTTTGGACACACCATAATAAAATGGTACTCATCTTCGATTTCATTTGAGTTACATTTAATACAAATTCTATTTACTCTATTAACATTAGTGTACCTTCCTCTTTCAATAAATAAATCATGATTTGAAAGTCTGAAATTTGAAAGAATAGATATATGGGATGTCGGTAGAGATTTTCGAAGATAGTATTGTAAAAAGTGGGTGTCAGGTAAGTATTTATATAATATAATGTTCCAAAAAATACAGACATTTCTTGAATAAAAATATCATTCATTCTAGTTTTACAAGTATGTAAAAACAAATGCTTATTATATGATGTCTGGGCAGTCCATATATACCCTAAGCCCACATTTTGTAAAATATCACGAACACTGCTCAACCGACTTTTGTGCATATCAATATTATCAAACATGTATGCATATAAACTTTTTAAAATACAATTGTCTGTGTTTAAAATCTTAAACCAATGTTTAATAATGCATAATTTTCTATACAGCTGCAACTGTAATCTTCCCAGTTCTGAGTATATCATAAAATTTGGTACATTATTTTTTAATTTAAGAATTCTTTTACAAAACTGAGTATGAACTTTCTCAATACTTTTCCCTTCAATAAAACCCCAAACTTCACAGCTATAACATAAAATGCTTCTAACATATATATCAAAAACATGTAACTTTGATTCCACATTTAAATATTGGTTGTTACAAATATTTAAAATATTGAACATACATTTCCTTCCTTGCAAGGCTAAAATATTTTGAGCATGTGTAAATTTACCATTATACATAAGATTTAGGCCAAGATAACAGAAGTTATTAACAACTTCAATCTGTTCACCGTTATATGACCATTTGCAATTATTGGGCACACGTCCCCCATTACGAAATACCACAATTTTAGTTTTATCAATATTGACATTCATATTCCATTTATTACTATATACATGTAAAGTATTCAACAGATTTTGCAGACCATCAATACTTTCAGAAAATAAAAGTGTCGTCAGCATACAGAAGCAAAAATAAAGAGATATCACGTAATTCTATAGATTCACAATTGTCATACATTAGTTCATTTTCAAAGTCATTGATATAAAGAGAAAATAATAACAGGGACAATCCCTCGCCCTGCATTAAGCCGGAAGACATTGAAGAAGGTAGACAACTCTGCACTTGATTTTACACAACATTTTACATTGCTATAAATAGATCTCAAAATGGTTAACATTTTACCATTAATACCTTGTTTACATAATTTTGAAAAAAAGTTTACTTCTATTAATACTATCAAAAGCTTTTCTGTAGTCAACGAAACAGCAATATAATTTCTTTTTGTGTGATAATGTTTTGTTTATTAAACAACTAAGTGCAAAAATTGCATCTACAGTGCCATACCCAGGTCTAAATCCAAATTGGGCATCTGAGACAATACTGTATTTATCTGACCACTCAAGAAGACGGTTGTTTAATACAGATGTAAATAATTTTGATAAGCAGCTGACTAAAGTTATTCCCCTATAATTATTCGGGTCATTGAGATCTCCTTTTTTATGCAAAGGAATAATGACACCTCTCGACCACTCTTCAGGGAAGTTACCTGATTGAAAAATTCTATTGAATAGTTGAGTTAGCAAAGTTAAAAATAAATCTTTAAACGTTGTAAAGTATTCGTTTAAAACATTGTCAATTCCAGCCGCTTTATTGTGTTTGGCTTTCTTTAATACATTTAAAACCTCCTCCTCAGTAATATCAACATCTAGTTCATTGTAACAGCAAACACCAGTGTCAGTATCAACAATGCCATCAGTATTCTTATTTACATTAGACATATGTACATTTTCAAAATGGTTTTTAAAATCTGAAACAGAGAAGTGATGGTTCTTTTGTTTTTGTGTTTCTTAAAAATCCTATAACAATGCTTTGGATTATGTTTGCGCATGTGGTCAAATACATTCTCTTGACTCTTCTCTCATACTGTTTGTATAACCTTTTATTCTCAACAAGGACATGTCTGTTATCCTGTGATCTATTGCTATTAAAACTGCGTAAAGAAGACTTGTAATGTTTGTACAGGTTTTTACAATGATTATCAAACCAAGGTTTGTTTGGATGCACAGATGGCTTACATTTAACCGATTTATTTGAAACAGAAAAGGTTTTACCACAAAAAGGACTAAAAACATCTTGTAAAAAAGTAGTGAGAGTTTTCACACAATGGTCGTTATCACAATCGGTGTTATTAATTACATTAGCAACATAGGCAAGCTCATCCCTACGTTCCAAAAGAACTGAGTGCATGTTTTCTATAGCATCAGGGTTCCATTTAAAGGTTGTATGTGTATTTTCAGTGGCGTTACAAATACCATTTGCAGAATTATCTGTTACTATATTTACAATTGCAGGACAGTTCAGTGTAAAAGAAACAGGTGCATGGTCAGAGAATTCGTTAAAATCACATATACATAAATGGATAATATCTTTGAGAAAGCGTTCATCAACCAAGACATAATCAATTACACTTGAGCCCAAATGATTGTAAAATGTAAAGCGACCAAGTTCATCACCACTTGTTCTACCATTGCACAGTCTTATCCCTGTCGCCTTACACAGTTCAATCAGCTTGCGCCCAAATGTATTGACAGTAGAATCTTGAGAGTTACGATTTGGCATTATTTCGTCAGAGACATAGTCAAAAACATCATCAAGTATATTTAACATCTGCCTATCAAGAAGGTCAGTGCTAATAAAATCAGATTTTTTCCCAACTCTGCTATTCAAATCCCCAGTAATAATAACTTTCCCCAACTGAGAGTATTCAGCAATACTGTTTTCAAGACATTCATATAAATCAGTATGATACAGGTTGTAATATACATTGTTTTCATGAGGTATGTAAGAAAAGCATATATATAATTCTGCAACGTTAACCCAAATCAAAGAATCTTCTATATTTTTTAATACATTTACCTTTGTTGTTAAGGATTTCTTATAAAGTATGACAATACCTCCCCCTTTCCCACGAGATCTTGGAAATGGTAAACATTCGAAATCACATTCAAACAATCATTAAAAACAAAATTATGGTCAATCCAACATTCGGATAGACAAATTATGTCGTGACGTTGTATAGTATTTACAAAATTAGAATCATTTAGCTTGTTTGATAAGCCTCTATTTACATTCCACGATAGAATTTTGAGTTTATTGTTAATGTTACTACCTGTAGTACTTGCGGTACATTCCCGCGATTCCGTTACAGTTCTTACCCCGGCGTATTCCTATTGCTGACCTCTGCTCGAGTGCGCGACTGCTCGTTCCACAAGTGGAGTTGTATTTGGTCCACAGTCATTTCGTGCTTGTCGTACTCCTGGTCCACAAGCAGGGCGTGGTGCTAGCGTTTCGCTACGATTAGATTCCTTCACCGTGTTAGCATAAGATGGGGAATTCACGGGAGCACTACCTCCCTGAACTACATTAACATGTTGCACCGGTTGCGATACACTAGCACTGACAATGGCATTACTATTGGGTACAACTAAGACCTGACGCACCGAACGCGGTACACTCTCATGTTGTGATGCGCGTGACACTGTCATGTAGTGATGCGCGAGGTACACTCTCATGTAGAGGTACGCGTGGTACACTGCTGTTGCGAGGTACGTGTGGTAAGCTGGTGGCACAATGTGGTGCACTGTTGCTTGGAGCGGCAGGCACACGTTGTACACTGTTGCTGGAAGATGCGGATGGCACACTATCGTTGAATGAAATACGCGACACATCATCAATCTGTTTTGGCACTGTAGATTCATAGGCATTGGTATTCCGCCGCATGTTGTGTCTCAATGACGCATGACCCCGACATTCGATGTCGTCTATGTATCGGTTGCCATTGACGAAGAGAGTATCCCGCAGTAGTTTTACACAATCCCCCTCCATTTTATGCTTTTTCATTATTGGGTACAGTTTTCTGCGCCTCTGTTCTACAGATTCCTGGAATTGCTCGCTGATCCACAGTGTCGTTCCCTGTAATTTATACGAATTCCTTAAAACTAATTTTCTTTGTCTATGATGAAGAAACCTGGCTACGATGGGCCTGTGTTTGCCTGTGAACTTCTTACCGAAACGGTGAACGTTGCCAAAGGCAATTTCTTCCTCAATGCCCAATTCATAGAATATAAAATCTCTAATAAGCACTTCTGAGTCTTCGTGTCGAGTCTCGCCGGACAGTCCATGGAACACAAGATTCTGCTTCATACTGCGACACTGCAGATCCTCAATTTTCGCCTTCAATTCATCTCTCTCCTTCTTTATGTTGTGTAAGTCCTCATTAATACCTTGAATAATATCACTATCCATGTATTCTGCTTCCTTTGTATTCTCCTTCAGTTGATCGTACATATCCGACATGAATTTCACGGACTTCTCTATTACTGCATTATTTTGTTCTGTTCGGATTATCCTTTTTTCGGCTTCTGACACTCTTATTGCCAATGTATTTATCTTAGATATTATAATATCCAAACTCGAAAGTTTTTCTAGCACCAGGTTGAGTTTTTCGTCTAACTTTGTATATTCACTGTCTTTGTTGGCAGTAACGATAGGTGTCGAAGCTGTCACTTTGGGTATTGTTTCGTTCGAATCTCCGTATAATATCGTATGCGTTTGGTTTAAAACGCCACTGACAGGTATTGAGTGAGCACAGTTCTCAGCACTAGTGTCACTTACTGAACAGTCAGATTTAGAATTAGCTTTTCTCTTTTTGTTGTATTTTCCCATTTTAAATCTTGTAATTTTAGTCACGCAAATAGAGCAAGATATGTATCACTTAATTCACAAAAGTTCGTAGATAAGTAATCCATGGAATGGTTTGGTTGATTGGTGTTTTACGTCGCTTTCAACAATTTTTCAGTTATATCGCGACATGGAAGCAGGAGGTTACCAACCTCCTAAACATAGTGGCGCAACCCTGGAATCGAACCCGGATCGTCGGCGCCGCAAGCCAAGCGCTTAACCACGGCCCCCGCCGTGGTATGCACAGCACATTAATGATCCCTCACTGATTCGGGTGGGTCCGTTGCAACGGTCAAAATGTGTATGCCCTGCACCAGGCAGAAGTCGTCACCATATACGTGAAATATTCGTGGTGTGACAATGTATGCAATGTACATAAGTAACACAACGATCGTGTAAATAGTCATATCACTTTAGGTACACGACCGTTGTGTAAATAGCCACTACCCAAACACCGAGATGAAGTTATGGTCACAAATGTCACTTTCCTCCTCGAGTTGACTGGTTATATATGTACGCGGCCTCGTGATATGGTGTTTACGTTCTGCCGTCGTCATTATTAATGTCTGGTTTGAAAGGATCAGATTCACATTTTTCTCGTCCATACCAGCTCCGTTACAGCTGCTGCATGTGAATGAGAATTTCCTTTTCGCTCTCTTCGACTAGATCGCATGCGTTGACATTTTTGGACTCTAAATAGTATATTTCTTTTCATTGACTGCACTGGCTTTCATTTGTTGAGAAACCGGCGTGGCCTAGTGGTATCTCGCTCGCCTCATGATCGGGAGACTGGGGTTCTAGTCCCGCTCTTGTCATGCCTATGTGGTTGTCTTTAGGATGAGACAGTAAAACCGAGTCAGAGTGTCGTGATATGCATGACGCATTAAAGATCCCTCACTGCTTCGGGTGGGTCCGTTGCAAAGGTCAAAATCTGTATGCCCCGCATCAGGCAGATGCCGTCACCATATACGTGAAATATTCGTGGTGTGACGTTAAACAAAAACCAATCAATCAATCATTTGTTGAGTCTGATGTTTGTGTGAAGTGAAAGTTTGGCTGGAGTGAGGACAATTCTTCATGCTGCCCGTATCCTCTTCGCATCTGTCGGTGCTAATTAGTCACGTTACCGTTTTGTTCATCTGTCCCAGGTTTATTCTTCTCGATGGCTCATCTGTTTTAGATTGCTGCTTGTCAACAATCGGGCTTGAAATATCGGCGATATTGTCGCGTTAAGTTTTCACTAATATATATGTTCTATATTATTTAAATCCTCTATAGCAATGTTGTAATAACTTCGATTAGATTTCCTCCAGCGACAGAGTATCAAATCTTTAACCTTTTTTTAAAAAATGTTTAAATTTTCAAAATAGTCATTCTCTATGATTATAGTTTATCCCTATATCGTACATGACGTCCCCTCTTGTAATACATATACTTTTTGTAGCAGTATTCATGTCGCTTTACATGCGCGTGTTTACAAACAGTTTCGATTAGGTATATATAGTGTCTTTTTAGGAAGATCCGCCATGTTGCGTTAGCAACAGGTATATTTAGCGAGCCAGATAACGCTTAGTCGTGGCTATCCGCCCCACACTCGGTTCACACTTATTTCCTTTGACGAGGTCTTTTTCATCTTTGTTGGAGGTAATGTTTTCAAATGAAGGACTCATAAACGCTTCATATTTGTTTCTCCATACACATTTAATGTCTAAAACATATCTATATCTTCCATTAAGCGTCACTGATTATTATCCCAAGTCTTTACAGATTTTCTCTCCTTTGAAAGTGCTTAATGCAAAAAAAAATAGTTAAAGATTTTACTTAATTGTTCTCAGAATGTGATTGCACAAAACGGCTATTGTTCCCCGCCTTTCGCGATAGCGTGGGGACATAAAATCTCATTCGTCTGTCTGTCCGTCTGTCACAAAATCCTTAACCTTGGTCATAATTTTTAACCGTAAGACGTAGGGCCTTCATATTTGGCATGTGGTTCCCTAATTGCAATGCCTATCCGTTGGTACCAGAATTTCTTTTTATCGTGTGACCTTTGACCTACTGCAATGTAACTTTTTAACCATAACACGTAGGGCCTTCATATTCGCCATGAAGCCTAGTGGTGTGGCGCTGGAATCCTGGTCGGGAGGCCGGGGTTCGAGTTCCGCTCTGGTCATGCCGGTGTCCTGTCTTTCGGATGTGACAGTATCAACCGAATGGCATAGATGGAGGAATCAAATAATTCGAAGAAACAGAAATAGCACCGGTATTACTAACAAATGAAGATCGTCGATTCTCATTATTATTAATAGAAGTGGATTATACTCTTTGTGGTTCCATCGGCACAAGAGGATAGGGAGCTACAGAAGGTCCTAACATACTTTTAGATTCCGGTTCAGAAATACTTGCTGATGATTGTTCCGTCATCAATAAGAAAGATGTTCCTTTCTTGGTCACTAGGAGCTCTAAGAACCTTATTCTTTCGTTTTGATACCGTTGTGAAAGATGGTTGTTAAACTAAAATTGTGTTGGAGGCGACCTGCTGCGTTTCTTTCAGTTTAGGGGGTATTGTCATATGCAATGTTGCCTCGTTTACTTTTACAATCTTTTCAATTTGATGCACAATATTTTCCAATGCTAGTGGTTTAACGTCAGAATTTTTCACCTGTTTATCTAGCATAGAAATAGCCTTTTCATACCTGTGTAATAAGTTTGCAATTTTAATTTGATCATTATTTGTCTTCAGCTCTGAATTATTCATTTCTATTTCAGTTTCACAGTCCTCTTTATCAGGAATGTGGGATAAAGAATGACCTTTTGGATATGCTTGCATAATGGATTCGAATCGGGACAGTCACACGTGTACAAATGGCTACACAGATTAACACAAGAAAATGTATTGTACCTTTTAAAACAAGATTCAAATTGACAGTCTTTCAGATGTCTGACAACAGTATAGGAAACAGCAGAAGATGTTTGTGAAACAACAGAAAAATGGTTTTCAAATGAAAAAAATAACTAATAAATTATAATCAGCTATAGACATACCATTTCTGTGTTGGTTAAAGACTTCATTGTTGTTACTGGTGTCTTTATTCAAAACATTCTTAAATCGTGACAGAAAGTAATGCTTGTCCATTTCTAACAATATGTACAATAATGATTTTTCATATCTATACATATAATTCTTTACAAGATAATCTATAAAACCTGGTTCTAGTGCTGAATACTTGGCAATAAATTTATCCTTGTACAACTGAAATTCTGACTTTTTGTGTTTAGCATATCACAGAGGAAGAAATAAATTTCTAATTTATGGTTCTTATTGCCATTGGAACTAATTTCCTCTTCCAGGATTGATGCACATGCCATATACATAGATAGTGTTTTTATATCACATAAACTGTCCTAACCGCATTAACGGCTGCACAGTCATCTGTCATGACCCTTATATTTGTGGATGGACATTTTTCTTTAACTGCCTTAAGTAAAATTGTAAGAATGTTTGTATCCTCTTTGCTACATAGACAAGATGCAACAGGGTAACCTCTATGAAACTCATCTACAACAAGCAATATCACAAACTTTAAACCATAAGCTGTTGTACTGTGTGTGGAGTCGATACATAAAATTCGACCTCCAAATTCTTGGAACATTTCCGACTGTTCCTTACTAATTAAGATTAGCAGAAAATCATTTTTGGCAATGTGGGATCGATCACATCAACCTGTTTGTAAACAAGAACAGGGTTAACATCCAAGCTTCGAAGATACTCTACCAACAGCATTGTAGATGTAGAATCATATGAATGTTTTTTAAATTTACAATTGGTCAACCTCTGCTTCATTTGCACTAGGTTTTTGCGATTAAGCAACTGAAAAAAATTTGTTCCAAGTATTTCGGTTGTCTATATTGCCATTGGTATCTCTTAAGCTATTTAAAATATCCTCAACTGGAATATTCAGAGAAAGCTTTTTGCACGTATAGAATTGGGCAGAGGCAAATATGTTCCTTGGTCAGACTGGATGGAATGAGTATGGGTTCGAATGTAATCAACCGCAACAGACCCTTCATCAATTTTAACGTACATTCGAGAAGGACAAAGGTTATTGATTTTGCAAGAACCTATGTAATTGGCACTCTTTTTAGAATAGGGTTGGATCTTCTTGAATCCATCTCGATTGCATACATGTCTTCCCGCTCTTGCTAACGCTTTCCTTCCTGACTTTAGCGAAATAAACATGATTATTAATTTCCTCATTTTCTTTCCAAGTTTGAAATTCTGCCATATTTTCAAATGTCATGTGGGTTCAATGAAACTGCACCATGATCTTTCTCTGAATGATCCAGAGAGACATGTAGGTCCTAAAAGCTTTAGTGCAAGATGTCACAGGGCACTAATTGTACAAAAGACGAGGCTTGGGCTCCAAGTCAACATGACCGTTGTGAAATTCAAGCAAATGGCGGTTTTTTTTTTGTTTTTTTTTTTGTGGCAAAATTGACATTGCAAAGAATCAAGATTGGGGTTTTGTTTAAGAACATCAATATTTGATTTGTGTGTAAAAAAATTTTTGAGTGATCGGTACCCTGAAGTCAAGCTATGTACACGATACATGATGTTGATTTATGATTATAGGAATATTGTTCGTCGGTTCAGAACTTTCAACAACAGCATCATTATGTCCACTGCCTAGGGATGAATATGCAATATGAATTGTCAACTCGGCATTTCATGGATCATTATTTGGAGAATGATCCATTATAAATACTCGGGGTGTTTTCATTATCCCCACCAAAAGTTACTCGAATATTTATATTTAATGCTCGTGATAATGCTATGATAGATTCTTGTACAGCATAATATCCACCCTGTGCCAATGTATTTGATTCTTGTTGAAAATCCATTCCTGGCTCTTGAAACATGGTTTGGACGACGTTAAATTTACTACTTATAACATTGACGGCAGACTGCCTTAAATCCCAACGAAACTCTTCTGTTTGCAACCGTCCAAAGCTTTTGCTCGGAATAGACAATTGCCATCTCCCCAAACCACTCTTCTAGCCAGACCAAAGTTGTGAAGGGAATTACCTCGTCGCTCTAATTGAGAAGTAGAAAACTGTGGCTGAAAATTGATGTGATTCTTCAGTTGGGAACTTTGATTTATTTTTCACTGAGATCTAAACTTTTATTAACTAACAAGTTTGAAAAATTATATATTAGTTTATTGTTAGATGAACATATGTATTTATGGATGCTTATACATAATAGAAGGAAGGGATGTACAATTTATACACAAAATAAAGAAAAAAATCTCTTCAAAGTATTTTTATATCTGAGTATCTGTGCAAGCAATCCATTAATAGGAGTTTATATACATGTACATCCAAACTACATCTGCCGTCATATTTCTGAATGAAAACGTTTAATTATATTAAAGATCATGGAAAGATTAACAACTTTGTATTTCATGAAAACTTCAAATGTTCAATCAATTGTATATAACAACAAATTATATAACAATAATAAGTAAATAACATTACTTTTTCATCATATACGAATTCATGCAGTAATTGTGATGTGCCTGGATTGGATCACTGTATACTACAGTTTGCTTTGGTGCAGGGTTTTGATTTATTTGTTCGGTACCAAACGGATTATAGGGCTGTGCAGTAGCATCAAGCGTATTTATGAATTCATGCCTTTTGTCGGCCTGAGGTTGTTGGGAGTCCCAGATTGATCTCTGTGATATGCATATTTTGCTCCAGGTCTTCATACCTAGCGACATTTTCCGCTTCCTCACCTTGACCCTTCAGTTGTATTATATTAAGTTAAGTATCTAACTCATCCTGTAGAAGCTTGTTTCCAGTGTCCTCCTCGAACATAAGTTTTGGGGGTTTTTTTGCCTTTGGAGTTCTGCCACCCTTTACGCATATTTAAGCGAGATTTTGCGATTTCCGCTTTCAATGCTGACTTTCTTGAATGAGCAACTGACCCGTCACATGAGTCCTCACAAGTAAGTATTTCAATAGTACTTTTGAGTTTTTCTAATACCGATTGAACATTTGTATTTTCATAGCTTCTCAAATGTGTTACAAGCTCATGCTCTGCGTCAAAGCGTCCTTTTCTCCCCAGAAATGCTGCATACGCATGGCAGTGGGTTTTTTTTATATTTATTCGCGCAGTCATTTAAATTTTCATACACATCTTTGAGGGACTGGAATTCATTGGGACAGGATGCACTTTGCAGAATGCTTCAGTTAATATTGTTCTCTAGAATTGTGAATGAGCCTTTCTACTTTTTACCATCGGCCGCGAAGTTCTCAATCGCCTTTTCTTTCGGTTGGATATCTCCCCATCCTTTTGTGGTACGACCCTCCCCTGTTTCAGATTCCCCTGATCTTCTCTGATTTGTGTCTATGGCTGTGAATCATTTACTGTGCTTCCTTCGTGCGTTACCATTAATTGGAATGATTTATAAGACAACCAGTTAACAATTTATTCTTGAAGACCAAACTGTAGATGCAACAACAAAAACAAAGAATGTCTTACTGACATGTATAATACAACTAATAGCATCTACTAACACATTGGTACACACTACATGATAATACAGAAATACATGATGCACTTGTAAAAACATCCAGTGAAGGTACTTATGACACTCCGTACAACAATCTGGAGATATTTACTTTGCAGGGAACATATAATACAGCCGAATAGGTGATAATGCCACTCCCTACTACAATGTGGGTTCATGAACTCGACAATATCATAGCGACATAGATGCTACAATCTTCTGACAGTAGATACAGCTTTACGTAATCGTAGCAAATTGTATCACTTAATACTTCAACAGAAAAAATGCAGTCACATGATAGAATAAAGAGATGTCCATGAAACTATGGAAATTACAGCTTTACCCATATAAACTGATAGATACCTAATAAAGCATTTATCAGAAATAATTGATAGAAAATACATACATTGTGGAGCCCTAGGCATCTGCGAAAATCTTGAGAAAATGCAGCGTAGACGGAACTATTCCGGAGATACACATCCGGATCATAAAACATCACACGTATGCTGTATTACACAGTAGGCGACTATTAAGGAGTAATGGTATACTGTGGTAACCTCTTGCTAGTTGCAGCCATTGAAACATTTATGAGATTACCATGTTCACTGTGGAAGTTTTACAAGCAAGGCGACATTAGGACGCCACGCGAATCGTTCTATATATATATATATATATATATATATATATACATGTATATATATAAAATTATCAATAAATTAAATTATAATTAATGTCCTGACAAGGAGTATCCCTCACATGCACTGTGACCTTGATCTTGCAGTTATGATGCTACAAAGTAATCTCACACACTTGGAACTTGTATTTCCTACTAACAATTTCAGAAGATAGTAGTTCAGGTGACAATTTGGCCACCGACAAATACTGTGTCACTAAAAAATTTTAAATTTAAAATTTAAAATAGTCCGGTCTTTTCCCACTACCCTGTGAAACATGTTTTAAGGATTCCTGTCTAACAAATAAATAAATAAATGTCCATACATCTCGTATTAAATTCCTGATTGGAATGGCATTCCTCTGGAACCATTCCTTTTGACATAGTGACCATGACCTTCACCGTTGTCTTACTTTTCATAAAGAGTAGCCAGGGCTTTATCGTTTCATTTGTTACTGTAAGCGCACATACAGATTCCTCATGGTAAGGGCTTTTATTTGATACTATGCCTTTTGATCTAGTGACTATACCGTTAAACATTGACCCACTTATCAAAACATGAACTTTGATCTGATATACATTTTACATATATATTTAACATACCTTAAGAACATGCAACTGATGTATTCTAGATGTCGTACCACATCTTTTAATAATATGTATTTCTCCTTATCGTTATCCCAATGTGACGGAAGTCTGTAAAACCTATACCATACCCTCCTCATATTTGTCTATGTTGTCCTCATACAAAACCATACTTTGGGCTTTCTCCCACAAATTGTGAAGGGAAGGATATCATTATCCACAAGGGACCCATAGGCATCGTGTAATCTCTTACCAAGATGTTGTGTACAAAATCTGGGTTGAAGTACTCGTGTATTGTAAACCCTGGTATACGGTATAACCTTCATTACCAGCATGGCGTTGAAGGATGTTCTACTAGAATACTGCTGTGAATGCACAAATGTGCCACGACTTTACACCAATGCTATATTTATTCATTATAGTTCCCTCTGTTTCATGAAATTGATAGGGGCTTCAGGTCCACAATGTCTGGATACGGACAACTCTCTAAACATCTAGCCTAGTCTGTCCTCATTCTAAATGAGCAATGGATATATTCTGTAACATTAAATGCTTTTAATTTTGCAAAAGAGATCTGTAGGAAATGAAATTGATCTATTTTGAATGATTATATGTTTCAGCACCAAATGTGATGAAGACAGAGATGAATATTAAGAGGCTTGTGGAGCATTCCAGAAAAGTTTATCATCATCAGTTAGATTTTGTTCACATTTACTGTTGATTAATAGTGTGTAATATTGGAGTCCTCCACATTTGCAGAAGTTGAACATTTTGGTAGAACGAACACATGCTATCAAGTATATCATCATTACTAGTCAATGTAGAATTATTTACATGAATCAGTTGTTTTATTATATTAGAAGTTTGTCTTTGTGACTATAGTCTTAAGAACGATGGCGAATTCTTTACGCCTTAATCAGCCCCATTCGCTTTTGATCTAATTTGAACCCCTTTAGACTTATTATCGATCAGTGAGGACAGCTCGGATCCCCATTTCAAGTTAAATTCATATCGATGTCTGTTTTCTTTCTCTTCCATTATTAAAATGCTGTTCTCCTTATCAGAGATTACTTCCTCGGTATTTTTGCTCAGCAAGTAAGAAAAGGCTACAGTGTTTGCCATACTTCAATAATTGGCAGTAACGTTCAATGTTCACTTTAGATAAAGCTTAATAAGCTATCAAGTATATCACCATTACTAGCCAATGTAGAATTATTTACATGTTTCAATTGTTTCATTATATGAGAAGTTTGCCTGTGACATTAGTCTTAAAACATGTGATGAACACTTTTTCACCTTGTTCTGTCCAGTACCCTTCTGATCTAATTTGAGCCTGTTTAGACATGTTATCAAGCAATGATGACAGTTTGGATTCTAAATTTCGTCTTAAATTCATATCAATGCCTATGTATTCTTTTTCTTCCATTTTTGAAATCCCTTTTCCTAACGTTCAATTTTCACTTTAGATCAAGCTTATTAAGCTTCGGGTTATCCCCAGCAAACATGACCTTCACAGTTTCAAACATCTATCATTTACTGTTGATAAATATTCCGTTCTATAGGAAACCTCCTCATTTGTAGAAGTACCGATACATATATTTTGGTAGAACGAACACATGCTATCAAGTATATTATCGATACTACTTCATGAAGAATTACATTTATGTTTTAATTGTTTTATTACATTAGAAGTGTCTTTGTGACTTTATTTTTAAAAAGTATGACAATTTCCTTTCACCTTGTTCTGTCCAGTTCGCTCTTGATTTAAGTTGAGCCCCTTCAAACTTATTATCGAGCATTGATGCCAGCTCAGATTCTCAAATTCTAAAATTCATATCGATGTCTATGTATTCTTTTTCTTCCATTTCTGAAATCCTATTTCCTACTTCACAGATTAATTACTTGGTATTCTTGCAAAGACAGGAAGAAAAGGCAATAGTGTTTGCCATCCTTCAATGATTGACAATAAATTCAATTACCACTTTTAATACAGCTTAATAATCTTCAGCATATCTTCAGCAAAATTGCATTTTGTTACTGCACTGATATAAAAATTTCAAAACACACTTAATTCTGCTTAAACTTATGACTTTCCTTATAATATGTATGATGCAAGCATTCCAATAAATGATGTCATCTTTCAATGTTTTAAATTGTGTTCTCATCATTCCTTTGCATCAGAATAGGTAACAAATTTAACAAATACCTATTTCCTAATCAATACTTCTGTATTAAAATTGTGCACATCGCTTACTATACATGTCTCATCATATATATTTCAGCCAAGGTATTTCTTTTCATACTTTCACTTTGTAAGGACATAGCGCCACCTACAATTTTTTTTATTTAGGTACATGTATCTTCACTATTTTTTGTCCGATTGGAATGAAATTTTCAGCATTCATTATAGAAAAGGAGATGCAAGATTTTATGTCACTCCCTCAATTTCGTAGCTCTACACCGAAAAAGTTTACCTTGACCCGATTGCTTTCAGTTCAAAAAAATATCTCAATTTCAGATTTTATAATATAGGATGAAAGATTTCAACGCCCTGATTAGCAATGTGAAAAATTTTTGAAATAGGACCATAAATAAAGTCACAATGAGCGTGGGAAAATTCGCTATGACGTCATCAAAGCTAATTAATTATTCATACGCTAATATCCCTCTTACTAAATGAGATATCGGCATGAAATTTTATATCTAAACATGTTTCCACATTCTTAATCTAACTCTAGAATGAAAATGGCATGCTGCCAATATTTTTGAAATTATTGGAAATTTTCGAATCAAATCTTTGGCGAGGCCTAGCAACTTTATTTGCGGTCGGAGTTTGATCTGGTTTCTTCCATTCAATAGAGCATTCAAATACCTACCAATTAAGTGTTCTCAGATTTTCGCTAACTCTTATGGTTTTCGAGTTATTTGCGTTTGAACACGACAACCCCCTTTAAATTTATGTTTGTGACGTCATCAACACTCATTAATTATTCGTGTAATGTTTTCGCCTATAGCTCGCTTATTGAGGAAGAAAAGGGTGTAAAATTTGGTAGCCTGATAACGAATGGGTATATCTATCGAATGACAAGAGGGATTTGGCATGGTGCCAAATTCCTGATAATGACATCATATCTCCCTTATATTTCATTGGATCGAAGCGGGGACGGTTGGAATCAATTCAGCCAACAGATTTTCGATATCTCTTACCGTTTTCGAGATATTTGCAGTCAAAATTCATAGTTTCACCATTCCTCAAAATACACTTTTTAACTTCAGGATGCTATGTTTCCTTTATTTATAAAGCTAGTGGTGTGAAATTTGGTAGCATGATACAGAATAAAAATATTTACCGACTGACAAGTGGGATTTGGCATGGTGCGAAATTGCTGAACATGACGTAATACTATTTAAATGACGTCATAGCTCCCTTACTTTTCATCCGATCGAATCGGGAATGGTTGGAATCGATTCTTCGTGAAAAATAAAATGTATATATTCACCTAAAGTTTTTTTTTCCATATCCCTTACCGTTTTTAAGATATTTGCGGTCAGATTTAACGGTTTCACAGTCCTTTCCGCATACCTTGGGGCCCCACAAAGGGATGTGGTCCCAAAATATTTCTTCCTCTTATTCCCCGGAGAAAAATCTTTCATGCTGAATTTTTCATTTTCAATCCAAGAACAACAAAAAGCCAAGACATTTGGTCTGAACTTTTTCATCTGAGTCTTGTGAAACCTTCTTGTTGGCTCGCCAACAAGGTCAGCTCTAGTTTCAATTTCTCTTTCTGACTGTTGTAACCGAATATCTTTTCTTGTTAATTCTCGATGTTGTATTTTGAGATCTGATTCTAATTTTTTTATTTGTTCTCTAAGATCATATTCAGTTGTTAAAGTTTCTTTCCAAATACAATGATTCCTTCTTCTACCAAAGGATCTCATATAGTGCTTGGGACAGTTGATAATTGTTTTACGTCTTCCAGAGTTAATATTCCTTTTTCTTTCCTAAGACTTATAAGAGTTGTTCCCCTTTTATCACCGATATTTGGTATTTTCTTTAGGTCATCTAAAGTTGCTTTATTAATATATTTTGGAGTGGACATTTTGATTTTATTTTATAGATAAACTCTGTTTAAATTGAAAACAGATAATGCATTATCTACCATGCAGACTAAAGGAAATGTATTATATGTTGTTAAAAACTTACACGGAATACATTATCAGAATTTCCGACAATAATATTCCAGCCTTGATGAAAGTGATATTATCGTCAAATATTTACATTGATTATAATAATAATAATAATATAGTATTAATATACTATGCGGAATGGACACTGTGCAAATACTGAATCATATAGACGCTGCGAACAAACAAAAAATTGGCGCGAAATTGCGTTAAAGGAATAATTGCACATCCCACCTCTGACACCAAATGTGGTGAAGTGCAGATAAATAAATAAATTATTAAGTACAATATATTTGTACTTACCAACAGCGACACTGCAACTTGTATACAATTGTGATAGAAGGTTTGAGTAGATGTCTCCGGTCAGCGGTTGACGAAACGTCCACACTGGCTAAAGTCCGGAATGCTACTGGCTGTTCTCGGGTATAATTATAATGTATTTTAAACCTATGGGCAAATGTCATGGTTCATTGCAAGTATAAGTAAATATAGAAATGTCAGATGAACACATTTTAACTCACTACAGTAAATTAACAAAGAGATAAATAGGAATATATTTCATGTTCTGTAGCATGACATTCCTCAATACCTACTGAAATTGGATGATTATATCATACACAAAGGGAGATTATTTCAGACAAAGTTTACATATTTACTATTGAAGAAATAAATAATGACAGCCTATGATCTAACATGGTTTTTGACCTTTGTGTCCGAGATGATATATAGTTGGTCAAGGGTTGCAAAATTAAAATCAAAATAAGAGTATAGGCTGTCATGTACAATGATGTCTCGTTAATCCGAAACTCGATAATCTGGACAATGTGTTTAACAAGACATAATCTCATGAACAGGTGTTTACAGTACAGTCCAGGTGTTTTTGATAAAATTAAAAAAAAAAAGTGGACAAAAAAAAAAAAAAAAATCACAAATCACAGCGTTTTTCGGGTATTTGTCCGAGTAGAAATTTACCTGTAAATATATTCCACTCACCCATGTAAACCTACTGGTAGTTTTTCCCATATCTGGCTAATTGTATTTCCCATATCTGGCTAATTGTATAAATGAAGTTTCCCTATAGGTGAGGTAAAACTACTTGTGCCTGCTGGCTTGACCTTTTACAAGATTCGTGACTTTTGCAAAGTTAAATAATTAAGCCTTTTTAGTTTCAATATCAATTTTAAATTATATATCGTGAATGGGTTATCAAATCTTTGATAAAACGTTTACCATATATGAAATAGAAATGTTATGAATTCGGTAACGGATTTTAAGAAGTTTTTTGTGTCTGTATTTGTTATTATGCTAAGAAAAGAACACAGATAAACACAAACAAAATATTCCCTAAACATGATTCTTTATACATGTATTGTTTTTTGGTTTTGCAATACCAGTATTTTCAATTCTGTAATCTGGACCCCCCCCCCCCCCCCTCATCGGGATATGTCAAATGGAGAGGTACATTTAACAGTATATTAATAGCTGCCAAACCGTTTGCTTAAGAAAGGTGATAAGTGGAAATTCGAAGTTCCAAATTTCGATTTTTGATTCACAAGTCCAACGACATACTTATTCTGGGTTCATTTCTTAAGCAAGTTGTAATGGGTTTTTTAATTTCCAAATATCGAGACTGCAATACTGGTCATTTCATACGAAACTTGTAATAAAGATGACGACTGGGATGCTGTTCCGCCCGTAGACCATGACGTACCATTAGCTGTTGATCTATTGGAGAGTGGTGGACGCTGTTTATATTCATGAAAAAAAAAATACTGACAAACTTTGAGTAAATTTTACCCTTTTAAAAGAAGCAAGATTATTATACGGCAGACGACAGGGTAGTGCATGAGCTCGAAAGTTCAATACAGGGTTAATATGATGTCCTAAAGGCTGAAGTGATTCTTGCACGATTTATGTAAAACTGTTGCGGATAAAGTCTTTTACATTTTTCCAACTTCTGTTTTTCAGAACTTTCTTTACTTTCAAGCACCTTTCAATTTCTTCTTTTCCAGGAGTTTCATGGAAATGAAGTTTTTTTTCCAAAATGTTTTAACACCGCATTCTTCTCCCCTTCATTCTCTGGCATTGTATTTGTATTTGTTATTATGATAAGAAAACAAGAGGCCCAAGTGGGCCTATATCGCTCACCTGAGTACCTAGATTATCAGTCATGCATGAAGGAAGAATTCATTTATTTTTGCATTAATGTGACTATGTCAACACAGATGTTGAAAATATGTCAAATTTTATTTCAGGCTAGAATAAAAAACAACACTTTTTTGCACATCCATTCTGGTGATTTTGATATTAAGCATTTCCTTTGTCTCTGCAAGAAGTCATTCAGGGCAACAAGTTAGTCATTTTCTTTAGGTGGGGCCTTTTGTTAACTGATTTCAAGTCTGGGTCACGAACAACAATTGTTTCAAATATTGTCCAGATCTAACTTAAAATTGCCTAATTTCATATGTTGAGTGTTGAGAAACATCTAAAAACTTATTTAGATGTGTAAAGAAATGAAAAAAAAATTTTGACCACAGCTGGATTTGAACCGCTTCTCTCCATATTTCAATTACCAAGTGGTATATGTACTATTGTGAGAACTGCTTTTTAGACATGGTGGCATTATCTGTTAACCAATTTGGATGAAATTTACCAAATTGATAGAGGACTTTTAGTACTTCATGTATTCCATGTTTCATTAAAATCCTTCATGTGGTATAACAGCAGAAGTGAAAAATGTGATTGAATTGTTCCTATACACCCTCATTTGGAAGTCTTAAAAATTTCATAGAAAATCCAAAAATTGAGATATTGACAAAATTCTTTCAAAGTAACAATCCTTACCATAATTATGATCACAATAGTCCATAAGAAATCATCATTATCAATTAACTAGGAAATATGACACTTTTTTCTGCATTGAATCACCAAGTCCAAAGAAATGTCGAAAAAAATTCTAAAATTTGATTTTGGAAGGGAACCAAAATGACAATACATCTTCACTCATCCCTCTAGATCATTTCTATGCATTCTATTTGTTTCTGTATACAGCCCGTATGAAAAAGAATATTGTTAAACGAGGGAACTCTTTTGTGACCTACTCTTGACTATGGTGGCGCCTACTGTAAAGAGGTCTGGACGAAAACAACAGAATTTGAAGAGGATCATAAGTGACTTATTTCTACCAAGATTTATTAAAATCCTTCAAACAGTTTTGTAGAAAAAGTTGAAAATGTGAAAAATGGCCAACCCCCCCCCTTTTTTTTTTGAAGTCTTAAACGTAAAATTCCTAATTTCATGTGTTGAGTGTTGAGAAACATCTAAAAACTTATTTAGATGTGTAAAAAAAAAAAAAAATTTTTGACCACAGCTGGATTTGAACCAGTACTCTCCATATTTCAATTACCAAGTGGTATATGTCCCATTGTGAGACCTACTTTTAGACATGGTGGCATTATCTGTTAACCAATTTGGATGATCCGCACAAAAAACAAAACCTTTGAAAAGGACTATGAGTACTTGCATCCTACCCAGTTTTATCACAATCCTTCAAGTTGTTCTGTAGATCAAGTTCAAGTTCAAGTTCAAGATATGAAAAATTGTCCCCCCCCCCTTTTCTTGGAAGTCTTAAAAAATTCATAAAAAATTCAAAAATCGAGATATTGAAAAAATTCCTTCGCACCAGCATTCCTTACCATAGAAATGATTAAATGAAACCAAATGAATGCATCAATGTTTACTAAAAGAAAATAATAACTCTTTAACGCATTAAAATAACAGTCCAAAAATAAAAATGAAAAAACGTCAAAAATTTGATTTCGGAATGGAACCAAAAATATCAACACTTCTTCCCATATGCCTCTTAATCATTCCTATGCAGTCGGTTTGTCGCTGTATGCACCCGATCTGAATAAGAAGTTTGTCAAAGGAGGGTATCCTCTGTGACCTACTTTTGTCTGTGGTGGTGCCACCTGTTCATGGATCCTGACAAAGATGACCACATTTGTCGGGGACCTTGAGTATTTGATGCATGCCAAGTTTCATTGAATTCCAGCAAGTGGTTCCGAAGAAAAAGTTCAAACTGTGAAATGTTTACACCAATTATCCCACCCCACCCCCCTTTTTCTTGAAAGTCTTTAACAATTCATAAAAAATCCAAAACATAAAATATTGAGAAATTTTCTTCGCAGTAGTATTTCTTACCATCAAAATGATCAAATTAAACCAAATTAATGCATCAATGTTTACTAAAAGAAAAAAATACCTCTTTTCTGCATTAAAACTACCAAGTACAAAAAAAGGTCAAAAATTTGATTTCGGAATGGAACCAAAAATAACAACACTTCTTCACACATCCCTCTAGATCATTCCTATGCATTCGGTTTGTCTCTGTATGCCCCCGGTCTGAAGAAGAAGTTTGTCAAAGGAGGGTACCCTCTTTGACCTACTTTTGCCTGTGGTGGCGCCACCTGTTGATGAATCCGGACGAAAAACAACAACACTTGTAGGGGACCATGAGTACTACATGCTTATCAAGTTTCATCAAATTCTGTTCAGTGGTTCTGGAAAAGAAGTCGAAAATGTGGAAAGTTAACGACGGACGACGGACGGTGATTGATCACAATAGCTCACTTGAGCCTTTGGCTCAGGTGAGCTAAAAAAAACACAGATAAACACAAACAAAATATTCCCTAAACATGATTCTTTATAGTTTTTGGTTTTGCAATACCAGTATTTTCAATTTTGTAATCTGGACCCTCCTCATCGGGAAATGTCAAATGGAGAGGTACATTTAACAGGATATTAATAGCTGCCAAATCGTTTGCGTCAGAAAAGTGATCAGAGGAAATTCGAGGTTCCAAATGCCCAACGATATACTTATTCTGGATAAACTTCTTGAGCAAGTTGTAATGGGTTTTTAATTACCACATATCGGGACTGCAATACTGGTCATTTCATACGAAACTATATAAAATATAGATGACGACTGGAATGCTGTTCCGCCCGTAGACCATGACGTACCATTAGCTGTTGATCTATCGGAGAGTGGTGGACGCTGTTTATATTCACGAAAAAAAAAACATACTGACAAACTTTGAGTAAATTTTACGATTTTAAAAGAAGCAAAATCATTATACGTGTTTGTGATACACGAATGATCAGCAGAGACAACATAACAATAGATGTTCATAAAACACATGTCCCCCACAGAAGGACCAACTGAAATGCTCTCCACATACGTGTATATTTATTGTACATATGCTGAGCATCTCATAGATTTATTGTACATATACTAAGCATGTTGTTCATATGTCTCTGTGTCCCTCTCGTCTAATAGGCCACATCTTAATGCGATCAGTTGCCCATCGCATACAACGTTTTTATTATTGATTGAAAAACTTTGCAATCCATCTTTTACATTGACTCGATTCTATAATTTCACTATCAATTGAGTATTGCACAGAATAACCACATGAGTTGTTCGTAAATAAATTTAATGAGCATTTTCCACGGAAATGTCCTCTTCCATAGAAGTAGCCATTTTATCATATGCATGATTTTTTAGACATACTGATACTTAATATTCTGAAGTTTCCTGACAACATAAGCGACAACAGTCAAACACGCGAGACGTTTCAGCTGTATATACATCAACCCACAAATTTTTTCATATGTGGTTGGTTGGTTGATTGGTGTTTTACGTCGCTTTCAACAATATTTCAGTTATATCGCGACATGGAAGCAGGAGGTTACCAACCTCTTAAACATAGTGGCGCAACCCGAGAATCGAACCCGGATCGTCGGCGCCGCAAGCCAAGCGCTCAACCACTACACCATGCCTGCCCCTTTTTTCATATGTGAAGACAATTCACAGTCACACTGTCACGTATAAGAGCTACGTTTTAAAAACCTAGCGAAACGGCATTATACGTAGTGAACAGTAGCAACAGAGTTCTCACGATTGCATACGTAGTGATATTTGGCATCTCTACGTTTGTTTAAAACAAACAGTGCCGAAATGAATAAGTACAAAAACCTACTAAAACGTAGAGGATACAAGAAATATGTATACGTATCTGCCACGTTTTAAGAGGTATTACTACGTATCAGTTAAGTTTTAGTAAGTTCGTACTTTAAAAAGTAATATACATTCTCAATAGGTCTCGGTACGTTTCCCTACGTTTAAGACTTGATTCCGTAAGTTTGGGGTATGTTTATTATTTGTCGTTTTCAAATTAAACGATGTAGATGCAAACCAAATAAAACTGATAGATGCCGCAATGATATTAACACCAATTCCCTTCGAAATGTGGCAATGCTATTCTGTTATTCAAATCTATAAAATTAAACAAACAAGAAACTCATAATGTATATAAACATCTGAAGTTGTAACAAAAGTAAATGAGATTTGTCCTTGTTTACATAAGTGTGTCCCTCTCTCAAAAAGTAGAAAACAGATACAATTCAAGACATGAAAAAGCAACATAAAATACGTCCTAGAGCGTATTGTGGCTGGAGGCAGAAATGCAAGGTTTTATACTGGTATTGCATCCTATGCATCTCTGAACTGCTTTCTCAATTTTTTGTTACCTGCAGCAAATTTCTTATGTTGGAACTACAAATACTTCTAGCGGAACGCCATATTCACTGGTTAGCAAGCGTGATCAATCAATATCCTTATCCCACGCGAAAGAGTTATTCTTAACGTTAGTGCAACTTAGAAAGGGATTGCATCAACCTACCAGAAGGACGTGTTAGCAAAATAGTAAATACTTGAAAATTATTCTTGGCTGATCGTTTGAAATGTCTACCTATCTGGTCATCTAAGGAATATGTGAGGAGCGTATTACCTTCAATTCGACATTCCTTCAACTCGATCAATACTTGATTGTACAGACAATCACTGAGCAACCCTCTGCTGCAGATTGCCAATGTGAAACATTCTCGTCATACAAACATCAGAACACAGCCAAAGGCCTAATAGCTACAACACCAAATGGTCAGATCTCTTTCATATCACCTTTATATGCGGGACGTTGCTCAGATAAAAAAATATTAGACACTGTGGAATCTTGGACTTGCTGGAGGAAGAAGATGGATTGATGGCAGATAGAGGTTTTGATATAGAGACAGACTTGAATAACCGTGGTGTTAAATTGATAAGCCATCATTCTTGCAAAACTTCCTCTTTTGTGTAACGTCTTTACTGAATCTGTTGACGATCGCATACAACAAAATGTACCAAATATCGAAGCTGTCAGTTGATATTGCCGCTGTGCAAACCAAAAATTGGATTTACTTTGCAGGCGAGATTCTGCACTCAATTATCCTTAGCTAATATAGCAAGTTGTCCTTGATTGAAATGGTCTTTATTTGTCATGTTGGTGAATAGTTCACTATGAATTTCTGCATCCATGTGATCTTTTAAGGTCTTTGAACATAGCATTTATGTAAGTTTCAACTTTTTCAACAAACTCCAACAGAGGCTTTGATTTCCAATCTACCAAAACTTTTAAAATGTGATTTAAGGACTCAGAGTTGTTATTTGTCCATTCCTAGTCTAAACTCATTGCTTGTTTCGGATTGACTACATTTGATTTTAGATTTGTTTTTAATTTGTTTGTGAAGTATGTCTTAAATTTTGTTGAAATTAGTTCAGATTGCTCTTCAATTTCTTCGATTACTTCATCAAAACAGATTGTGTCATCAGCCCGTTCTCTCCAAATATCAAATTTAGTAGTTTGTTTCGGTCTGATTTTGTTACCTTGTCGTCTGTTAATTTTTGCTTCGCATTTTGCTTGATGTGCCTGGTGCAAATAATATGTGATGCATTTGGGAACATCGCAAAGATTAAAAGTTTTGTCTACCCCTATGATACTTTTGCCTGTAGCACATATGTTTTTGAGGTTTCTTATCTATTGATATTAGTTACTTAATATGCAATTATCAAATTGAAATAATTATTTGAACATTGGTGATATTATGATTGTAATCGAAAACTTTATTCACTTTGATCTTGATCACTTTAATTACCTACGTGTGTATATATACATCAGTGTCAGGTATTTGAACATTACAATATTTTCACTGTTACAATGAAGAAGACTGCATTCATTGGTTCTAGTTATGTTTCACGTTTGGGGAGATATTGTTCACCAGAAGGGATACGAGTACCCGGAATTGTGAAATTTTTCGGTAAAGGTGGATTGACTGCTAAACATGCCATGTTTTCAAAGGAACTTGGTGATTTATAGATAGATTGATTGATTTTTGTTTTACGTCACACCACGAATATTTCACGTATATGGTGACGGCATCTGCCTGATGCGGGGCATACAAATTTTGACCTTTGCAACGGACCCACCCGAAGCAGAGAGGGATCTTTACCGTGCCATGCATACCACAACACGGGGCCTTGGTTTTTACTGTCTCATCCGAAAGACAGAACACCGGCATGACCAGAGCGGGACTCGAACCCCGGCCTTCCGATCAGGAGTCCGATGCGATACCACTAGGGTGATTTATAGCACTTCATCCCGGACGTAGTAGTTTTGATTATTGGAGGCAATGACATCAAGGACAATTGTTCATCGGGAAATGTGTACAGTGACATTCTTAATTTAGTAAAAATATTGCGCGATTGAGGAATTACAAAGATATATGTCGTGTCACATGTCTAGAGTTATCTCTCTTTGGTCATATAGTGATTAGTAGTCCGTTTTTGGATTTAGCTTTTTTTTTGTGTAGCACGTGCGAGCCATGTTTATCCTCCGTTAGGCGATGTGTTTATATCGTTTATCATCCATCTGATGCCACGATGTAAGTTGTTATTATTATTTCTAAAATGTATTTTTGTGCACTTTAACATCTTTGTGAAATAATTGCATGGTTATTTTTGATGCATAATGATGCATAGAAGTTTTCTAAAAATAGATTGTTTACATACAGCAACACATATTGTGTACTGAACTGTATACATGTACAGTTTTCAGTTTTATGATGCTAATTGTTGGTATACTCTATGAATTATTTTCAGATATTGAATTGTTGATTAGACGATATTTACATTGTCTGATTATAGAATTATTTTGATAAGTTTTGGTATTTCATGATTTTTAGATTAATTGGTTTATGTACTAGAATGTATTATTATAAATCAGACTTTGCTAATTTATTATCATGCTGTTTGAATATGTAACAGGCTCGAAACCCACAACGACCAAATATACAGGTCTACACACACCAATACATGTACTTGCAAATATAAACAGAAGCTAGTGTGCATAGACTCATACCCTAGCCATTACAGATGGTCAAGTCTATTTTATATACCCTGCTTCTATGTAAGAATGTCCGCAAGGAAGCTAAATAAGTGAGACTAGTGCAAAGTGCAATGATTTATTATGATATATTTACATAATGATAATATTTACAATTCCCGGAACAACCTTAATACATTGTTATATCGTAACTAATACCGACCTTTAAGAAGGTGGTTAAAGCTCAGTTCGAAGTGAACCTTAGCTAAGCCGGGCGAAAGTGAGCGAACACGCCTTTAAATACCAAATCTAAAATGTAGTTGACTAATGAAATTGATTGTTATATCTGTTGAAGGGATTTAAATGCCTGTGTATTAGTTACTTGGAAAATGAAAGTAGATGCGAAAGTTCGATTTCATTACAAATATATTGAATGTGATTGTGTGATTATGTGTTGTTTTTGTATATTTGTATCAATAAACCAGTCACTATAATAAACATGGACTTTTTCTTGGACTGTCAGTTCCTGACGATTAAAGTTATTTACTGTGTTTATTCTTGATGTGGGTAGGCCAGGTTTAGCTGCGCTGACATTAGGCAGCGACACTGTGTATTCCCTCCGGGTCGCCCGTAGGCGCTCAAATCCACAGTTCAGAGGGGTTGAAAGAGTACATAAGCGGCGCTGACTTCGGCGTCCGCGGCAGTGTGTTATTAGACTTCTTACGACACTTATTATCTTGATTTTATATTGTTCAACTTTTTTTCCTGCTAAAATATAACTTGACCCACTAAGGTGGCGACATCTACTAAATTTGCATTGACCCAAAATTGCTCGTGAACTACAATTCGGGAAGCTACGACTGTTATCTGCTCAAGCAACAACAATTCAAAACTGTGTACGACTTGGTACGTTTATTGTCCTTGAAGATGCAGTAAGAAGCAACGAAAATAAGAAAATATAATATGTAGTTCCCTACTAAAGTGTGACCGGGATATGGTACAATATATTTATAGTAAAGAAATCGATATACGACACAGAGAGTAAGAACTAATCGACTTACCAGAGCACGAGCAGAATAAGTCCTTTTTTCAACGAATACTCGAGCGCATGCATCGACTGTCCTGCTCGACTCTCTGCTGGTTCGTTCCACTACACCCCTCCCCCTTTTATTTGGCCGGGCTTATGGTCCCATTTCATGACTAACAAACTTTTGTAATAGTTAAATGCCAAAGGGCCAAAAAGTAAAAAATTCCCAGACAAATGGGCCTAAATATTCCCTAACAAATAAAACTAGATTGCAACGGGGCAATGTTTAACGTATATTACAATTGACTGTGTTCCCCCTCCCTTTTCACTGGGGAGGACAGACCCTTTTTTAACACTAGCCCCACAGCAAAGGACCTGTCATCCTTTGACCACCCCTGATAGTCCGCTATGATTTGGAATTTAGAGAAAATGGACCCCATTTTTCTTTTCCGCTATACTTCAGGTGCTTTATGTTGGCCAGTATGTTCCTAGTTCCCTGTCCCCCCGCTACGGGAGGCAGGTTGGAATAACGTGGCCTACCCACTTGGGTGGGATAGTCCGGTTTGACCGGACCTTTGACCTGGTAGCCGGTTTGACCGGACTAGGCTCTGTACCCAATGGACCACCCATATCTGGTGTCCCCCATCCTGTCCAGTCAGCGCCATACTAACTGGGCTGGTGCTAGTTACATTCCGCCCCAGGTATCCCCTAGAAACAGGGTTCTGTTGGGACCTACTCGCATGCTCATGAGACTAAGACGGAAATGTGTGGTAGCTCGGGAGACCTGAATAGTACGGGGTACTAACCTGTACGTTACTCTCTGGCTCGAGGACTGAACCCTGGTTTTGTGTGAGCCCTCGGCACCCGTCCCCCGGGTACCGCATACCTCACTGCCGCCGATTTCCGCCCCCTCGGGACCGGGACCTCCAGGTCCGAGGCCAATCTGTCCTGCAGCTCTTTAAGGGATGCACTGAGGAGATCTGTCATCCTCCCCTTTGAAAGGTTCAAGTCCTGCATTTCTTTCCTCAAATCCCCTACTGCGGATTCCAATCCAATAACTCGATTCAAGGGTCGAGACCCGGGACTCTGTGTCCCACGATGGCCTGACGGACCCTGGGGTGTAAGCCAGGATATCCCTCCTGACTCTTTCCCCCAGGCCCTCCATCACTACACTACCTACAATTCACTCAAACTTGAAGTAAATAAACAAAACGCACGCGGTCACCCACGTGACCAAACCGCAGGAAAACCCATCGAGGGCCTTCTGCTTCACCCACCTGAAAACACGTAATTAGTTACAGATTTTTATCCTCGTCGCCAGTAAAGTGTGACCGGGATATAGGACAATATATTTATAGTAAAGATTGATTGATTGATTGATTGATTTTTGTTTAACGTCACACCACGAATATTTCACGTATATGGTGACGGCATCTGCCTGATGCAGGGCATACAAATTTTGACCTTTGCAACGGACCCACCCGAAGCAGTGAGGGATCTTTAACGTGCCATGCATACCACGACACGGGGCCTCGGTTTTTACTGTCTCATCCGAAAGACAGGACACCGGCATGACCAGAGCGGGACTCGAACCCCGGCCTCCCGATCAGGAGTCCGACGCGATACCACTAGGCCACGCCGGCTTTTATAGTAAAGAAATCGGTATACGATATAGAGAGTAAGAAGAACTAATCGACTTACCAGAGCACGAGCAGAATACGTCCTTTTTCAACGAATCCTCGAGCACATGCGCCGACTGTCCTGCTCGACTCTCTGCTGGTTCGTTCCACTACACCACAATAATCCAACAGGGTCATGATTTTTAGCAGCTATTGTATTATATCCGGTATATAATCATTTATAATACAGTGTTCCCAAACCAATACTTCGACAGACATTCTCTTGAACATAGATAACTAGTAGTAGTTAAGTATATATATAACTTACTATGAAGTCGAGCCAAGAGAGCTGAGATGAACGTCTGTACTGGGGAACGAAGGGAAGAGCTGCGGGATTCACGTGATATGCTGACGTCACTTCATGTGGTTGATATTCCGATCCCGAATATTGCAACACTCCTCCCGTGTTTGAAAAAGGACGCCCTCCACCAACACAAAATAAAGCAGCAAACAACGGATTGAAAATCCGCAAATATGTTTAACTCGTAGAAAAATAAGAATGAAAGAAATTAGCCACCACCCGTACCACATAACTAACCATAAACTAAAGCCAAAGAGAAATCGATAAACGAAAGAGACGACAATACTTCATATTACTATCTAACTACATATTTCATTAAAAACTATATCACACACAAATGCCATATATATTGAACTTCATCTTTAAACTATACCATCACCCTAAAACATGTATATTACATTGAAGTTATATATATATATATATATATATATATATATATATATATATATATATATATATATATATATATACACACAACTTTCAACTCTATCTCATACGCCAGACATTAGCATTGCTTATATAGATTCAGACCATTCGCTCTGGTTAGAGAAACAACCTTCTCGGGAGACATATGCAAATGCTGAGCAACATGATAGGCAACTTCCCCGATATATGCTGGAGTATTCACATCTTTTACCCACCTGGAGAAATATGGAGAATCGGTTTCCAGAAGTAAGCGATCTTTCGGAACAGCTAGTAATCCACCAACCTGTTCTTTGAAAAACCCTTAACTGCAGACGTGAAGCCAAAGTAAGAGTTAGGGTAGTCACGAAGCCATTGACTTACGAGCTGGCAATCTCCAGTGAAGCAATGATACTTGGAGATATTGACGAGAATCGACTTTTCCATGCATAAGTTGCATGCATCGAGAACTAACCCCTAGCGCCAACTTGTCTTCAGAAGAACCACGAAGATGCAAAACAATAGGCTTGTTAACTCGAGCCATAGAGAAAACACGAAGAAAAGTATGTTCATGACGCCTCCACAAGGAGATAGCAACAGAATGATCTAAACCTATTTCTCCTAATGCGGAAATCCGACGATTACTCATTAATTTACTCAGTGCATTAAACTTATTCTCTGAAAGTTCATCAATATGTTTTGGATGAACACCAACAGAAATGAACCATGACGAAGCGAATTTCAGATGCTATGGATGTGATCTAGGTTCACTGAAGATAATAACGCCAGAATCAACTTCAACCGAAAACAACGGCTTTCCCTTGAACGAGAGACGAGAAACAATATCTTCAGGGACTTTATCAGTCGATTTCCATAATTTCAGAGACGTGCGATCCCAGTGGAAATGACTATCAAAAGCAGGGATCAGTTTATTATCGTCTTGGGCAATATCAGGCGGCGAAGTAGATACAATACGTTTAGAATGATATGTAGTGATATGCAGGTCTTCAGCAAGAGGATCATTATTGTTCTCATCCGAAGGGTCAAATTCATCTATCACGATCATACCATCGTCTGGATCCTGATCTTCTAATTCAACAAAACCGTTTTTACGGAAAGATATCCGCTGACAATCATCACTTTGATAACAGGATGGAAAGCCAACGCCAATGCAATAAGGTTGCTAAAGAGTTCAAAGGATGAAGGCTAAACTTCTCTGGTACATCCCAGGAAGCATATAGATAAAATCCGCGCATAATTTTTTCCAACTCTGGGTGAATCTCAGAGCGATTAGGAACTTCAGACGAACTGTTAATAAAATTCACGATATCCATCAGAGTTCCTTCGGGACCAATAATCGCATGTGCCAAGGACTTGAGTGAGTTCAAACGCAAATTATATGTCTAGAGAGTTTGATGATTTCTTTACATCGGATATCTCCTGAAGAAATTTGGGAAGATGATAATATATAAAATGACGTTTTAGTTTCTTATCCCGAGTGTTACAGCCAGGGATAGGGCAAACAGAAGATCCCAATCTACGAACAGACGAGGATAATGATGATGGACACGCAGAAATTCCCGACTTGCGATCAGACGAAGAAGATAATGATGATTTGGTTAACTTAAGTTTCTTCTCTGGAACTATTGTTTCTACTATTTCTGTCTTCCGATAACGACGTTTATTGTTTACTTTCTCTTATTTTCTTTTTATTCACTGCTCCTCTATTATGACTATCTGGATTATTCTGATGATTATCTGAATTATTTTGACTATAATTATCCGGATTATGAGCCACCTTTTCCTCCTCACCGACGACTGAAAGAGAAGGACTGGTATGCGAGATTTTCGCAGAATGAGATATTCTACTATGGCGAAGATATAATGACTCTCCGTTGTAGGTTGAATAATATCCATAGGGGTAAGGTTGAAATAATTCCCTATTACTCCCATCAAAACATAATTATTATTAATAATATTAATATAATATAATGATAATAATAACATAATATATTAATAATAATATTACATAATATATTAATAATAATATTAATGTGATCATCAAAGTTCTTACCAATCACAAGAATATCATCAAAGAATGCTGAAACGGTATTCCATTGTAATCCTCTTCAAATTCATAATAATAATAATTTAGTGAACCACACATTGCCCTCTAATGCATCAATACACTCTTCAATTAGGGGTAAAGGGAATACATCTTTTTTAGTAACCACATTTAATGCACGGTAATCAATACTCCACTGGAGGATACCATCACGTTTACGTATTAAGACAGGTGCTGAAGCCCATTCAGAAATAGAATTTTCAATCACACCTGCTTTCAACATTTTTGCAGATGTTTTTCTTTCTCTTGAACAAAGCATAACGGAGTCCGACAGATCCTTTCTTTGATTGGTTCCGCATCACCCGTGTCAATACTATGTTCAATAGCAGCGATATCCCCAATATCACATTCATCTTTAGCAAATATATTTGCAAATTCATATAATAGGTTCTTCAGTGCCAAAGTCTCTTTCTGTTTTAGATTCGTACAAGATCTTTCATATAAATCTAGTATATGGGAGGGTAATTCAATGTTTTCACATAGCTTAAATTTACTGACATGTATAGGACTTTCATTATCTACATGTACCTCTTTTTCAATTTCAAATGCATGTCCTATTGTTTCATTTGCATGCAAAATAATTTTCTGATCACTACAATTTACAAAGCTAATCACAGGACTTGACTTTTCAGCATGTAATGATCTAGGTACCATAACCCTTTGCACACTAGGTTCAAAAATATATTCAGATAGGTATTTACTGATAGCACAAGCAATTCGTAATACGGAAAAAGCTGGAACAGTGGTTTTCTTAATAACTGTTACTTTGGCTACTTTATCCCTATCCGATAACTTGTTACTAACTGTAAATGGTATCTTTTGTTTACTAAAATTTAGATATCCCACCTAAATTAATTGTGACACTATGTTTTAGTAGAAAATCTAGTCCTATCAACATATCATCTTCTATTGGAGCCATGTAAACCCTTTCATTGAATTTCTGTTTACCTATTATGAAAAGACAAGGTTTCAACAAATGACCTTTCATTTTCATATCTCGTCCCGCTGTTTGCATAGTAACTTCTTTCATAATTTCAGGTTTAATAATAAAATTATTAAATAATTTATCTGAAATTAATGTAACTTCAGCCGCAGTATCAATAACGGCTAGAAATTTATTACCACACATTTCGACTGGGATTCGAATCATTGACTGAGACGTTAACTGACAAATGATTATATCAGTGGAATCAGCTGATTGATTTTCTATAGATAAACAGTCTTGATAGGCCAAGGTCATACTGGATCGAGTTTAAGCCCTCTAGCTCGACCCCTCGGAGTTTGTTGGCGACCTAGATCTTTCCCTGAATGTAACTTTTCTGTTATATTGGGATGGGGCAGATCTATGTTGCTCAAACTGACTAGGGCAGTCTTTCTTAAAATGTGATTTGCTACCACAAGAAAAACACCCTTGTTGCACCGGAGAGGAAGACCTATTTGGTGACCTTACAGGTGATCCGCTTCTTGACCCCAGGATCTTATCTAGTTTTTTACAAAGATCCCTCATTTCAGACCTCATTTCTCCCATTTGTTTTTCTAACGAGTCAAGTCTATCAGTTACACTAGATTTACGAGAATCGTATCTCGCCTGTCTTACTCGCCTGTCAGACTCTATACCAGCAAAGTCAAACTTAGATTGTTTAACCTGAACTGGCTTATGGTCAACTTCACTGCCACTAGAAACCACTGATGGTCTGATTTCTTTATAACCTTCAGTATTGAAGATAACCTGATGATAATACTGGTAACATTTAATTCTGTCCAGGATATCCTCAACCGTTGTATTGGGAAGGTTTGCAGCGAATTGACCTGCAGTCCTGTCATGTAAACCATGACATATTCGTTGCGTGATCTGACTACTTACATATGCATCTGGCAAATCGTGGAATGCATATGTTGACATTTGCACAACCCTGTCGGCCCAATCCTCGAGAGTCTCGTCAGGATTTTGTCTAAGGGAATTGAACTTCAACCTTGCAGTTTCAGGTATTTCCCTTAAACCGAACCGTTTCTGTAGTTTATGCATGCTTTCGGTGTAAGTTAAGTCCAAATCACGCTGTGTAAGAGTTGCAAAGAACTCACTTGCTTTCCCTTCAAGGCAAAAGCACAAGTAATCTTTGCATTCTCTTGGAGTCCAATTCTTTAGTTCCGCATATCGCCGGAATTTACCTTCAAAAGCATTCCAATTATCCTTACCATTATAAGATAAGGTCTTAGGAATATTATACTTTTCAGTCTCTTCATATTCCGGACGCCTTCGACGGAAATACCTAGGACGTTGTTGATTTCTATGATCATTATAATAATCATCATAGTCATCTTCATTGCCACTTATTTGATCATCATGTCGATATACATGATGTCTACCTGGTCTCTGACGTATACCCCTAGGAGAAGGAGGTTGACAATATTCATCAGATTCCTCTTCATAGATGGAATCATCAGAATTTGTTTCATGTTATCTCTTCTCTCCTAGAAGTTGACGCTTTGTAAGGTCTGGCCTTTTGTTTGACTTGTGTGACCCTTGACCTTTGACCTTTATGATTAGCATCATGTTTTTGATGATAAGGATCCACATGTTTGCTAGGATCCCTATCAAATGAGCCACGTCTTGTGTAATCAGACTTTCCTAATTTACCAGATTTGCAGGGTCTATTGTTACCCACATCTTTAGGTAAATGTGTCCACTTTTGTATAAGGAATATCCCTAGGTTGGGATTTACCCTTAATCTGAGACGTCTTTGGTCTTACTGCAGGTTCGAATTCTTCTCTTCTCAATTTTCTCTGAGAACTCGAATCCTTTTTATTTTTATTGTTAATAACGGATGATACGTTTTCCAGAGTTCTTTGAAACTCGTAAATTTCATTGACCTGTTTCTGATCCATGAAACTTTCCTGTTCAAATTCTTCTGGATTTGTCATCCGCTTTTCAGTCTCCTTAGGGACACCAAAAGTCTGATTTTGTTCCTCCACCCCCTCTGTTTCATGAATTAATGTATCAGTGGATGTAGGTTAACTATGGCTTTCAACAAAATCAATCGAATCAATTAACTCTTCAGTTATATTAATATATTTGATACATTGAAGTTCTTCCAAGCCAATATTACCAAACTTGTTACGGAGATCTATTATTTTATCCGCTATTTTTCCACCAATACCAGGGAGGGTCATTAATTCCTTTTTGCCAGCAAAGTTAATTTGTACTCTTTCTTGTTTTGCTGCCATTATTATTATATATTATTTACGTTTAAATACAGTAAACCGCTTATATAATTATGACGGTAAACTATAATAACGCAATATAATATTAATAAAATAATAATACTAATCACAATATATAACGGTATAGTATCTCACCTAACCGCAAAATATGGTTAGTATGACAATATAGTAATATTGTAAGAATTAATAAATAACAAATGTATATATTTATTATATATACAAATAAATCATAAACCGCTATAGTCTTTGACGGTATATATATATATCTTTGTATATTAAAACTAGATGATTGATTTTTGATGGAAAATAATCAATCATTAACAAAAGTACATGTTAATTTACAATAAACAACTTTACATATGATATAAATATTATATCACAAAATTAACTAGAGGTTGTACGATTAAATCAGAATTTAAACTTAGACAGGTAATTATCCCGCTCAGAGGTTTCCCAACAATGAAAATTAACTTTGGCAGATTTATATATCTAAACCAGAGGTATGACTTAAACTTGGTTAGAAATATCCACCACAGAAGTTTTCCAAAGTCAGAAATTAACTTACACGGAAATCATACCCATCCCAGAGGTTTTCTGTCAATAATCACACTTTAAACTTAGAAAATATTGTAAAATAATACAATATATCACCCCAAAGTGCCAAGAAATCAACCGCTATTTGCTACCTACCGGAGATAAGTTTTTAAAAACCAATCATGCATGACATAAGCATGTGGTAAACTATCCGGGCAGACAAATGCAAATCTTTCACGGTTCAATGATTTTAGAAATTTCACGATCGATAAAGAAAAAATGAAAAAAATTACTTAAATAATCCAAAAATTTATCCACATTACAACCGCTATTTGCAATCTACAGGATCTAAAACTATACATGCAAGGCCTATGTTAACTTGATATCATTTCATGTAGTTTAGTCCGAATAGAAAATGCAAACATTCACGGTTATAACAAATTTTGAAAATAAATCAATAATAATAACGAATCACATACAAGATATGTATTTGTCTCTCAATAAAGCTGTATCCGCAAATTAAACAAATTGTTTAACGGAAACTGACTTTTCAGCTCAAATTGAGTTTGGCGGGAAATTTGAACTCCACGTGTTAATGTCGGTGTGCAACGGGTTCGAAATTAGTCGCAGCGCCATTATTGTATTATATCATGTATATAATCATCTATAATACATTGTTTCCAAACCAATACTTCTACAGACATTCTCTTAAACATAGACAACTATGAGTAGTTAAATGTAACTTACTATGAAGTCGAGCTAAGAGAGTTGTTGCAAATACGTCTGTACTGGTGGAGATCTGGAAACCGAAGGGGAAGAGCTGTGGGATCCACGTGATGTGTTGACGTCACTTCATGTGATTGGTCTTCAGATCCTGAATATTACAACACTGCGTAGAAATGAACAGATGTATGCGAAATTGTTTTCATATCAGTTTTCAGGCGTTGGAATAGGTGTTCCCTTAAGTACCTTAATACTTTTTCCGGTAGATAAGAAAACCGGTGTGGCCTAGTGGATAAGGCGCGGCTCGTGATCTAGAGATCCCGGGTTCGACTCATGCCTTAGGCACGCCGATGTTCGGTCTTTCGATGAGTAAAAAACGAGGTCCCGTGTCACGACAGACCTGTCACGTAAAGGAGGGTTATACTACTTACCGGATTGACTGCGGAATTACCGGATTGACTACGGAATTACCGGATTGACCAAAAATGTTACCGGATTGACCAGTTTTTAAAAAATTTTTTTTGCAGATATGGATCGAGTGACGTTAGTTACAAATATTACACGAATTTTTATGCAAAAAAAAAAAACGCATTCCGGGAAGTTGTAGTAATAGTTGGAATTCCCTCCGTTTGCGCCGCGGCGTAAAGAGAGTTAACTCTAGTTTCTTAGTAGTACGAATCGGGAATATATGACCATAGACCACAGTTTCAACACTTGTAATAGAATTCTATAGCATGCAAGTAGTAGAAAGTGAAGGTTTCGCAACTTTTAGGGAGCTTTATTGGGGGGGGGGGGAAATGTAAATAAGATACTTATTTGCCTTAAATGTTATGTATTGCATGACATAATCTCATTATGAATATAGTTAACCACAAGATGAGATTGATCAATAGGCAAGTAGTTAATATTTATATGTATAATAATCAAACTGAAACGCCTCTATTACCCATTTCTCTTCAATACCACAAACATCCTTGCATAAAATAAAAAAGGGGGGAGGCCATGCTAATAAAGCATGTTGAGTAAAGCTAAGGGCGTATATTGATGGGAGAAAAATGTCTTGGCTATTTTTGTTCTTTTCCTAGGTATATAGCCTTCATTTCTAATGTTTTCTAAACTTACAATGCATTTTTATCACTACATAAGAGAGATTATTGACATTAGGAGGGAAGGGGGCGGGACCTCTGTATAGATTAAATGAGACTTGATTGTTGACATTCAGTTCTCTTATTTATCAAAATAATTTACTGTTATTGTATTTACAGATTTGAAATAGAAGTCAAGATGAAGATAGTAAAAAATTGAAGATGCAGTCATACATATGATACAATACAGTAAAACATACAGCCATACATACGAAATTGTCATGTTTTTATTTTATATACTATATATATATATACTATGTATATACTATATATTATATAAAGTATATTTGTGTTTATTGTTTAATAAATAACTTAATAAACTGAAGAAGAAAACAAAACAAATTAAGAGGTTGTTCGCCGCTGTTTCTAAAATAGACACAATTAATGATATGTTGGTTGATTGGTGTTTTACGTCGCTTTCAACAATATTTCAGTTATATCGCGACATGGAAGCAGGAGGTAACCAACCTCTTAAACATAGTGGCGCAACCCGGGAATCGAACCCGGATCGTCGGCGCCGGAAGCCAAGCGCTTAACCACTACACCAAGCCTGCCCCTAATGATATGTAAAGTGGAATATTCTACATGTTCATAACCGAGTGTTTCGATTATTATTATTATATTGGCAGTAGTAAAGTAAATGTTTTGAGGTACATTTGACAATCAATAACAATATTATACATCTAATTGTGTCTGTTTTAATGACAGCATTTCCAGCTCTTGCCACGAGGAGGCCACCTCTTCAAGAGCCAAAGAAAAAAAAAAAGAATAATAATTAATAATATTACGCCTTGATACTTGTAAATATTGATAATATGTTAATATGACAAAAATAAAGAATTGTGTTGTATATTTAATTAATAATTTCATAAATTTAAAAATTTATGCCAATGAATGAATGGAATATATGATGAAAGGGAAAAATAATGTCAAAATAGAAATAATTTAAGTTCTAGTCTAATTAATTAATATGTAACAAAGATGGAGATGCTTAAATAAGATAAATAAGATTTATGATGAAAGGGGGAAATAATGTTAATAAAATAGAAATAATTTAAGTTCTAGTCTAATTAATTAATATTTAACAAAGATGAAAAATGCTTAAATAAGATAAATATACTGAAACGAATAAGAAACGCAACTTCAAATTGTAGGTTTTATAAAATAACACTTGCGAGCATAATGTCTAAATTTAATATGTAATAGTTAATATTGAATATTGATGTAACATCCTTATAAATGTTTGGAGATTTTTCAGAACAGGTCACTTCGCTAGAAGGTCATGATTTGTAGTACCCTACGTTGAAATGGCAGCAGTTTTGAAACCGTGTCCTCATATCGTGTGTGTCCTCCTCGAACAGCTATAGCATCTTTAATTCGTCGTTGCATCGAGTTCATCAGGGCATTGACTGTCCGTATTTGAATGTTATTCCATTCTTGGACGAGTGCATTTGCTAACTGGGGGAGGGTATTTGGGGGATAACAGCGATTGCGAATTCTTCTGTCTAGTTCATCCCACAAATGCTCGATTGGGGACAAATCGGGGCTGTATGGAGGCCAATCTATAGGAAAGATGTTCTGTGTTGCAAGAAAGTCTCTACAGACTCTTGCAACGTGTGGTCTCGCGTTATCTTGCTGCAAGGTTAGATTATGCTGCCTAACAAACGGCACAACATGGGGTCTAAGGATCTCATCCCGATAGCGTACGACCGTTAAATTCCCATTGACTATCACCAAAGGTGTCTTCAAACCATGGGAGATTCCCGCCCAAACCATAACTGACCCACCCCCAAATCGGTCATGCTCCAAAACACAGGCGTCAGCAAAACGTTCGCCTCGACGCCGGTACACACGTTGACGGCCATCTGATCGAAATAACGTGAATCGAGATTCATCGGTGAAGAGCATGGACCTCCAACGTCTCATAGGAAAACGTCTGGGCATATGTGCCGTCAACCACTACATACGACGTGCTCGACGTTGCGGTGTTAGTGGTAAACCAACGTACTGTCGCCTTGCACGCAAATTAGCCTCACGCAGTCTGTTGATCACTGGGGATGAATCCGATAGTTATGATTACCAATCGTATTCCTTGGCGTTTCAGCAACCGTTAACCTTCTGTTACGCAGGTGTGCTAGCCTAACAACCCGGTCTTGACGTCGCGACGTTACACGTGGACGTCCTGATCTCGGCCGGTCATCGACTCTTCCTGTGGCGTTAAGACGTGAAACTAATCGACTAATAGTCGATTTGTGAACTCTAAAGTGTTGAGCGACGTGAAGTTGCGTGCTCCCTGCCATAAGCATCGCGATAGCACGTCCTCTATCAACCTGTGATAACCGTGGCATAATTGTAAAAGGAATTATTGTTTGCAAAAATATTGGCGATGATGTGTCCCGATGTTATTGATAAATTGATACTGGTTTGAATGAAAAAAAAGAACGCACGTGTTTGTACAGGCACGGGTTTTAATGTTTTTACCGCGCCGGGTGTGCATAGGTTTCTCGTCACACCTGGTTGATTTTGAAAATTGGATAGGGTGATAGGTAGGGTGCACTTTTATTTCCGCGATTTTCATACAGCTATGTATATTTAATACAAAATTGATAACAATTTTCCAAGTTGCGGTTTTTTTTTTTTTTCGTTTCAGTATAAATAAGATTTAGGATGAAAGGGGAAAATAATGTTAATAAAATAGAAATAATTTAAGTTCTAGTCTAATTAATTAATATTTAACAAAGATGAAAAATGCTTAAATAAGATAAATAAGATTTATAATGAAAGGGGAAAATAATGTTAATAAAATAGAAATAATTTAAGTACTAGTCTCATTAATAAATATTTAATGAAGATGAAAAATGCTTAAATAAGATTTATAAATAAGAAATTTGACTGCAAACAAGAAGGCTGAAATAACGATTAAAGGCTTTCTGTTGTAATACCCTGAAAAAGAAATAAAAAACCTGAAATGTTGAAATAACACAAGAATGGAGTTGTCATACCCTGAAAAAGAAATAAAAAATCTGAAATGTTGAAATAACACAAGAATGGAGTTGTAATACCCTGAAAAAGATATAGAAAACCTGAAATGTTGGGTTTGTTTCGGACAGGTAAGGACTACTGGGGATTAAATGGCATAGTCCGTGTCACAGACATGGTAATCTTCATTTGTTGGAAGTATTTCGACATACCCCACAACGTGAAATGGACTCCATCATTGCTCCAAGCAGGGGTGGTGAACCGGCGGTAGTCCCACTGAAAAAAAAAAATAGATAAAAGGTCTTAACCTTGCATCCTCCGCAGTCATGCGTAGGACAGCATGATTAGTCTCCTCCCGCGTGGTCTCGTAACAGGAAGACCCTCTCCGACGCTTCATCGGGGAACAGACTACTATCCTGGAAATATTGGAATTAATCAATCGGATTAGGATCGCGGTCAAAGTAGACATGGAGTGGTTCTTGTCAAAGTTGCGGTTGTCCGCATCATTTCCACCTATATGAAGAATTGCTGCATAGGGGCGATCTCTGCAGAAACTCTCATATGGAGGGGAAGACACGAACTCCAACGCATCTTCAACACGCCCCAGTTTTATGCCATTTGAACGCCTTCAAAAAATTCTCAGCTCATGTCCATTAAAGTGGCCCCGAAAAGGAGATTGGTGATTTCTAGGAGGAATGACCGAATTCCTCGCGCAATCATGGAGGCTCCTGACAAAGGAATGCCCAATTACATCAATCTTACCCATTATTAAACTAAGAGTCTGACAAAAAAAACAGAAATAAGATTTAATGAAAATCTGGAAAACAAGCTGAAATCAAGTTTTTGGTGAATTGCTGAAGATAATAAGAGATTAAGTGAAATAATGCCCGAAAAGGAACTCTAACAAATATGCAAATAATAGCAGTAGCAAGATGCCGTGTATCAACGTTATGCAAGTAATGTAATTTGAGCTCCTATTTTATGTACTACTCCACCCAATGAGGTACTGCGGTAAGCTTTATCCTATCAATGACGTTCAACGGTTGTCCAATGATGTAATCGGATAGTTCCGAAGAAATTAACAATTTTAAACAATCGGCTAGTTCCAAATAAATGAATAAATAGACAATGGGCTAGTTCCAAAGAAATGCATAATTAGACAATCGGCTAGTTCCAAAGAAATTAGTTGTTTTAAACAATCGGCTGGTTCGAAAAAAAATGAATACTTAAAACATCGGCTAGTTCCAAAGAATTTTTTCCCCGTGTTTGAATAATAGCCACCAATACCCAAAGAATGGACCCGTGGTAATAAATTATACATTTATTTGAATAAAGGTAACATTTTTAAAATTCCACACACTTTTTCTTATGTCGGTCTCTGTCTGTTCGTCTGTCTTAATTATTTTTATGTTCATATCATGCTATGTGTTAAATAATGAACATAAGTATTCTATACTTGTTGCTTGATCCTAAATTTTTTTGGTCTGTAAATCGATATTTCTTGTATTTGTCTCAATGAATAATGTTTAAACCAAATAATAAATATATTTACATATATTTACATGTAACAATAACAGATCAATTCGGGCTCTTGGCTTATGAGGGGATATGGTGAACCATGCATTTCCAAGTAAACATAAAGCTTAGCCCACACACGGGCTGTGCAGTTACCATTTTAAGTGAATATATATAATTTATTGCACATAGGTATTTGAGTTAATGGAGCAAATTTACAATGCATATTAATGCAATTTTCAAGCCATCTTCTGTAATAGAATATATTTTAAGAAATGTGTAGTATTTACTGTATTGATACTGAATGGATAAGCAAGCTACGATTTTATACTTTCGGTTTCTTGGGAATTGAAGTTGTCTTAGCATTTACTTTTCTTTTTGCCCAGGTTTTCTGCCGTGGGATGTAGGGACAGCTATAATTTGTTGTCCATCCGTGGACGTTATAAGACCGCGTTTGCTAAAATTATACTTTCTGAATCGGTGGTAATATCGGGTTCTCTCTTTGGACTGCTTAGATGCCCATGCGCTGCGATTAACATAGAAATGGGCATGAGAGGGGGCGAGAGGGGGCGAGACGGAACTCACCAGCTCTGTACAGCGCTCTCTGCAAGTCCTTAAATTTGGCCTCAACATGACCGTCTAATACATTGACTAATTCTAATAACGGTTTTGCCTTCCAATTTACCATGGTTTTTAAAATATGGTTGGCGGACTCAATTATTGTTAGTCCAATTCTTTTCCAATTTACCTGCTGCTTTTTGGTTATAAATTTTTTGCTTAATTTTATTTTTTAAATTATTTACAAAGTACGATTTGAATTTGCTGGATAAATTTTCACAATCATCCGTGATATCACCTACCATTTCCTCGAAGCAGGCCGTATCATCTGCATTTACAAGACCATTGTCACCATAAATCTTCGATATAAGATTCTCTCGTTTTTAGATGCTCCACCGTGTTTTCCCGCAATTGTTTCGAGCAGAGTACGTGTAATGAATTGGAGAAGAACCTATCAGTTGCATTGATTATCCCCCCCCCCTCCCCATCACGAGTTTGCTCAAGTCTGTATCAAACAGTTTACTTCGAATGTGGTTGAAAAAGGTGGAATAAGTCTCAGTCCCACTATTGGGATATGGATAAAAACGGGTCTAACAATATTGGATGGTTTCGCGTACCACAGACAACTTCTTATATACCGTTGGTGTAACGTGCATTTCACATAAATGAAATGTTTTATCCACACCTAAAAGTTTTTCACCAGAACAACACAAGTTTTTCAAATCTAGCAATTGTTCGTCATTGTAAATGATTACACACGGGGCTTTTCCTTTTTCCCTAATCATTCATCTAACGTTTGTTTCCCCTTTAGCAATTAAATTTTCAATGTTTGTTGGTTGATCTGAGAGATTCTGTTTATAACTTAAGGAAGGATTTTTCTTTTCCTTGTATTGTTTATTATAAACTTGTTTCTTATCTGCGGAACAAGAGAACTCGTCTTTGTTTACCACTAGCTTATTGTATACCACGCTAGGTTTATCTAATTTTAGTAATTCACCTATTTTGGACATCGTTTTGTGGGCCGTTCTGATATATTCATGTGTTTTATGTTTAGCATTTCCGTGTGTTGTAAAACCAGGGAAAGACCGAAGATATTCAACTAGGGCGTTTCCCGTACCGTCTATCCATGAGACCCTCTTTTTGTAATTTTTGTCTTTTTTAAGGCAGGCATAATACCTATGAAGAATTAATATTTGAGAATATTCAGGCTGGGGAGTTAATAAACAAGTTAAATAATTTTTTGGTTTTTCTTCCATTGAAAAAAGTATTCACCCTTCCTTAAAAACAGTTTCATCTTTTCCATCGGGGACAGTAAGGAAATGGTAAGTAGGGGAGGTTCCGGAGTTCGAATCCCATATCCCGCAATCATCATCGAATGAACTTCGTTTACTTTCTTTCCTTTTATCTTGATTCGATTGATTTTAAGTAAAAAGTACACGTTATTTTTTGTCCCATTGGGGATGTCATTCAGAGCCTTTTGAGTTTGCGAATTTTTTTAAATTTCAGTTGTTGAAGTGGTGTCTAAAATTTCCCACTTAAAGTACCTAACGCGGCCTTATTGACAGCGGACTCTCTTTCGTCCTCAATAGTCCCTACACTTTCATCAAGGCCCTCTTTGAGTTCCGAACTAGATGGTTCTATCTGTGTGCAAGATACGTCCCCGTCTTCATTAATGTCCTTCTCCAAATGTGAGAGGAGGGGGGAAATAGGTTCCACTACAGATAATGGCGAGAGAGGGAACCTGTCAGGAATTGAGGGGGAGGGAGGGGCACTTGTGTTCAGGGGTTCCTCTTCTAATAAACTGAGGTCACCATGCACATGCGCTGGGGAGGGAGTTCACAAATTGGACTCGGAGCTGTGGGACGTACTGGCTTGACCTGTTGTAACCCAGGTGGCGCGACAGGCTTACTAAGGGGAGGGAAATGATCTTTATCGGTAATGGAAATTAACATGGGTTCGATGGCGTTTGAGGGCTTCATATAACTTTTTATTGCGCACAGCAATTTCAAGTCTCTTCAAAGACAAATCAAAGTCAAATTGCCCGTTAGTGGCACAACATTTGATACAAAAGTAAGGGAAATCAGTTTTTGCCAAGAACCCGAAATCCGATCCAGCAATACCCTCACAATGGTTATGATACCAAGTATCACATTTCTCGCAACAAACAACCATTTGCTTACATTCCTTTTGGCACTTGCCACATGGATACTTGGCTGCTCTTTTGGAAGGTCTCGTGGCTGGTTGCATTTTCTACTAATAATAATAATACTAAAACGATCAACGAGATTAAGGATAATATATACTTATAATATACTAACATTCAGAGGTTTGATTCCATAAATAGAATAAGATATAAAAAGTACTTGGCTATAAAACTCTTCTTCGGCACTGCAAATTCTGGAATGAAGCGATGGATGCTGCATCGCTTTTTATACGAAAATTGTTATATTGCAAAAACAACAATTGCAGGTGCATGGAATACTGTTATTTGATCCCCGCTATTTGACGAAGCCATGGTCCGTGTACTGGGAGGGATATAACAAACAGTACAAAAATAGAGACTTGGGGTGCGTTCCATTATGCGGAATGTTTCGGAACGATCCCGTTCTTATAATGGAACGCTCACGGTTCCGCTTTCATTCCGGATGTTAGTAACTAGCGTAAACAAATATGGCGTCATCGTCTGCTAAGTTTTTATTTCTTGATACTTTTGTTGAAGATATTGATTATATTTCGTTTCTTAGATTAAATGAAGATTCTGATTTCAATATTTTATCCTTATTTGACCGTCGTAGACGGGTTTCAGTTTTGGATTATTCTGAATTTGTTGTACCTAGGTACAGTTTTGATGAGTTTAAAAGTCACTTTCGTTTATCGCCATCCTGCTTTGAAGATTTTTTAAGTTATATTATGTTCGTTTCCACTCTGACGCCAGTGATTGAGAGAGGTAGGGAGAGTATATCTCCTTGCAAAAAATTATTAGTATCATTGTGGTACATGGCCACACCTGAATGCTTGAGATCTATCAGCGATCGTTTCAATATAACTAAATCCAGCGTTTTTCGTATCGTGAGGAGACTGTTTGAGATCTCCTCGTGTATTAAGAATGATATGATAAAATGGCCATCTGGTGAGCACAATACAAAGTTACAGTGAGGTTTGAATTTCAAGATCCTCCCACCTTTCCTTGTTTAAACTGAGGCAGTGATGACCAAAACTTAATAAAATCATGTTGACTGTTGTACTCTAATTACTAATAATACTATGGTGGCACATTTCTGTCACCTACTTGCCAGTTATTTTTCTATTGATTATGTTGACATGCAATTAAGATATTTATGTTAACATGTAAGATAAAAATAAGAAAATAAAAGCAATAAATAAAGTTTGTTTTCTGCCCACATATGACATAGATCCCCTATCCGATCTAATTGTCAGCATTGAACTTATTTATGTCAACATGCAACTTATATTTGTCAACATGCAAATAATTTATGTCAACATGCAAGTTATGAGTTGAATGTTGACATAATTATCTTGCATGTTAACATATATTATGATAAGTTGCATGTTGACATAATGTCGCATATGGACACATTTAAAACACCTTAATTACCTTTACTTTATCATGCATCTTGACAATTATATTGTATGTTGACATATTTATCTTGCATGTTGACACAAGTATCAAGGGCATGTCAACATAATCGGTAGAAAAATAACTCGTCTGTAGATGGGAGAAATATGCCACCATAAGATACGTATGTGGCACACTGGGATATCAGCCCAGATAGCTAAGTCGGTAAAGCACCTGTCCTGAAAGAGGAGGTCCTGGTTCGAGTCAACAATTTTTCTGCCTGCCTCGCTGTTAAAATTGGAGATTCCACTGAATCTCATGAGTTGGCAGGGTTTGTCGCTGTGGGAGGAGGACTTAAATTGGTTGTGAGTTTTCAGGGAAACCTCAAATTGGCAGGGGGGGGGGGGGGGGGTATGTGGCAGACTGGGATATCTTCTTAATCTTCCATTACGAAGTGTACTCATAAATGAGTGTCATACATCATGTGACAGTCATGATAATAGCACCAGTAGGCAGGGTTTAGTTGTTTGTTGGTCCATTCTTGACTCTTGATTTGATTTGAGAGTTAGTCGGCCCAAACATAGTTCATTTATGTGCCTACATTACAAAATGTGTTCCAAGCATGGAATTTTTCAAAGGTGTCACCCCTATTTTAACAGTAAAGAAATAATAATTAATTCAAAGTTGAATTTTGAAGAGAATTTTTATTTTTTTCCAAAATTGCACACAAAAGCACACATACTTTACACACACACACACATCTGAAAGCATGAAATCAATTGACAACTATGCATAGTTAATGAACAAACTACAAATGCTCATAGTTACATTAAACAGATAAACATATACAATTTTACAAACATATATTTAAGGTAAAATGCACATGAAAATCACAAACATGGTAGAGGACCTTTAGTACTTTAGTAACCTCTTATGAGGCTTAGCTTTACCCTTCATCTAGGTTGAATTGTATATAACACGAGAAGAATTGCCAATTGGTAATCAGCTATTTGATGTTTTACATGAATAATGATAAAAATTGGAATGAAACATCTTTTTTCAAGTTTTTTTATAATCCTTGTTTTTATCTAGACAACACTTTTCATTATAGTTCATTATAATATTTAGGATCACGTTTCGTTGAATATGCAGAAAAATTTAATAGCATGGCAGGCTTCCCCGGGGTAGTTGGAGCCATTGATGGAACTCGCATACAAATCCCCAAACCCATAGAGCATAGTGCTGTCTACTTGAATAGAAAGAAGTCATATTCCATTGTACTTCAGGTACCCTATTATTGCATTCATATTTAACAACAAAGTAAACTGCAATATAAATGTATATATGCATCAAATTGATACAGGCTCATTTAAAAAAATGATTGATATTAAATATTAAATCCCCATTTTCAATCTTTAATGAAATGCATTGATCAATATGAAAATAATATTTAACACATGAATATATGTGTCACAAAAACACTTATTGTTATGCTGCATAATTCAATGAGAAAGGAAACAAGTAAAATTTTTTTTAAATTTCCTTGGCAGGCTGTTTGCGATCCAAATCTCGCATCTGTGGATGTTTATATTGGGTGGCCAGGGTCCGTCCATGATGCACGTATATTCAGAAATTCACCCCTTAACGTGAAATTAGATGAAGTATCTCATGAGTTTCATCTATTAGGGGATGGAGCCTACCCACTATCAAGGTAATGAAGCCAACATTGCTTGTCATTTGTTTTCTTGCAGATACAAATGTATATGCAAGTCATTTGAATTTGATAAATTCAAAACATTAACAAGAGGCCCAAATGGGCCTATATCGCTCACCTGAGCACAAATTGCTTATTTACAAGCAAATGTTAGCTCATTTCAGTAGGAAATTGTGTGTATTTTAAGATACTTTCTATACGGTTTGGTGATAAATGTGCAGTTGTGATGGAGAAGCAGAAAATGTGTCAACCAATCAGGGCGCATGTCGGCCATCTTGGATTAGGGTTTGGCTCGGAAAAATACAAACTTGCTACAGGACCTAGAGTACTTACTTCCTATGAAGTTTGGTGAAATTCTGTGCAGCGGTTCTGGAGAAGAAGTCGAAAATGTTTCAACCAATCAGAGCCAATGAAAGTGTGGGAAGGTTGGCCCGTAAACCGATTAACCACACCATTTGTTTGGCTTTTGTCAAATTAAATGACCGTCCTAAGTCGGTATCGTAATTGCACTACAATCAAATATTTTTGTAATGTGTTGAATGTTCTATTATATTATTTATATTCATGTATTGTATAGCTCCATGGTGACTTCTGCCACATAACTGAGCCGGTAACTCCTCTTTTTTTTCTATCCTGAAGGAGATAGCCATTCTATTGTTCCCTCAGGTGAACTACATATATTTCCCGAAGGCTATCTCACAAGAGGCCAGTCTGATTGGTTTATTATACCACTATTTCAAATAACTTGTCATATTGAGTATGATGATATAACAATATATCATGAAGTATAACACTCAACTTTGAGTACACTTCGTATTGGAAGAAGAAGAACAGCTCACCCAAAAGAGCTGATGTCAATTACGAGGTTGGAGGGAAGATATAAAAAAAATTATCAATCTGAGTGATATTCATAGGGGGAAAATTCTTAAAGGTATAATAAATGAAGTGGAGTTATATGTGGTACAATATGATCTGTTAAACTTGCATGAAACAGACATATTCTTTTGTTTAAATTGTTATGCTGCCACTCTAGTATTTTAACAATTTAAATAGTAATCATTGGAAAGAAATTTCATTAAATAAGAAATGCTGTTTCAAGGAAATTTTAATAACGAGTTTCTTAATTGAATAATACTATATAGAGGTAAATTATCAAGTGTATGTCCCGTATAATACCAAATTTTTTATTTCAATGAATTTGCCAGAGTTTAAAACATTTCAATAAGGTACTTACCATTACCCAAGATACAGGTATCTAAAAAGAAGGGTTGAACATCTTCCCCCTTTTTCCAAGTACTAAAACATTTTGAACCAAACCTGTAAAGATTGAAAGTATGTCACAAAACTTAAGAATTTACATTTTTTTGCGTTCTAAGTATATTCATGGTAATTATGTCTCAAGTATCCAGCCGCCTGATAATGACTGGTCACCTCCTGCTTCCATGTCGTGATATATGACTGAGAAATTGTTGAAAGCGAAGTAAAACCTATCAACGTTGCAAACCAATCTGACTCTGTAGTCGGCTTACGGGATTTGTCTCTTGGTCATGATTCAGTAAATTGCTGAATGGATTTTCTTTCGAACGAATTAAGGACCCAAGTTCGAATCTTATGCGAGAGGCCTGGGACTGCAATCACTGTTTACGTACACTACAGAGAGATACATGTATACTAACAAAAAGGGGTGTGTTACAATTCTCCATCAAGCAGTCCATGGCTGATTCAGAAGACAGTCTGAGTCTTGGTAGGGTAACGGTTATTTAATTTATATAAAGGTGACAGATTTTTTAAACTTTGAGGTCAATAAGGAACTGGACAAAAATGCACGTATTGATTCAAGTTTGATCACAGGAACCGGTAACTTATATACACAAGAAAAATCGAAAACAAGTCAAAGAATTTAGTGTGCATGTTTTATTGATAAATTAAATTTTCCTGAGATTTGATGTACTGAAATAAAAAAGATTCCTGTCCATACCTTTGCTATCTTTTATCCGTTGGACATCGAGGTCAGATAAGAATATTGTAAAGGATTCCAACTTGTTTCCTATCACTTGTTTTGCAAGTGTGATAGTGTCGGACTACTAGGTTCCTACTAGGGTAACTTACTTACTATGGTAAGTACTGTACTGTACAGCAGACGATAATAGGGGAGTACAGACGATAGCCGATTCCTTGTGAAAATGTTGATGAAAACGTTGATATTCTGCACTTTCTTGACAAAATAATCATTCAAATTTCGATTTATATTAACAAGAAGTGTAATCAAAATATCAACATTAATAAACAAGCATAATTTCTCTCTAATTTCTCATCCTGGCGAATCGGAAACCGTGATGTGTCTGTAATAGAATTCCGGAAACAGAACCTGTAACGGAGTCTTAAATGCTCAGGGAATTAGTTTGTAAATATTAAAATATTCAACTATTTTTGCATTTTATTTCACTTTTATCGCTCGTTATCCGCCATCTTGGATCGGATCAGAACGTCGCTCTAGCCCGTTCCGATCATTCTAATCCATTCCTGGCGGAACGGCGCGTTCCATTATCAGAAACAGCCGGAACAACCAGAACGTTCCGCATAATGGAACGCACCCCTTGTTTGTTAGACGGGAATGTTTGAAACATGTTTCCAAGTGCAATATTCATATTCACAAGGGAAAACCAAGTTGGGAAACAAAATATTACCTGTAATAAGTATCAATTATTTACTTATTCTAGATACAGATTCTGAATTGTAAATAAGTTTTGTATCAATTTTCATTTGTGACTAATATTTTAAATGATATGAACTGTAGATGAAAAACAGACTGGATTTTTGCACGTTATTACATAGGATTCAATTTAAAATAGATTTTTATCAAGGCGTCCAGCATTTGCTCGACCGTCTTCTAGCGATCGTAAAAATTTTACCTCTGCATCGCCTTTCTAATTCACACAACAAAGTAGTACCTTCTTTAAAGTACTAAAAGTTCTTGCAAAACCGGCTTTGTTATCCTTTTTATTGAAAATTCATTGCACAGAATTATGTTTAAGCATAGGTCTGCTTAACTTAAATTATCAATATATTGCCCTAAAACACTTAGTATTCTGTCGCTTATTGTGTGTGTTAAAATATTCATTCGCCGTAATGACGCAAGCCGATTATGAATTACAATCGCACTTCATAGGAATTTTTCCAAATATGGGGAAGACCACGTGACATATTGCCTTATTTGGAGAAATCGTAGTAGAACACTTGTAACGCTGTCTTAGACAGGAACGAATATGAGGAATTATTGGGTGGCTTGTTAGCTGTATTGTATGTCTGTGCTATATATGCATGTATATAATATATAAAAGCACAAGTAGGAAATATCTTTTCTTCATATATATATATATATATATATATATATATATATATACATGTGTGTGTGTGTTAATGCCTACTATACCATCATGTATGGTAAAAATAAATTTTAAAATATTTTAAGTGCTTGTGACCATATCTTAATAGAATAATAATACTTATTTTCAACAGTTGTCTTTTTGTAAAAAACTAACCGTGATAATTCGGCCCATTCTTTAACTTTTTTTTTCATCAAGATGCCGATGAGACGGGAAAACGAAAGTAGTCACATTACATTACCATCTTTAACTTTTAAGTCTCGGCTGAATCCTTCAGCTTTAGCAAGAAATGGATTTCGTGCAAAGCAGTCAGGTGTGAAATGATCTAAACATATATGTGAGGACCCTTCTGGTATCTATAGCTTGTCCATCTAGTGCTACTTGCATCTGTACTAATGACGTGAACAAGTTCAACAACCCAGTCCATATGAGACTTGTCTCTTCCCCCCTTCCATGTTCTCCAAAATTTCGGAAATTGGAAGACTTTAACGTCCGAGTTCGTACTGGCATTGTTACATCCAAATACTACACAGTGGACCATGTCCCCACTCAAAGATTTTATTTAATTATTGTTAATACGTGCACAGCGTCTATCGTTTCCTCTACTTTCATTTAAACAATGACAGAAATGACGTCACGCGCCGAATAAATACGGAGATTTACGAATATTACCGAAGAATTCTAGAAATAACCAATCGTTTTTAAAGAAGTACAACGACGTATCGTACATTGGAGTGAGACTATTCTCGTTTGGTTTAAGAGATGAACAATTTTAGATACTAAAATTGATTTATAATTTTTACATTTCCTGTGACCTTTAAAAAAGAAAAAAGAAATATTTCAAAGAATCCTAAATATAAACTGGCAATGCATGTCACAAAGATGTTAAAATATCTAGACAGGTGACCACTAACTCACAACGAGGCTGGCCTATGTTATAGTGACGCGTTATCTGTTATTTTTATCTCACTGGATTTCGTTTTGTTTCATTCATTTAACCTAGAATCAACAAATATCGACAAAATTAATTACATTATCGAGGCTAAACATCACGAACCTCTCGTAAATTACATCAGGTACTGTATACCTATGCTGTGTATGCTACTGCAGACGAATTTTAAAAATATCTACACGCAGTGTGTACAGCTTATCTGCACTTACCGCCTGTGCTATAAATAACACTTGCTGGACAGTGAATAGCCTCTACAAATGGCGGTGGTCACTTGTCTCTTCGCACAGCTATAGCAAGCAAGAGCAGGTAACTCCAGTCTATCTTAAACAAGCATAGCTTTTTAAGAAGTATAGGCTGCAATCGGAATAGCATTAAATGATCAGGTTGTTGGTCACAAAGCCAAATAGCTTTATGTAAGTGGGATTTGCTTGTTTTTGCGCACTTGTGAATTTTCCCGCTAAAATTTCTAAAGCCACGCCTCATTTTTTTTCCTTATCAGGGAAGTAGCATGTGTATATATCACATGGTCTTCCACATATCTGGAAAAGTTCCCACAAGGGCATAGAAAATGGCAGCCGAGAAAGTTTTCAAATCGCCTACAAAATTTAATGCGAATGTAAAGGATGATAGCATGGATTAAGACAGAATTTTAGATTGAATGCATGAAAAATAAATTACGTAGAACTTACATGTGAAGATTTTATTCCAAATTAACCGATAAAGTGCGATTGTGTTGCACAATCGGCTTGTGTCATTACGGCGAACGTCATGGTATTGTAGCCCTTACACGTGCACGTACCATAAACGACCGAATAATAACTAGTGTGTTTGGACGGTATATAGAAGCTGTTGGTCCTAGTGTCAGTGTTAGTAGCGTAGACAAAAACAGTAACCTAGACAATATCTTAAAAGAAATTAAGCATAAATAAGGCTTCCATATTTTACAGGCAATGGTAACAACTCGTCCATTTCTATCTTTGTAAAAAAAAAATGGCAATGGTGTTAGATTGATTTCACATGTACATTCTTTGTGAAAGATATCTGACATTTTTGCAAGAATGACGTAAAGAACAATAAAATGTTATGATGATGTATGGCTGTAGGTCCTTAAGCTTTTATTTTTACTCAATTCCAAAAATTAGCGGAATTCAACAAAAAAGATGAACACGACTGGTCAATTTCTGCTACTTTTGACAGCTTTAAATCAAATTTAGCTCGACGCTTTTGTGGCTCTTCGAGCCTTTGATTACGAATTATTAAAATTATAAATATACATACATATATATGTACATAAATGCATACAAATACATGTAATTACAATTAAGGTAACAAACATTTCATACATTCAATGCTTAGTTTCTGGAGCACTTATTCCATATAAGTATATATACATACACATATACACTTACATAAACATACATACAAACACATATAAGTACATATATGTAAACATACACAAACGTTACACGTATTCAAGTCGTTTACAAATTATGAACATAGTAAAGTATGCATGGTAATCGATACATCGAGATACACATTCATATAGCTTCCGCCTTTCTTTTTAATGCCATTGAAATATATTTACCAAGTTTTGTAAGTTCTTTAATATTGTTAACACTACGAAGTTGCACAAGTTTGAATACACAAGGTTTTATTAAATAATATCTTTTAATATATTGAACTCTAATGTCGTGATAGAATGGAAATTTTAATAAAAAATTAAATTCATCCTCAATATCGTTAATATTACATAAAGTACAAATACGTTGGAATCTATCAATGTTGTGATATCTACCACGTTCAATGGCCAGATCATGAGAAGATATTCGAAATTTAGCAATAAGTTTTTTAACATGAGGATTGATTGGGTTACAGAGGTAATACTGTAGACAAAAATTATCAATAAGATGTTGATATAATTCACCTCTAGAGCCCTTTGTATGTTCGATACCATATCTTGTTTATACAAATCGAAAAATCTATGTTTTATAACAATAAAAAGAGAATTACGGTGTATGTTTTCGTTCCATATATGTGACAGCCCTAGTGTGTCAAGTTCAGCTTTGATGTCCAATACCCACTGATCATTTTGCGCAGCTCGACCACCATAACAGGATTTTAAAATACAGTTAGATGTGAATAGTAATTTAAGCCAGTACTTGATAATTTTCAATTTACGTAGTATATACAGAGGGAGTCATCCAAGTTCATAGTACACCATACTGCTAGGGACTGACTTTCTTAAAAATAAGAATGATTTACAGAATTGTGTATGTGTATTTTCAACATTAATTCCTTTATGGAATCCCCATATTTCGGAAGACAACACTATTTACACTTCCGAATATTCACGCAACAAATCTATACAAATTCCCCACGGGGAATGTTCCAGTCGCTGTAGTGCCTGCCTGGTAGTTGTCCCATGCTTCCGTTAGTTTTTCGTCCAGTCGTCGATAGTTGGTGTTCGTCTCTCTCGTCAAATCCCCTGCAGCAATGCTTGCTTCTACCAGTTCTGCTTCCATCTTAAGTAGTTGGACAACTCTATAAAGGCCTGGAGCTCCTCCTGATTTCTGGATAAGTCTGGTGTACAAACCTGTAGAATGAAAAAAAATATAAATAAAATTAGAAACGGGTATTTGCAACAGTTTCCTTTAATTACACGTGAGAGAAATGAGTTATATAATGATAAACCTTATGAGAAACATATATCATCCTTAATATTTCCGTAACTGAGTTAAGTATACAAATAATTATATGAATTATTAAATCTAAAATTAGAAATTTTAATAATATTAGTAAAAGCAGATATTCACGCTTATTTTTGCACTTAGAGAGTTAGAGTTAGAAAGAGAGAGTGAAAGAGAACCAAAAATATTTATACATACCCTTGTTGTCATTATTAGTTCTTACTGTCAGGCGATAGACGCTCCAAGGGTCAACAAGGAAGATTGGGTTGCTGATCCATGACGGTTGATGTCGACCAGGGATCGGAGTTGCGTTGTTGTGGCACGGTTCCTACGATTTTCAAAGGCTGGGGCGATGTGCCTTGGTGGGAGGAAGGGAAGGGCCATCAGTTGGCGGACATATCCTCGAATGGATGGTTCCTCTCGGTATGCTGTCGATAGACCCAGTTCCTGCGTACGCCTCCAAACCGTTTGATTGAAGTGGAATACACAGCCTCTGATGATTAAATATGACATTAAACAACATTATTCCGGTTCAGAACAGTGTTATTATACATGTTTTAATATATATACAATATATAGAAAATATTTATATCGTTATAAAAGCAAATGCTACAAAATATTATAATGATTATAGTTGATTTATAGCATACCATTGCACAATCCTCCTTTGTCTTCCTCGACATCAATACAAACATGAGAGGGAATTGTTTTAATTCAACACATTCCCCCTTCACGAATGAATTGATGATGAACAGCTGTCCCCGTTTTTGGAATGGTCCAGTGACAGTAACGATACGTGTATTAGTCTGGTCGTGTGGTTCGCTCTACTTAAAGACGTCAAAGATCGCTGTAACAACATGTGCTATTTATTCGATTGGGCGGAAACTCATAAATAAACAGTGCGCATGCGCAATGCGCCAACACAAAGAGAGATAAGTCTCAACAAACTTAGAAATTATGTTACAGGATATACTTGGCAACAAATTCTTCAGATTTGATACCTTTGAACATTTTGTTAGTTCAGAACCTATCATTAGCAAAGGTGGAAAACGGTACAGTTTGCTTTGCTCGAACTATGGGGGTAAAGTGTTAGAAGATGGAACTATCGTAAAGCTTCATTGTATCCCATTTGGTGACAGTGATAACACAAGACAAGACGATCGTTGTGGATCCCAAGAATAAAGTTTGTTCGACCAAATGCTTCACTCAGTTCAAATTCAAGATTGTGTTATCTACATTTTGAAGATAATGTTCGCTCTTCGGGATCAGTTCCGACCAAGTTGAACCTGAAAAAAAAGTGAACAAACTCGTACTACCACGTAGACCTATCATGAGAAAAACAGATGAGGAAAATATTCCTGTCTGTGAGTCTGTGATTCTTTTGAGCCTGAATGTACCAAAGCATCTGATCAGGACTGTGATGAAGTGTGTAAAAATGTACAAGCTTACATTCCAGAGACATCGTCTGTGCATATTCAAACACCGGTTGCGAGTTCTTTATGCAATTGTACACAAACTCCATCTAAGGATTTAAAATAAAAAAAAAAGAACAAGTGTGCCTCTGCTGAAACCCGAAGTTATACAAGACAATGATGAAAAGACAAGGTATTATACTGGGTATCCGAATTATGCTACATTTATGTTGTTTTTTACCACTTTTTGTAGACACGGTGCAGAAAAGCTGACCTACTGGGAGGGGGGGGGGAAGCATCCAAAAAGATGCCATGGAGTAGAAATATAGTGACCCAAGAGTTGAGAAACCAGGGAAAAACGTATCCTTTGTCCATTGGATGAATTTTTCATGGTATGTGTGAAGCTCAGACTTGGACTTCTTCAGAAAATAATAGACTTATTTAATGTGTCCGCGTGGACATGGACATGGGTGAACATCATGTATGACCATATGACATGCTTAATTCCTTAGCCATCAAGGGAGCAAATATTAAGTAATTAGCCGAACCATTTTATTGAAATGCTGAGAGTTAGAATTGTAATTGATGTCACGGATTTTTTTGGTGAAAAATCAGGCAATTGGGAAGCTCAATGTGACCTGGAGTGAATACAAACTCTATAACATGTTCAAAGTGCTTATTGAAGTAGCCCCGAATGGCCTTGTGACTTTCATTTCTCGCGCCTGGGGAGGTCATGCATCCAACAGGCACATTGTACAAACAGACTCTGATTTTTTTTTTACTTAGATTAGAACCTGCAGATATTATTCTCGCTGACAAAGGATTTACCGTGGGTGATTTACTTCAACCACACATTAGGTTGAATATGCCTCCTTTTATGTCGTCAGCCCCGAGCCTGCATGATTTTTATAAGACCCAACACATTGCTGCTCCAAGAATAGTTGTTGACATGAAAATGAAGCAAGTTGAAAACTTTAAAATATTGCAGACTGTGTTGCCATTACACGAAGCTCATTTGGCAGAACAGATAATTTTTATTAATTGTACAATGACAAACTCTACTGAAGTGAAGTCTTTAGCATTCAAACCATAGCATTAGGTTTATGATTATGTTGACGTGTAAGTCATGTACCTGGAAATCACTTTACTATGTTGTTCATTAATGTAATAGTTTATAGTTAAATCTAGTATTCCATCGTAGAGTCCAGTTGGATTTTTTTTTTTAACTTTTGACATGTGGTGGACTTGGCTTTTTTTTTTTTGTTAATTTTTGCCAATTTTGAACATACATGGAGTTTTATGTTGTGTCTAATTTTCAATGGTGATGTTAGTACTGGTACATGTAATTGGAAAGACAAGAAGCTTGCTATGTCCTGGAAAATTGAAACTTTCATCAGCTAAATTGTTTTCAAATGCAGTTCTAACTCCATGTTCAATACAGGATCAAACATCAACTCAAGGATGAAGTGATGCATGTGCATGTAGCAACAAAACTGCAGGCTGATGGATATAAAACGTTCAGTTGTTTATTTTCTAGACTTTAACTTTTTATTCCACCAGCTAGCAGCAAATCATAGAAAATGTAGGTTTTCTAACCTTGCTAAGTTCCATTGGTCGATTTTTAGCATGCATTGATATTGCAATGCAAGTTGAATCCACAGTTTATTACCACCAGCCAGACAGGGTATATATTTGTACATGTACATGTCTAAATGTTGAAAAGCTTAATCAGTGATAAAAACAGACTTGATGTTTTATATTTAAATTTAACTGCAAAATTACAAGTTTGTAAATTAAATTTTATGCTGACGCGCTAAATTTATAAACTAATACAATCACTGATTAAGTTTAACAACTTTTATATAGACTCTGAACTTTTCCCAGGTCGTAGTTCAAAAGTCATGTACATGAACTGTTGTCAGTAATATTGGGTCTCTAACTAAATTTCTGTCTTGTGTTAAATTGATATCCACATATCCACATGTTCAGTCCATGTTCATACAGTATACATGTATATACGAGTAGTTTTACACACTTGACTTCAATATGCGACATCATTTTGCCAGATGATAAAAATGGAAATTCACGGATCATGATCGAGTGCTGTCCTGTCAGTCAAACTGTACTCGATATGTACAACTGTACTCGATATGTACATGTACAGTTTAGCAATTCAACCAGTATCCACACTTACTTTTCAAACTTACTGAAGCACTTGCATAAATTTTCCATATGCATGTATACAATTTTCTCAAGCATTATAACTCTCTTTATTACATCATAAATAACAAAAACAAGCAGTAATAAGATGGCCGAAATCTTTATATACCAGTACATTTTACGGAATGTTGAAATATTTTACATTTGTACTGGTATGTATACATAATATAATAATCCTTTTTGTCTGTTAACCTTTTTTTAACAAAATTAGTAAAAGTGTTTAATTTGGAGAAAATCAATGCTTAATTCAAAACATAAACGTATGCACCTTCTGTGCTTTAAGGACATTCAGACATGTATATGAAAAATAAACACTTGCAATTCAGTAACTAATTTTGATGTAGATATGTAGGCAACACTGTTTTTCACCAGTGCAATTTTATGCCGTTATTGGGCTATTTCCCCTCGCCAAAATAAGCTAAAAATTCTACAAAAATGATATAAAATTCCCAATAAAACAAAATTAAAAAATCCAATATTTCGATCGTAATATATCGATACCGTAAAATATCATTTAGAGAAATTCTGAGTTGTTTATATCGTTGTCAGTCTGGGTCTCTTAAACGCTTTGTATACAAACTAGAAGCACGTGTCGCGGGCCCCGTGTCGTGTTGTATTGCAAGATGTCGCACAAGTCAAAGTACCGGTATTACGTGAAACGACTTCGGCAGAAATATTCTAAAGGACTTATTAAGATAAGTGATGCTTTTAAGACACAAGTAAAGACGCTTAAAACTAATTTTGAATTAGCCAAAAATGACATAATAGAGAGTCACATCACGCCAAGCTCAAGCCTGCCAATTCGGCCTCGGAGCCCACCCCGCTTAATCATGGGGCGCAAATCGAACTCCAAGAATCTAATAATCTGATGGCTGATAACATGTCGCAATCAGACTCAGAATCAGAAAATGCTGGAAGTATGTTGGTCCCAGATGCCCGTAGATTCTCGACTATAAGTTATGAAAAGAGATATGATTGGCTTTATTACTCGGCTTAAAAATGGCTTTATGTGCAAACTCTGCGAACTATTTTCTCACAGTACTTCAGATAGGCCGTTTGTATCAAATTCTGTACAGCTTGGATATCATTCAACTAGAAAGCTAGAGGCTCAGTCTTGTTGACATGTTCAAATGTTACAAAAAAGATAGATAGATAGATAGATAGATATATTATTGTTTTACGTCGCGCCGGGAATATTTCACCCATATGGCGACGATTACAAATTAGCTTATGTAAACAAACTTTGTGTAGGAGAGACAGAAAGATCGTTAAAAAAAGAATAGAAGAACATAGAAGCGATATAAAGTACCAAAGAGAAAAACCAATTATGAAACATTTTGCGAACCATGATGAAGGTGATCTTCGTGTTGCGGTCATGGCTAGGACTACCGGAGAAAATAAAACATACAGATTAATTGTCGAAGATAACTGGATAAGAGATTTGGAAACGCGCAGGCCTAATGGATGTAATATTAAAACTAACTAACATGTGATTGTATAACTAATTTATGAACCATTTATTTCTTGTGGTGATTCTATGCTTAGTTTTCTTTTAATGCACCCCCCCCCCTTTCCGGTAATGAGGGGGTGTTACTTTGCCGCTATCGCCCGGTCGGTCTGTCGTACGGTCGGCCAGATTGTGATATTTATATATATTTTTATATATTTATGCTTGTATTATTTTGTTGTTTAGTCTATTTTAATGCCATACTTACGCGCGTAATAATGACGTTATGACGTCAACGTTTATAGCAATTTAGAAGCTTGTTGATATTAGACATGTAAAGATGGGTGTTACATAGTTCTTCTGTACTTTTCTAACAATTGCTTGATAAAGGCCAGGAGGCCGACAATTTGCGGCAAAGAGTGATTGTGTTGTTTCTTTTAGTATAATAAATTTGTCAGCATAATGCAATAAGTTCTCATATTAAGTATTTCTAAATATTTCTCAATAATTCATATAATTATTCATGTAGTAACATTTTAATCAGAAAAACAAAGAATTATTTTATTGTGACAAATGTGCAACTGACTGAACATAGCATTGAACAATCTTACATACAATACATGCATTATTATATTTCATTTAGAAATCATGATCAATATTGAAATTGATACAATTTTGAATTTCAGTCAGAGGGCTTCACCAGAGGATCTGCAGAACCCCCAGTTACTACTCAGTAAACTTAGTGAAGATCCCATTATCCAGAGGGCATACCCTGCCATGTATCGTTTGGTGTTGTATGCCAGCCTCATACCAAGTTCAACGGCTGGAGTTGAGAGACTCTTCTCTCTTATGAATACCATATGCACCCCAACTAGATCTAGTCTCAAGCAGAGCTCACTAGAGAGTATCGTGAGATGCATTTCTGTGGGTGGACCAAGTTTAAGTCCAGCGCAGCTTGTTAAAGCCATGCAACACTTCAAAAATATCAAGGACAGAATACTTGATTTCTAAAAGCACTCTAATTGTATGTAAGATACAATTAAAGGATACAAGTATATGGATAACAAAATATGTCTTGTTTTTTTCCCCCAATTTTAAGGAAAACGCCGCTATTTTTCCCAATTCCAAGGGCCCCGGGGCCCAGTCCCAAAAAGGGGTGTGAGAGCCCCGTTACTGACATGTCTTTCACTGTCACATTACTTGTGCATACATTCATGTGATATTTCACATAAGCTCTTCTGGCTGCATTCTCAATACGTCTTCCATGCTGTATTGAGGGAACATTTTCTGGAACAACAGTGTACCCCCTTATCTGTTTTAGTAAGTTATCAGGGGCTGCTGTAGTCTGTTTACGACACACCATCACAAAATTTGAGGAAGTTAACAAAATTCCTCTCATTTTATTCCAATTCTAGTTGTTAAATTGTCCCTTTGTGGTCAAATTCACTCTTTCAATTTGTTCATCTGTCAGACTGATATCGGTCACAAACTCTATGCACACAGTCTGACAAACTGGCGTAGGTAAATCTGTTTTATCACTGAACATGTAGTTGGGTTTATAGATAGGTATTATGCCATTTATTTTCCCTGATGTATCACACATGGTTCTGTATAATACAGAAAATGGGTAGGTAAACTGAAGTCCTTTCAGAATGTTGTCAAAGAAATTCTCCGGATCCTCACATTGGCCAGCTTGATCAACATTTGGATATGGCTTCATGGGAGAAGAATCTACTGAAAATTTAACATTCACAAGTCTTGTAGGGCTTGGTGGATTGTTCATGTTTGTGTTGGGAGCCAGCCAGGTACATCCATTTGACGTGCAGGAGTTTTTTTTTTCACTTTTACCATAGTTAACAGTAGCCCACCAACGTGACTACAAACACTAGACAATCCAGCTTTACAGTCGCATGTTGCAGAGATAAATTTTGTCAAAGTCACAAAAAGGGTGTAATATGTCCTCACATAACCTCCAGCTACAGACACTTTGTGACGCATACTAGGACAACACTTTCCTTGTTCAACGCAATAGGGAAAAGCGGTATCTACATAGTGGTACTGTAATTCTGCGACGTAGTTCTCATTGCTGAATTTCTTTGATTTCTTCAACTTGTTCACCTTGTTGATCATCTGAATCTTGATCAGCCGTATCCTATTAAAAGAAACCTCAAGTGTTACATGTGCATTTTGCCATTTGTAAAAGATGTTAAAAACTTATGTTTATAACAAAATGACTGCCCTGTTTTGTCATGACATAAACCAACACATAAATTTCTATATGACCACACATTACATGTACATAAAACTTAACTACATGTATGACCTCACAATTTCTATAAAACCGTAGTAAATGATGTCACAAACCTGAGTCAAGATGAATGAGTTTTTCCTTAATAAATTATAGAACATTGCTTCAAAGATGAAAACCTCAGCTCTAGAAAACCAGGTCATTTGATAAACTATCTCAAACTTCATGATTAAACTTTTTTTTTATTTTGAAAAATAATTTTTCTTTCAAATCAGTTTTGACTTTAAAAAATAAGGGAATAAATACCCTTTGGATTAAGAGGTCATCTAGGGCTCTGGTTTGTGAGCCCTTTTGTATACATGTATGAACAAAATCCATGGTCCATGGCCTATAGCATTTAAGTGCATTAGGTAGGGGCTACGGTGAATTTCCTTCCACTGTTTTCTTGATATTATCAGTAAATAAGCATGTATATCAAAAAAGTGACAAAACATTTTACGGGTACACGTGCATGTAACATACATTGTAAGCCTAGCTGTGAGATAAATGATCAGTCACGAATCGGCCATCAGCATCAGTGCACATACTTTGATTGATTTACACAGCCGTAGCCTAACAGAATAATCTTGCTAGTCTAATTCGTGTGCTCGCTGCATGATATTATCTCACACAAATATAACATATGCTACATTAGAAGATTACGATTACACGTACTGTACAGTTAACGCGCCTTGGTTTGTTCTTTCACTGGAAACCTGGACTACTGTAAACAACTAGCGCCACTGACATGCAGCGGCGGCAATTAAAGGGCCGTAATGCGGTAGAGTGCCTTACAGAATTTCACAAATATTGACAACACAGATGACCCATTGGATTATATATATAATGCATTGGACTTCTTTTTGACAGTATTACAAACTATACGTTCAATTATAATGAAAACTTTTTTTTCATCTGCACACGATGATTTAGTGTCAGTCGAACAAAATTGCAATGTTTTGGCTGGTTACCACGTATTGTTGCCTTTTACATGTTTCCAGTCTTCTCCAAACTACAATGATTGTAAAATTTCAACAGGATTTTGAAGCCGTTGACTAATGTGACCATCATTTGCTTCTGAAACACTTTTCACGATACTATACGTAATATTTTCTCATTAAGGTGTGCTAGAGTTATCTCGTTTTCTGTACAGATCACCTTGGGTTTAACCCTTTTCTGTCTAACATGTTTTTCGACATTCACCACAATACTTTCGTCTTTCCCACATTAGCCACAATACTTTTATGTGTGAACCATGGCGATGATTAGTCATGCTTTCGTTGCCATCAAAGAAATCAACCTCACCCTCGAGAGCAGGATAGATGCTTCCTGAATTTACATGTGGTTTTACACGTTTGAGGTACTGCTTTCGATATTGGAATCCCAACTTTCTTCAGCCAACGCCGATCGTAGTTTACTGGCAACATCCCAGTGCAAGTAAATTCCCATTTGATAGGCTATCTTTTCACAAAAATAATATGAAAATGACAGAAATCCCCTGTAATACGGCCTGCTCTAGCTACTTTCCATAATTCAGACTTTGACTGATCTATTGTGAGATTGGAAATGCTGTTGATTTCATTTGCAGTATATTCTGGAATATGTTGTATAAATTCTTCTACATCATCGGAGTTTTTAGCAATATCCAATGTTGATATCTTATTCAACCACTACTGGGTCCAAAAACCCCTGAGAATCCCGTTTTTCACTGCAAAACTCTGCAACACCCTGAAAAACTCTGAAAAACACTGAAGTCTGCCTGAAAAACACTGAAAAACTCTGACAGCCCTGATAAACACTGAAAAACTCTGATGTCTACCCTGAAAAACTCTGAAAAACACTGACGACCCTGAAAAACTCTGCAAAACTCTGAAAAACTCTGACGCCACTGAAAAACTCTGCAAAACTCTGAAAAACCCTGAAAAACACTGACACCTACTGCGATGCCCTCCGGCCGTGCGATCGCGGCCTCGCGTACTTCTATACGGTCCCTTTTATAATATAAGCCCTTAAAATGGTTCGCTGTTATCTATATATGACCTTTGATAAGTATTAAATGTGATGAATTTATAAGCGGGGAATAAGAAAAAAAACCGCATTTTTTACCATTTGTCAAGGACTTATTTTAACGATTTTTATAGATAGTGCGTTAATATAGAAAAATGCACGATTACATGCTTCTTTGAACCATTTATACAATAGGACGACAAATTTCAACAGCCAGATTTAGATTTTGATTTGGAATTATCAATTTCCGTCAAAGTAAAATATTTATCCCATTTTTAACTTATATATATAAATAAATAATAAAACATCGATTTATATTAATATTGCAGAGAGAGAATTATTAAATGCGATTCAGCTTGTACCTCCTTGCATTTAAATAATCGAGAAATATATTCACATATGTAAATTCGATGCGAATCTGAATCTCACTTGAATTTTATCTTTATTATGGAGTTTATTACTGTTTGTGCTTTGTGTTTTGTCTCCAGTATTTGTGTGCAACCCTGAAAAAAAAAATCAGTGGTATAATTTATGAAATCCGATATAAATGCAAGGAAAGAAATGCAGACTTTGATTATGTTCCACTAAAGCAATAATAATGAATCCCACTTTGAGCGTCTTCATTTCTCTCTTCCTCGTTTAGATATGTAATCCAAAATATGTTTAAAAATATAATAAACAGATTTTGAATCATTGTTTTCTACGATACGTAGCCTGCAGAAGATTTTCTAGATGGATTTGGAAAATTCTTGGAAAGAAAAACAGACAGGTGATTCCAACATGTGCGATATTAGCCATTCGGAAAGCTTTTCCATCCGAGGAGAACTCAGGATTCCAGTAACCACGATTTTGACAACAGAATATTTATGATGTATTAAATAACTATAATTTTGTATAATAAGCTTGATAATAAGTTCATAATTCATAATAAACTTTCATATTAAGTTTGATTGATAAATTATTTATATTTTACTATAAAGTAAACCTATATAAACTTTGATAAATTATTTATATTTTACTATAAAGTAAACCTATATAAATTTTGGTATAATAAATTTTCAATCAACGATCCTTTTTTATTATTGATCATCATTTATTGTCCCTGAGCTGTGCATCACACTTCATTTTATCATGCCTTAAATCGGCTGGTGTGTCTATCAACAATGGTCTCCTTTGTTACGATTTTCTTTGATGCAATTAATGGAGGCGGTCTCACAACCCTTTTCAGTTCAATAGCTTCTTTTGTCACACAATAAGAATTGTTGTTCTCCCGTCTCAACAGTAGGTATTGCCATATTCTGAAATTAGTGCAAATTGGTGACAAATGTACAGGTGCAAAATGATTCAAAACTTGTAATCATTACTTTGGAAATGTTACAGGTAGGACAGTCATATGATATACATATATTCCACTTTGTATTCCTCACGAGCTGCTTATGATGAGCCCTTTCAGTCGGTATCAAAATTTGTGACCTAGTGACCTTTCAAAATTTTACTAATTTTGATTTTGTTGCCGCATTCATGTTTCACAAACGCATCTTGGGTCCTTTTAATTACATCAATAGATGCCATTAATCTGTTATGTTTGCTGACCTATTACTTGATAATCTATAAATTTTTGGCAATATACTTACCAAGTGTTTGATTTTCTTTAGCCTTATTTATTACAAATGGTTGTTGTGTACATCATAACATATACAATAGTGTAAAACATATGACAACTATCATCAATGGGATTCTGTGTGTGTGGAAGGGGGTGGGGGCGTTTCATTCCAGTGAACTTGTATGATTAATAATACATCCTTTTGATATGTAGTCAGTAAATAAAGTGATATCAAAATAAATCGGAATCGGAATAAAAATGCCCGAATCCTGAACTCTTTGTAATCCAGAACTGCCCCAATGATGACACATAATACATAAAACAGAGGAAATTCGGAATAAGTCAAGCTTAGTTTAAACGTTAGTGTTGAAATTTTTCAGCATTTTTAACGTCAATAAGCCCGTATAAAATAGAAATTGACTTATATGTCATTATATTGAGGTTGTATATGCCGTTCCGGTGCTGTTTTGGTGTTTACCCTGCCGTTCCCGCATTTGGGTGCCCTTTCGTATCATCCCTACATGTCTGACATCATGAGTAAAATTATAACTAATACCAGCCGTAATGAAAAATGACGCCTTACCAAACAAATATCTTGTAATGCCTACGTTAGACACTTCTCCATACATGTAAATGTGCACAATAATTTTACATGTAGTACATGTGATTATTACATATAGTGGATATGGTGTTCAGGAAATTTACTTTAAACTGATTTTTCAAAATATAAAGGACCAACAGAGAGTGTGTAAAATTGACTATGCACAAGCAAGAATTCTATATGTATATAACTTACTTACTACTCTGTATCTAGAGGTCTGTGTCTGGACAGAGAACACTTGGGAATGGGTCGACTGATTTAGAGCCATGTACTCACATTCAGCACTAGTCTCAGTATGGGCAGGTAATAATTCACAAGCGTCTGAATCGGATGAACCAAAAGAGCTACATGTAGTCGCAGTTTGCTTTGAAGATGACGTAATCATACATGTATTTGGAGATGGGGTATTCATCGAATTCAGTATCTTTTGTTTCAGCTTAAAAGAAAACAAACAACAATCCTTAGAATATACAGAAATATAAAATGTTTTCACTGCGATTTTCGTAATAAATTCTTTATAGGATGATACGCTATATCATATGTTTATAAATGTAATAATGATAAAAATGTGTGAATCATTAGAGTACATACATGTAAGCCTCACTGAAATGTATAGTACTAAACAATGATTCTTCTCTACATTAACAAATATATACCATTAATAGTGTATAATAATTTAAAATGGAATGGATATCACAAGAGGAGAGAACAACAAATAATAAGAGAATAAAGCCATGACTGACATTTTACTAGAGTAAGAGATCACAAGTGGTTCTTGTTGAGAAAGTGTAAATGCAGTAATGTAAAAATCAAGTTATATTCCCTCAGCTCAGACTCAGAGTGAGCCAGACTAAAGTGTCATATGTGTACATACATTGTATCAATGATATCAAGGCTGCCTAATATCAATTTGCATGAATACATTACACTCAGGGCTTATAATCTGGTGGGGAGGGGGTTATAATATAAATTGTCAGTCAGTATATCAGAATGCAGTAACTGTGTAAGCGATGTCAAAAATATTATAATCACAAATACAAAAAAAAAGAATGTGTACTATCCTACCTGGATTTTCTGTCTTTTCGCAAGTGATTCCTCCCTACACACGTTTTTGTAGATACGTTTTGTCCCTCTTGCATCATGGGTCTCCTCGTTCCTCTGACTGCTGTTCCTTTGGTTTTCATAATTGAATACGGTTGGTACTGATTTTCCCGTTTTAAATCAAAACCGATTGATGATGCGTAAGTTCTACTCACGACAAAGTCGCTGTCAACAAAATGTCTCTCACATAATTTCGTGTGTTCTGTTGGTATGAAATTCTTTCGTTTTATTTTATGCAACCATTTATTCACTTCCGAGCGATCTTTGGGGAATTTAAACAAAGACGAGCCTTGTCCTGTTTTTACGCTACAATTATAAGCCGCACACTGCACCATATTTCTCACATTGGTACTAAAAATCTGAAATCCACGACGTTTTCATTTCAAATTAAAATGGCGGGTGTCTCAGATTACGTCACACATCAAGGAACGCAACTCTTGCACGCAAATTAAAAGGACGTTATCTGTGTGCATTTTACCGCGATATTGTGTCAAATTCAGCGCAGATATAGCATTTAAAAAATCTTTATCATTCTCGTAGCAATCCTTGACTGATTTCCAAATGCAAGAAAAATACTATGATAAAAATTTCCATGGGAAGACAACAGGTGTGCACGTGTTTACCTTTCGGATCACGTGAAACAGGTGTGACCACCGAATGATTGTTGACATGTAATGTAAGCCGAGGTAAAAGAGCAAGGTGGTCCGAACGGTTACCTGTCACTGTGTACCGAAGATAAAAACAAGGAGGTATAAATCATCTGAATTCTGTTATGATTCTTTAAATTACATCAAGGCCGGACTGATATTTACACATATCAGTCCATATATAGTCTGAGAATTTTTAAAAAATAATAACGCTGCGGCGTAAATAGCATGTCAATAGCATTTATACATCATTACAAAATAATAAGGTAGTAATGTAACCCAATGAAGTCAAATCTAGTGGATTGATACAGATGTGTACCTTCAGTGATAATTTTCAACCAAAATTAATACCGTATACGTATACATCACACAATCAATATCTACGGCTTATAGATGACATATATGTTGATCATATTACAAGTATATCATACTACGACCTTTTTAAACATCAATGTAGAAGGTTGGTTGATTAGTGTTTTACGTCGCTTTCAACAATATTTCAAGCCGGTGTGGCCTAGTGGATAAGGTACTCGGCTCGTGATCGAGAGGTCGCGGGTTCGACTCCCGCCCGGGGCACACCGGTGTTCTGTCTTTCGGATGAGACAGTAAAAACCGAGGTCCCGTGTCACGGTAGGCGTGGCACGTAAAAGATCCCTCACTGCTTCGGGTGGGTCCGTTGCAAAGGTCTAAATTTGTATGCAATGCATCAGGCAGATGCCGTCACCATATACGTGAAATAATCGTGGAGTGACGTAAAACAATAATCAACCAACCAATTCAACAATATTTCAGTTATATCGCGACATGGAAGCAGGAGATTACCAACCTCTTAAACATAGTGACGCAACCCGGATCGTCGGCGCCGCAAGCCAAGGGCTTAACCACTACACCACGCCTGCCCCTCAATGTAGAAGGTCAATGACCCTAGTGACTGGCTTTTATGCAAAGCCTTCTTCCAATACGAAGTGTACTTAAAGTTGAGCGTTATACTTCATATATATCGCTGTATGGACTTAATAATTGCTGCTGCTCTGTTGATACACGGTATGTATTTAAATTTCCTTGAATTTTCTTTTCAGGTAAGCCTTCAACTTTGTTTGCCAACCCTGACTGGGCACCAACACTGAATCTGGGACATACAAAGGTGGCAGAGACTGATCTCACTAGACACCAGCGCCTTGTCAGCAGGAATGACGAACCCGCACTGCAGCAGCTGCCCTTTTGGAGCTTCAAGACTGCAAACAGAATGATATAGATGCTGGCTTTGACGTTGAATCTGAAGATGGCAACATTTTGAACAAAAATTAAACTGACAGGCCATACAGGCAAGAGATTCAGTGATTACTAAATGAGAACCGTGCATTGAAAGCAAAATTATCTCTTGGAAATTATTATGAGAACTTCATCAAGAACGACAATGAGAGTTTAAAGTGTTACACTGGACTTCAGGATTTTACTACCCTTCAAGTACTTTTCAATTTTGTTTAGTAGAGGACAAGCTTGGCGACTCAAGCGTCGTCACCAAATTTCAACAATTGGCATTGCGCTTAATAAAGCTACGACTGAATGCGTCGCACATGGACCTTGCAAAAAACATTTGGTGTAAACAATTCCTCTCGGGTTTTCTTGAATGTACTAGAAGTTATAAGACTTGTCATTGATTTAGTGGCCAGAGGAGACCAACTTAGAGAAACAATGCCCATGTGCTTTCGTATGCATTTCAAGGTATAGATAGATAGATAAATTATTGTTTTACGTCGCATCGGAAATATTCCACCCATATGGCGACGGTCACAAGTTAACACAAATCGAATCACACTAAAAAGAGCAATTAAAAATATCTACGAAAGACCAGCTCTCATTGTATATCGTATCTACACATAAATGATACCATAAAATGTACATGTATACACAATTAAAATATGTTATATTACAATATATTATATCTTACGATATAAGTTAACTTCTTTTAAAAATCCCAGAACTTTCCAAATACTGACATTCTCAAACAACTCGCTCATACTTTTTTACACTATAATAATCATTTCGAATGTGTGCAGTGTCTGCACATTCTAATAATATATGTTTAATACTTAATAAACATCCGCAAGGGACACACTCTGGAGGAGGCTTTTCCTTTAAAAGGTAAGAATGAGTTATCCAGGAGTGTCCTATGCGGAGTTTATAAGTAACAACTTCATCTCGACGATTACTATGATGACAATGTAGTTTATTTTTAAAAATTGGCTTGAAATCATGAAGTTTATTGTTAACTTCATGATCCCAAGCTTCTTGTGTCAAATTCTCAATGTAATTTAAAATAGAAGATTTAAAGTCGCTATATGGAATTTTACCTATAGTATTAGATCTACATACAGCGTTTTTTTGCTATTTTATCAGCTGTAACACTACCAACCAAACCCATGTGTCCTGGAACCCAACAAAATGCAACCTCCAAATTATTTGTCAACAGAGAATCAACTTTCTTTAAAATCGTCATAACATATAGATTATTTGTATTGAAATATTGAATAGCCTGAAGACACGATAAAGAATCAGAATAAATGATATTTTTGGAATATTTATTTCTTTCAATGTGAGAAAGGGTTAAAAGTATAGCGTTAGCTTCAGCAGTAAATATAGAGCTATTATTACGTAAACGTACGGATAGAGAAACGTCGTTATCTGTTATTGCAGCAGCTGCAACTCTACCACCAGCCTTAGAACCATCTGTATAATATGATTTATAATCGGAATACAAAGACGCAATTTCCGAAAACATTTGTTGATATTGGAGAGGATTGGTATCAAGTTTCTTATAATCTGATAATGTTAGTACGACTGTAGGTCTCTTCATCAACCATGGTGGTGAAGAAGGTATTTCGTATTCAGCTATATCAGATAGCGTGATGCCAGCCTCCTCGATAAGTGGTTTAACACGTAATTCTATAGTTTTAATGTTATTTGGTATATTATGTTGTATCTCATATTTCGGCTTAACGACACGATTAAACGCAGGATTTGATGGGTTTGCATACAATTTAATGATATATTGTAATGTTAATTTAACTCTTCTTTCCCTCAAAGATGGTTCATTTGCTTCCGAGTATAAACTTTGTACAGGTGAGGTCCTGAAAGCACCACGACTTAATCTTAAGCCCTGGTGATGTATGGTGTCCAGAAGCTGTAAATAGGACTTTCTGGCCTAACCATAAACAATACAACCATAGTCCAGCTTCGATCAGACCAGCGATCTATATAGCTGGAGCAAAGTTGTGCTTTCAGCACCCCACTCTGTACTAGATAAAACTTTCAAAATACCTAAGTCTTTTAAACATTTGACTTTTAAAGATTTAATGTGTGGTAAAAAAGACAGTCGTTTATCGAAGATGACACCAAGAAATTTCACTTCATTTCCTACATTTATCCTATTACCATCCATAAAAAATTCAGGGTCATTATGTATTCGCCTATTTTGGCAAAAATTAACGCAAGACGTTTTATTTTTCGAAAATTTAAAGCCGTTTTGTATAGACCACTGAAATATATCATTAAGACAAAGCTGTAGTTTTCTCTCAATTAGATTCCTATTTTTACCACGACAACATATCAAAAAGTCATCCATGACGTTATCAACACTCATTAATTATTCATGTAATGTTTTCGCCTATAGCTCGCTTATTGAGGAAGAAAAACGTGTAAAATTGGGTAGCCTGACAACGAATGAGAATATCTATCGACTGACAAGAGGGATTTGGCATGGTGCCAAATTCCTGATAATGACGTCATACTTTGTAAATGACATCATATCTCCCTTATTTTTCATTGAATCGAAGCGACGACGGTTGGAATCAATTCAGCCAACAGATTTTCGATATCTCTTACCGTTTTCGAGACATTTGCAGTCAAAAGTCACAGTTTCACCATTCCTCAAAATACACTTTTTAACGTCAGGAAGCTGCGTTTCCCTTATTTATAAAGCTAGTGGTGTGAAATTTGGTAGCATGATACAGAATAAAAATATTTACCGACTGACAAGATGGATTTGGCATGGAGCCAAATTCCTGAACATGACGTAATACTATTTACATGACGTCATAGCTCCCTTACTTTTCATCCGTTCGAATCGGGAATGGTTGGAATCAATTCTTCGGTGAAAATGAAATGAAATTTTCGTCATAAGATTTCCATATCTATTACCGTTTTTGAGATATTTGCGGTCAAATTTAACGGTTTCACGGTCCTTTCCGCGTACCTTGGAGTCCCACAAAGGGGAGTGGTGCCAGAATATTCCTTCCTCTTATTCCCTAGAGAAAAATCCTTCATGCTGAATTCTTCATTATCAATCCAAGAACAACAAAAAGCCAAGACATTTGGTCTCAACTTATTCATCTGACAGTGGACAGAGGTTTTCTCCAATACGGTTTAAGATAGAACATTCAAATTTTCAGGATCGTCTCTTTACACATTTCCGCCGAGGTCTTTTTTTTTCATTTTTTCCTACGTTCACTTTGTAAGGTCACAGCGCCACCTACAATTTCTTTATTTAGGTACCTGTATCTTCGCTATTTATTGTCCGATTGGAATGAAATTTTCAGCATTCGATTCAGAAAAGGAGATGCAAGATTTATGTCACTGCGTCAATTTCGTAGCTCTACCCCGAAAAAGTTGACCTTAACCCGATTGTTTTCAGTTCAAAAAAAATATTTCAATCTTAGATTTTATAATGTAGGATGAAAGATTTCAATGGCCTGATTTGGAATCTGAAAAATTTTTGAAATCGGACCATAAATAAAGTCACAATGAGCGTGGGAAAATTCGCTATGACGTCATCAAAGCTAATTTAATATTCATACGTTAATATCTCTCTTACTAAATGAGATATCGGCATGACATTTTATATCTAAACATGTTTCCACATTCTTAATCTACCTCTAGAATGAAAATGGGATGCTGGAATATTTTTGAAATTATTGGAAATTTTCGAATCAAATATTTGGCAAGGTCTAGCGACTTTATTTGCGGTCAGATTTTGATTGGGTTTCTTCCATTCGATAGAGCGTTCAAATATCTACCAGTAGAGTGTTCTCAGATTTTCGCTAACTTTTACGGTTTTCGAGTTATTTGCGTTTGAACACGACAACCCCCCTTTAAAGTGATGTTTGTGACGTCATCAACACTCATTAATTATTCATGAAATGTTTTCGCCTATTGCTCGCTTATTGAGGAAGATAGAGGTGTGAAATTTGGTAGCATGATAGAGATTGAGAATATCTACCGACTGACAAGAGGAATTTGGCATGGAGCCAAATTCCTGAAAATGACGTCATATCTCCCTTATTTTTCATCGGATCGAGGCGGGGACGGTTGGAGTCGATTCTGCGTGAAAAAGTAAAATTGGAAGTAAAAGGAACAGAATTTCGATATCTCTTACCGTTTTCGAGATATTTGCGGTCAAAGTTCACGGTTTCACCATTCCTGAAAACACACTTTTCAAATTCAGGAAGCTGTGTTTCGCTTATTGAGGACGTTAGAGGTGTGAAATTTGGTAGCATTATAGAGATTGAGAATATCTACCGACTGACAAGAGGAATTTGGCATTGAGCCGAATTCCTGAAAATGACGTCATACTTTGTAAATGACGTCATATCTCCCTTATTTATCATCGGGGATGGTTGGAATCGATTCTGCGTGAAAAATTAAAATGGGCAGTTATGCCAACAGAATTTCGTTCTCTTTCACCGTTTTCGAGATATTTGCGGTCAAAGTTGACGGTTTCACCATTCCTGAAAATACACTTTTCAACTCAGCTGTGTTTCCCTTATTTAAAAAGCTAGAGGTGTGAAAATTGGTAGGATGATAGATAATGAGAATATTTACCAACTGACAAGAGGGATTTGGCATGGTGCCAAATTCCTGAAAATGGCGTCATACTTTGTAAATGAAGTCATATCTCCCTTATTTTCCATCGGATCGAATCGGGGATGGTTGGAATCGATTCTACGCGAAAATTTAACATCCTGCACAGTTCCAACAGAATTTCGATATCTCTTACCGTTTTCGAGATATTTGCGGTCAAAATTCATGATTTCACCATTCCTGAAAATACACTTTTCAACTTCAGGAAGCTGTGTTTCGCTTATCTATAAAGCTAGAGGTGTGAAATTTAATAGTGTGACAGAGAATGAGAATATCTACCGACTGACTAGAGGGATTTGGCATGGTGCCAAATTCATGAAAATGACGTCATACTTTGTATATGACGGCATAACTCCCTTATCTTTCATGGGATCGAATCGGGAATGGTTGAAATCGATTCTGCCTGAAAAATAAAATGTAATTTTTTACCATAAGATTTTCCATATCTCTTACCGCTTTCCAGTTATTTGCGGTCACATTTAACGAATTCACGATCCTTTTCGCATACCTTGGGGCCGCACAAATGGGTGTTGTCCTTCAATATTCCTTCTTCTTATTCCCATGTATACTTGCATCAACGTTCATAAGATTTACAAGCCTACTGTGCAAGCAGAAGTACAAGATTGAAAAATCCTCTGCAAAAGATAAACGTCACATAATAACAAACAACCGCTACTTTCAAACCCTAACATTGGTACCATATTACAATATCAGATAATTATTCTCAAACATGTCTTGCTATTCTCCACTACAGGTTACAGATGTCATTAAAACAGCAACATCTGAGAGGAAGCAAGTTACGATAACAGATGGCTCTGCCACTATAGAATTGAAATTGTGGGGTGACAAAACGCAGAATAAAACAGAGCAAGGAGGGCGCTATGCCATTTATGCGGTTGAAGTGACAGGATTTCAGGGAGTAATATCCCTGAATTCAACCGTTAGTACTGTTATTGAGGTAATCATATGATGGTTTTTGCTAAAGAGAAATAAGTCTGATTGACTTATGCTTGTAGGGCCAATGATTTCACGTTTCAAATTTAGCTGAATGCCATTACCCATTTACACAAATTCCTTTTCCTTGCATCTCCATGTTATTTTACACTTAACTACATTTTCTTAATTTCCCCAAAATAAATCAAATATATGGCAAACATCTTTCAACCTCCTGCACACAAAATGTCACATTAATACACAGTAATTGACAGGCAAAAACTGAATATGAGTGGTTCTGAGCAAAGTGGCCGGCCTGAAAAGCTGGACCAATTATAAAAACCTACACAAAGTCATCGGACAAGAACCGTCAGACTGCCAAACCAAAAGTCTGAACAAAAACAAAAAACATACACAGGCCGATGTATGGTATGAACAGAATCACAACAAACCACAAAATGGGAACCATAGCCCACAAAAAAATGTATTGTAAAACTTTTCGACCGTGGCTTACATATGAGGAAAGTCACATAACATGTCCCATTATATTTGGGTCTGACAATATCTTGTTTAGTCTATGACAATATCTACAATTCAATCAGACAAATGTCTGAATAAACTCCGCGATATATGCGACAACACTGCATTTGTAAGTAGCACAATATACATCAACATAAGTAGCACAATATACATCAACATGACAGCATGTGGGCATCAATTTGTTACAGACACTTCCATTGGACTGCATGTATAAGGCAGACACCCAACCAGTTACATCACTGATCAATAAAGATGTAGTCATCCTGACAATTGCAACTGCAAGTCTGGGTTCAATTGTCCCAAATCAAGGGATTATATCTAAGAGCAATTTGCAGATATTTGGGTATCAAACACAGTAATAGCCACACATATACCATCAAAAGAACCCAAAATTCTGTTTGTAAGTAACAATATGTATACACTTTCACATGCCTACCAGCATCACCAAAGGAGACTATAGTTTTGCACTCCGTCCTTTTGTACATCCGTCAATCTGTTTTTCAGTAACACACAAGTTTTCAAGATTTGCGTTCTAAACACTTCCAAATACTCATCCAATTCTTGGTGTCTGTGTCCAACACCATAATTTGCAGATCAAGTTTGAATTTCGTTATTGTCCACTGAGATTTGATGGAGTTACAACCCTCAGAATCTGAAAAATTTTTTTGAAATGGCAATATTCCGAACTCCTCTTCTAAATGCTTGTAGGGTTTCACCTATTTCTTGGACTGTGTGTATACCTCCCTGAGTTACAGATCAAGTTCACATTTCTTCACAATCCACTGATTTTTTATGGAATTACAACCATTGGAATTCTTCTGCTTCTTCATACCTGTCTATATGAACTTCATTATTTTCAATACATAGACTACTTGTAGGCCTACAAAGTATTACACTGTACCTTTGAAAATCTACATGTCTTAGAGTTGTAATCTACCAATAACCTTTCTACTTGAATTATTCAATTTGAAATATATTTTACTCAGATTCATATGGTATAAATGATAATCCCTCTAATTCCATTTATTTCATTACATATCATTACACATCTCCATGTCTTGGATTTAGCCATTGTGTTATGTAACGTGATGATGCGTGACAGTCAATATACATCTACAGAATCTGTCTTCCCCATTCAATTAATAACAAATGAAATAAACATCATCAACTGTCCTAACAGATGGAAGCATTCCTTGTGACCAATGATACTATCACGTACTCGTGTCTCTGCCACACTAATAGCCTGTTCAAGGTCTTCTGAATACCCTCCATGAGCTATCCCAAATCCAACAATATGCTTCTTTCACATACCCTTGATGCATACAGTCCTGTTTAATGTGTTAGCATTCCTTTATATACTCCAAATTTAATTCAATCAGAAATATTCATTTCCTTTTCTTCCTTCCTCCTTATAGGCCATACATGATGTTGAACAATTTGAAGGAACAATAGTTGCAGCCTCCTTTACTGAGTAAGTTATAACATGACTCCTTGATGTCATAACATTCATATCCATCTCATTTCAGCAGTGTATGCTACTGTCGTTCTCTCCATGTCCTCTTTTGTGTGGCTGCCACACATTGTATACATTACATTAGCATATCAATTCAAGGAAGTTGCTACGTCAACCTCCAAAAATCTCCAACGGCAAAATTAATAACACAACTCATTTCCTATAATTTTCATTAGCTTACTGAACATAAAATCATTAGGATTGGTGTACTAACTAATTGTAGAATCTTTAAATATAAATTACAGATGTGTTAACTATGTAACACAACCATATTTCTCAGCAGCGCTCCTCTTTCAATTTCCCTTTACATACTGTTATGAATATATTGCATTGTATGGGTTTGTCTTGTTATCATGAAGTCCATGCTTATATCCTCAAATATTACTACTTATAGCTTGCCTCGTTTGTTTACACGTACCAGTCATCTGCATCTTAAAATTTCCTTAATTGAGAGACATTATGGCAACCCTTCCTTCCTCTTCAGAAGAGTTATAATTGGTGTCAATCTATTTATAACATGAATGGAAGGTCAATATTGTATGCCTAGAATTCATCTTTCTTATTCTTGTCATATCATTCCAGGGATGATTCATCCATTTTCATTAATGGAGAGTTGCTGAATATTGCCATCGAGCTCCTGGATTCTCTTTACCCAAATAAGGTATTTAAACAAATACAAGTGACAGGTACAAAGGTCATGAACGACGTACGCACAATGTAAGTATCACAACCACATGCTGATTATCACATAGATACACGTGAAGTAATTATTGCTGTATGAAACATAGAAACTTATGCAAGTTTGGATTGGAACAGTATTTCACAGAATTATTACCCACGCCCCAAGATTTCCTGGAACATCATTTCACATGCAGATTATGTAACTTGTTATCTGGGGTCTTACTGTCACCTCTCTGTATATGGCTTTTAATAATCCAACAAAATTGTTCTCCAAGTTCAAGGTGTGTATTATAACTAAGAACATATCAGAAGGTCAATGTCACAAACTATTTGATGGTTAGGTCCTTGTATTAGCCATAAAACCTTTTGCCAGCACATAATTTAATAATTTTTCACAGAATTCTTGCTGTGGACCAAAACCTGTGTCGTGATCATGGACCAACGTCTTATCTTCAAAGTCAAGGTCATACTTATGTATACTTCATCAGCTTCCTGCCTGTATGGATTTCATTAACATTTCATGTATTTGCCACTGTAAATGCATTGGTCTGTCATAACCTTCATGTATCCTAAACCATTGTTCAAACTACCCTCTTACTACCTGCAAGGATGTAATATATCACATTTGATACCTTGGTGCCATCAGTGTCATGACCTTGAACCAATGTCTTTGTCATGGCCATGATTCAGGGCCATATTGGCTAAACTCGGCTCACAGTGTATTTTATGGTTATTCGTTGCCTGAGCCATATCTTCATTCTGCTTACATGGGCATGAATAATACTTCGTAGATTTGTTAACCAGGTTCCAAGATCGAGTCATCCCCATGAATCTAGTGAAGGTCACAGACAATTCATCGGTATATTATTGCCAGGGCTGAAACTTCACCCCTCTGCATTCATTTGAATAATAATTTGCACAATTCCTGCTAAGTTCCAAGTGTGTGAGATTACGTTGGAGCATCATAATAACTGCAAGATCAAGGTCACAGTGCATGTGAGGGATACTCCTGTCAGGACATTAATTTCTTTCCATTTTTAGCTCGTGACATGAGCAAATACCATACCCACATTGTCCTCGTTGTCATTCTTAGACAAAACGTCCACCTGAACTACTATCTTCTGAAATGTTAGTAGTAGGAAATACAAGTTTCCCGTACACATTCCTGATTGGAATGGCATTCCTCTGGAACCATTCCTTTTGACATAGTGACCATGACCTTGAACGTTGACTTACTTTTCATAAAGAGTAACCAGGGCTTTATCGTTTCATTTGTTACTGTAAGCGCACATACAGATTCCTCGTGGTAAGGGTTTTTATTTGATACTATGCCTTTTGATCTAGTGACCATACCGTTAAACATTGACCCACTTATCAAAACATGAACTTTGATCTAATATACATTTTACATATATATTTAACATACTTTAAGAACATGCAACTGATGTATTCTAGATGTCGTACCACATCTTTTGATAATATGTATTTCTCCTTATCGTTATCCCAATGTGACGGAAGTCTGTAAAACTTATACCATACCCTCCTCATATTTGTCTATGTTGTCCTCATACAAAACCATACTTTGGGCTTTCTCCCACAAATTGTGAAGGGAAGGATATCATTATCCACAAGGGACCCATAGGCATCATGTGATCTCTTACCAAGATGTTGTGTACAAAATCTGGGTTGAAGTTCTCATGTATTGTAAACCCTGGTATACGGTATAACCTTCATTACCAGCATGGCGTTGAAGGATGTTCTACTAGAATATTGCTGTGAATGCATAAATGTGCCACGACTTACACCAATGCTATATTTATTCATTATAGTTCCCTCTGTTTCATGGAATTGATAGGGGCTTCAGGTCCACAATGTCTGGATACGGACAACTCCCTAAACATCTAGCCTACTCTATCCTCATTCCAAATGAGCAATGGATATATTCTGTAACATTAAATGCCTTTAATTTTGCAAAAGAGATCTGTAGGAAATGAAATTGATCTATTTTGAATGATTATATGTTTCAGCACCAAATGTGATGAAGACAGAGATGAATATTAAGAGGCTTGTGGAGCATTCCAGAAAAGTTTATCATCAACAGTTAGATTTTGTTCACATTTACTGTTGATTAATAGTGTGTAATATTGGAGTCCTCCACATTTGCAGAAGTTGAAAATTTTGGTAGAACGAACACATGTTATCAAGTATATCATCATTACTAGTCAATGTAGGATTATTTACATGAATCAGTTGTTTTATTATATTAGAAGTTTGTCTTTGTGACTATAGTCTTAAGAAGTATGGCGAATTCTTTACGCCTTAATCAGCCCCATTCGCTTTTGATCTAATTTGAACCCCTTTAGACTTATTATCGAGTAGTGAGGACAGCTCGTATCCCCATTTCAAGTGAAATCCATATCGATGTCTATGTTTTCTTTCTCTTCCATTATTAAAATGCTGTTCTCCTTATCAGAGATTACTTCCTCGGTATTTTTGCCCAGTAAGTAAGAAAAGGCTACAGTGTTTGCCATACTTCAATAATTGGCAGTAACGTTCAATGTTCACTTTAGATAAAGCTTAATAAGCTATCAAGTATATCACCATTATTAGCCAATGTAGAATTATTTACATGTTTCAATTGTTTCATTATATGAGAAGTTTGCCTGTGACATTAGTCTTAAAACATGTGATGAACACCTTTTCACCTTGTTCTGTCCAGTACCCTTCTGATCTAATTTGAGCCCGTTTAGACATGTTATCAAGCAATGATGACAGTTTGGATTCTAAATTTCGTCTTAAGTTCATATCAATGCCAATGTATTCTTTTTCTTCCATTTTTGAAATCCCTTTTCCTAACGTTCAATTTTCACTTTAGATCAAGCTTAGTAGGCTTCGGGTTATCCCCAGCAAACATGACCTTCACAGTTTCAAACATCCAACATTCACTGTTGATAAATATTCCGTTCTATAGGAAACCTCCTCATTTATAGAAGTACCGGTAAATATATTTTGGTAGAACGAACACATGCTATCAAGTATATTATCTATACTACTTCATGAAAAATTACATTCATGTTTTAATTGTTTTATTACATTAGAAGTTTGTCTTTGTGACTTTATTTTTAAAAAGTATGACAATTTCCTTTCACCTTGTTCTGTCCAGTTCGCTCTTGATTTAAGTTGAGCCCCTTCAAACTTGTTATCGAGCATTGATGCCAGCTCAGATTCTCAAATTCATATCGATGTCTATGTATTCTTTTTCTTCCATTTCTGAAATCCTATTTCCTACTTCACAGATTAATTACTTGGTATTCTTGCAAAGACAGGAAGAAAAGGCAATAGTGTTTGCCATCCTTCAATGATTGACAATAAATTCAATTACCACTTTTAATACAGCTTAATAATCTTCAGCATATCCCCAGAAAACATGAACTTGACATCTTTAAACAGAAATTCTGAAATACTTCTTATTGCATTTTGTTACTGCACTGATATAGAAATTTCAAAACACACTTAATTCTGCTTAAACTTATGACTTTCCTTATAATATGTATGATGCAAGCATTCCAATAAATGATGTCATCTTTCAATGTTTTAAATTGTGTTCTCACCATTCCTTTGCATCAGAATAGGTAACAAATACCTATTTCCTAATCAATAAATTTTATCATAGATAAAACACTTTATAAGCAAACTATGTTTCCTTACTTTTATGTTAAATTCTGTATCATGATTTTTTTATAGTTATTATGTTCGGGTTCGAAAGCTGTATTTAAGGAAATCCTACTTGGCTGACTTACAAATCAGCCAATCAAATTCCTTTCTATTCTTAGACGCTTTTGGAAAAGACGCTATTATCGAGAATGATGTAGACAAAAGAAATTTGCTAACTTTTCGAGAATTAATTGGATTTAAGTGCACCTATATGTACATATACAATTGACAATTTATTATACCAAATCAGGTTAGTTAAACATTGGCTTTTCCATCAATATCAACGAAATATTTATTTGGCGTCGTTGACCTACTTTCATTGTTCATTGTTTACAAATTGTAAACAAGCCTAGAATTCAGCATGGAGGATCAGCAACCAGTAGTTTTGATGGGACATTCGTTCATTAGACGTTTAGGTGAATATATGCAAAAGAAGATATATATATATATATATATATAGTTTATTTATCAAATGCCATACAGCATATAGATATATAATACAAAACAGTGATTACATATACAAATACACATCAAGGTCAAGTACAAGTAGATCATATAATATGCATACACGCATATACACATACATACACACATATACACACATACATACATATATATATATACATATATATACATACATACATATACATACACATACATAAGCATGATTATGAAAAATATAATAGATATGATAGTGCAGATTGAAAAAAAGATGAATAAAAAATGTAAATAAGATTTCACACATTTTTTCTTATTGAAAAGGCTTGTTTAATAAATTTACCAATGTTTCTCAGTTCTTTAACATTTTGAGAACTCAGCAGTTGAGTTAATTTGAAGACAGAGGGGCGATTATAATAGTAACTTTTTAAAAATTTACATCTCAGAGCCGAATATGCGGGACATTTAAGCATAAAATGAAATTCGTCTTCAACATCAATTTTACACAGTGGACAGAGTCTTCTACACACAGGAACATTCTTATATCTACCAGTCTCAATTGCCAAGCAGTGAGAAGAAAGTCTCAACTTACAGATGTATTTTTTATATTGATTGTACATAGGTTTGGACAAATAACTTTGCAAATTTACGCTGTCAACAATATGTCGATACAAGAAACATTTAGAAGAATCGTTTATATCACCAAGTACAGACTGCTTATACATATCCATGAGCCGTTGTTTAACATTGCATATTATATATTGTATGTCTACACCACTACAACATGTAAAAATATCACTCATCCCAATTTCAGATAAAATATTATGTACATTAGCAATCCAGTTTTTACAATTAGGATTTTGATAATATTCTTGATATAAGTGATCAATGGAAGCTTTTAAGATACAGTTATTGGAGTTTGAAAGTTTCAGCCAATATTTTATAATTCTTAATTTTCTAAAACACAACCAAGGAAGTCTTCCTAGTTCACAGTATACCATTGAGTTTGGTGTAGATCTCTTTACGCCTAGAATATTCTTACAGTAGTCTAAATGAACTTTTTCTAAATCGGGAGCAGAATGGAGGCCCCATATTTCACAACCGTAAAAAGAGATACTGGAAATATAAGTATCCAACAAAGACAATAGAGTGACATGGTTAAAACTCATCTGGGTATATTTTCTTTTTAATGTAAACATCGCTTTTCTGCATTGTAACGCTAACTGTTTTTGAGTTTTAAAAAACTTGCCATTATAATTCAATACAATACCCAGGTAACAAAAATCATTAACAATATCAATTTTTTTACCATTATAAGACCACATTTCTTCCGTTTTTATGTTTCCACCATTTCTAAACACCATTACTTTAGTTTTGCTGATATTTACAGTAAGTGACCACTTTTCAGTATACAAATACAGAGAATCTAAAAGTTTTTGCAAACCTGTAATACTTCTAGAAAAAATTACCATATCGTCTGCATACATTAGTAAGTACAGAGATAGGTTTTGCAAATCGGTAGGTTCACATCCGTTTTTTAAGAAATCCATTTCACAATCATTAACATAGTAAGAAAATAAAATCGGTGAAATTATCTCCCCTTGTAAAAGACCCAAGTGGTTCATAAATGGCTCAGAAACCGTGCCATTAAGCAAAACACTGGTTTTTATTTTACTATATAAAGTTTTTATAACTCTGAGCACGTTACCCCTGATTCCAAGACGTGAAATCTTAAGCCAAAGTTTATTTCTGTCGATGGAATCAAAAGCTTGTTTAAAATCAATAAAACAACAATATAATCTAGATTTTTCCCTTAAATGTTTATCAATTATTGTATTTAAAGCGAAAATAGCGTCTACAGTACTATGTTTAGGGCGAAAACCAAATTGTGCGTCAGAAATAACATCATTATCATTAGACCATGACAACAATCTAGTATTCAATATAGAAGTAAACAATTTAGTGACGCAACTTATTAAACTGATTCCTCTAAAGTTTTGGGGCTCTGATAAACTCCCTTTCTTATGTACAGGGACGATAAGAGCATTACACAGAACATCGGGAAAACATCCAGTATTTAACATAGCATTAAATATAGTGTGTAAAAATGGAACGAGAATATCGGCAAATTCTATAAAATATTCGTTCAGAATTCCATCTTTACTATGGCTTTTATTGCGTTTAAGCCCTTTGACAGCTTTAATAATCTCCTCTGATGTTATTGTTTTATTGAGTTCGACAAAGATTTCATCATCACCATGCTCAGGATATACATCATTATTCACATCAGTATACTGACCACATAAGGATTTAAAATGTTTTGTAAAATCATCCAGGGATAAATCAGGTTTTGAGCTTTTCTTTTTTGTAAAATGCTTGTAAAACTCCCTTGGGTTATTTTTTCTCAAAGATTGCATCATATTGCCTTGATCGAACAGGTACCTCCTCTTTAATTTACATTCCATTTTCTTGTACTCCTTTTTACAAGCATGCAAAATAACATGATTCTCATTGGATTTACATTTATTAAATTCAAAAAGGGCTTTGCGATAATTCAAGTAAAGTTGCTTGCAATCAGAGTTGAACCAAGGTTTATCGCCAGATGATTTATCAGTAACTTTTCTGTCGGAATTCGACACTTTCTGGTCAGTAGTTCGTCTATAACATTGAACTTTATGAAAATCTGACATAATATTATTAAGCTCTTCAACAAATGTAGTAACACAGTTATCTATGCCCAATACAGTATTCATATCATTATCATTGATACATTGTTCTAACCGGTGAACATTATTTTCCAATTGAGATTTACTTTCAATTTTCATAGTGTCATTCCATCTATATTTAAAATGATCAGAACCATGGCATTGCGAATTTGAATCAATCTGTACATTTAAAGATGATTTCAACTCAATATGGAGAGGCGCATGATCAGAATAGGTGTTAAAATTACAAACGATAAATTTACTTACATATTCAAACATATCACATGTAGTTAGAACATAATCAATAACGCTACTGCCATTTGGACCATAATATGTAAAATCGTTTGAGTAAGAATGTCTTCCATTCATTATCCTAAGACCACTTTCAATACATAACTGTATGATTCTAAGACCATAACTATTTACGACCTGATCAGGACAAATACGTTCTGGTAACGTTTCGTCACGCTTATAGTCACACACTGAATTTATATTATCTAATAAAGTATCGTGTAATATGTCACTATCTATAAAATCATGTAGATTGGCACATCTACCGTTAAGGTCTCCGACGACCATAACTCTACCCTTTTTGGAATATGCCGCTATTTGATTTTCAATTTCATAAAATATGTCACAGTTATAATGCTTGAAAAATGAGGATTTGTCAGGTGGGATATAAGTACAGCATACGTATAAATCATCATTGAGTCCAGAGAGTAGTGCGCTAATTCTAAGCCATACCACAGTGTCAAACGTTACATCTACTATAGTAATATACTGATTTAAAGTACATTTTATTCCCAACATAATTCCCCCACCCTGTTTACAATTTGTTAGTGATCTAGAAATAAATTTACATTCATATCCCGGAATTTGATATTCAAAATCATTCTCAATCCAACATTCAGTCAGACAAAAAACATCATACGTTGTAATAAAATTTAGAAAAGGTTTGTCATTGAGTTTTCTTCCAAGGCCACCATTAATGTTCCATGATAAAAAGGAAATAGCTGACTTACAGTCCTGAGTAACAGAATGTCCATTATCCCCCTGTCTGTCCTAAATGGATCCAGTGCGGGCTCGTTTCCTGTCCTGCTGAGACGGTGTGCGGCGCGTTGCTGACGAGGTTCCGGCAACCTCAGAGTACGATCGTTCGTTCTGTGCGGTACCGGTACGATGAGTGTTCGCGGCCTCGGGAACAGGATGTGGTGGGAAATATTCCGTCCCGTTGATGAATAAACGGTCGCGCACTAATTTTACATGGTTATTCTTTTTCCGTTCTGCTTTCATTACAGGATATAAAGCCTTTCTTCTTTGTTCAATTTCAGGAGGGAATTGCTCCTGCACCCACACATCAGAGCCTTTTAAAGTACGTGGTGCTTGTTGTCAAACTAGTTCCCTGTCCTTGTAGTGCGAAAACTTGGCGATTATTGGTCTCGGGGGTCCACGGTGATCTCTACCCCTTCGTTTTCCTATACGATGAACTCTTTCAAACCGTACTTCTTTCCTGACCTTCATTTGCCTAGCTACGAAGTCTACTATTGTCTCCTCGCAATTTTCGTCTTCTTCTTCCGGTATTCCGTAGAACAAAAGATTGTCTCTCATGGATCTACATTTCAGATCTAACACATCCTCCCTTAATTCGTCTCTGGTACTCTGCACTTCTGTCATGAGATCCGCCACTGAAGATTCCGTTTGTGCGAGCGCTTTTTTCGTTTTGCTTGTTTGAGATTTCACGTCAATTACGTTCTGTCTTAATCCATCAAAAAAGTTACTATATCCATCTAAGCAGGTATCAATATCTCTCTGCGATTATTGCAAGGTGTTCACAGCTCTCTTTGTTTCACTTAATTCTAGCTCAGTTTTCTTCACTCGTGTTTCCAAGTTTGCCATTTTATTCAAAATGTCCTCGAATTTCATCATTCGTTTGTCCATAACATCAAGTTTGTTCATCTTCTCGTTTAATAATTCCAGCATTTTGTTAATCCCACTAAGTTCTTTGCTATACGAAGATTCCTTCTCTTCTTCATTTATTACTTCGAGACTAGTCCTGAGTACGCTACCCGTTTCGTTTAAAGTACACATATTGAAATCACACTGTACGATTTTGAGAACTAATCACTCACACTTTAGACAAAGGAATCCAATATGCGATGTTCAAAAATGACTAACACAACATTGATTTTGTAATTTTCACGTCGTCCCCGTAAACTTCCCGACAAGATATAAATCCATGTCAAAAATCTTCGCAAAAATGTTCCTCAAATTAGCACTTTCTTAGATTTTTCTCTGAAATCTCGGAGATGGCAAAAAAACTACGTCCACTCCATTGTACTGACCTTGACCTTCTATAGAAGACGGTAATTTACGATTAAACAAGAACAGTTTCCAAGTAATCGTCCGAGCTAGAGGAGGTTTAACAACAACACAGCTAGCTCGTGCATCAACCAGGGAACGTAATTTCCTGGTCGACAATGCAATCGTGTTTCTACAGATAGGCGGTAACGATATAAGAGCGAACTGTGACATAAGGAATATTGTAAATGCAATTACATCGTTTGCAGAATACCTTATTCATGTCAAGAACGTTAGAGTCGTTCTGATTGGACAACTATTGTGGCGTAATCCGGACAGAGTTGGTACCTCCTATAATACCCATATAGTTGAAATCAACAAAGCATTAGATCAATGGTGTGGTCGCTCAGCCTTCCCATTAAAGTTTTGGAAACATAGAGGATTCTGGAACTCCAGCTTACACCATTTGGCCAGCGATGGTGTGCATCTCAACAGAGTGCATATGCACAAGTACCTGCAGAGCTTAAAGAGTGCTGTCCTCCATGCTTCTCGGCAGTATTAAAAGAGGTGTAATCTCAATTTGAGATCTTCTGTATTTGGAGATAAGTATCTCTAGATGAAATTGATATGTCAATAAGTTTTATAAAAATGTTATATCAGACTAAATCACTAATTAATCAATATTGCAGTGGCGGAGTTGGTTGCAAATTGCAAACCATTAGTTCAATATACATGTCCACATGATGATATTTAATGCCGGAGAGCATACTTACTGAGATTCTGATATTCATGAATTAAATTATCAATATATTAACTTTGGCTATAAGTATAATCATAATTATAATACGGCTAAGCTGTCTAAGGCTACGTTCATAGTTCATTGATAAATTATCTAATACTAGCTTGAATTTTGTGTGCGATTTTAGGTACATATACAATGTATTGTACAATTAACAACGAACAATAATGACACCCATGCATGTGGGTATTGTCTTGTTTTGCATTTATTTGGCCATCAACCCTAATCACGCTGCATCATCAAGAGGGTGTGCCAATTGTACATATTGTACAATTTTTTACTAATATGATGATTGCTAAATTTATCATAATACTTATTATATTACATAATCACTCATGCTAGGTACAGGTTCAGGTGCATGTACATATTGTATTTTATTTTTATAATAATAATTAATGTCACACCAAATTAGTAAGACATCTTTACATATTGTACAAACTAATATTTATTACCATACATGTAGCTAATTTATAGCATCACCAGATTGGTGAGGCCACAGTACACATTGTACGAATTATTATTACCATACCTATTGCTTGACATCACCAGATTGGTGAGGCCACAGTACATATTGTACAAATTATTATTACCATACCTATTGCTTGGCATCACCAGATTGGTGAGGTCACAGTACACATTGTACAAATTATTATTACCATACCTATTGCTTGGCATCACCATATTGGTGAGGCCACATTACACATTGTACAAATGAATATTACCAAGAGTTCAGCATTTGGCTGCTCATCATTTTATGTGTGAAGTTGTTTTCAGGGGTTCAGTATATGGCTGCCTCTATTTTCATGTAGTGCATATTCAAGATATAGCCAAACAATGTGTAACTAAATATTATTGCGTTGAATACTTTGTTATTAATACAGGTTTAGTTAGGGTTCAGCGTATGGCTGCTCTTTACTTCCTTGTGTTGTTCTGCAGGAGTTAAGGATATGCCTTTTATGCATATCATTGAACAATATTACACGGTATAGCTTTGTAACTTTGTACATGAGACAGCATCTTGATAATTCAATTTTCATGAATATAGTAGCTTTACAGTTTGTATTAAGAGTTCAGTTATGAAAGCTTTTATCTATGAACATGTATTTTGTAAGATTTATGTATGGATTTATGTATGGTTGTTATCTGTTTGAATTATTGATACTCAAATTCTGTATGGGTAATGCTACATAGTTCCATTTTGAACTACTATTTACTGACTGATTGTATTGCATTGTGGAACCACTTAATGCTTTAAATTTACACTAGAGTTATTGCATATTGTAGCCTTTCCTTGTATGGCGCTCATCAACTGTCTTGTCAGTTGATTGTGGCCTTATTTTGTGCGCCATCTTCTCGCTGTACCTGTAAAGTGGGACTGGACCGATTCACATGAACTTGCATTTACAAAGATCAAAGACATCTTAGCCTCTGACCAAGTGCTCTGTCATTAAAACCCGGATATGCCACTGAAACTAGCGTGTGATGCCTCACCGTATGGCATCGGATGTGTGCTATCTCATACTTTTCGAGACGGAAGTGAACGACCGATAGCATTTGCCTCACGTACGCTCAAGAAAGCTGAACGTGGATACTCGCAGATAGACAAAGAAGCGCTATCACTCTACTGGGGTATACAGAAATTCAATACCTACCTATATGGAAAACACTTCACGTAAGTAACGGACCACAAGCCCTTGCTTAGTATATTTAGTCCATCAAAGGCATTACCAGCAATGACAGCTGCACGTTTACAGCGATACGCAGTTTTCCTAGCAGGACATTCATATGACATTGTTTATAAAAATACAACTAGTCATGCAAATGCAGATGCATTTTCCCGCCTGCCATTGAAACTTCAAAAAAAAAAAAAACGAGGAGGATGAGACTGACGAACTAAACATGTTCTACAATTCTCAGTTCGACCCTTTACCCGTGACATCCGAACAAATTCGGAATGCGACTAGACGAGATCCGGAGCTATCCGTAATACTCGACTGTGTCACAACTGGAAATTTCCCAGAAAGTATAAATCTTAATCTAAAGCCATACATACAACGTAAGGAGGAACTATCATTACACCAAGGATGTTTATTGTGGGGAAATCGTGTCGTAGTTCCCGAACTACTCCGCAGTAAAGTGCTAGACGAAATACATTCTGGACATCTCGGAATAGTCCGAATGAAAGCACAGGCTCGTTCCTATGTATGGTGGCCTAACATAGACAGTGACCTGGAACAAACTTGCCGTTCGTGTTCAGGTTGCACCGCGGCGCAACATCAACCTACAGCTGCTCCAGTACATCCATGGAATTGGCCGGATACCCCTTGGTATCGTGTGCACATAGACTTCGCAGGCCCGTTTAAGAACGCGATGTACTTGATTGTGATTGATGCTCATTCAAAGTGGCCAGAGATCTTTATTATGAATTCTACCACTGCGTCCGCGACTGTAAGAGTTTTGCGAAATTTATTCACGAGACAAGGCGTTCCAAGTGAAGTTGTGTCCGATAATGGGCCGCAGTTCATATCAGAAGAATTCAAGCAGTTTATGACCGTAAACGGGATTCAACACATTCGCAGTGCACCTTATCACCCTCGCACTAATGGCCAAGCAGAACGTTTTGTGCAAACCTTTAAACGTGCGTTAAAGAGTGCCGGTAAGCATTCAAATCTGCATCAGGAATTGTGTGCGTTTCTTCTGAAATACCGAATGACGCCACATGCGACAACCAACGAAACGCCATCTATGCGTCTATACGGCAGAAATATTCGTACAAGACTTGATCTCATAAAACCAGACACTACCGATGTAGTTAAACGAAAACAACACATACCGCCTAAACACGTCGGTACCAAAATCCGTGAATTCGGACTAGGACAGAAAGTTGCTGTTCGTGATTATCGAGAAGGGAGAAAATGGGCATCTGGTGTTATAAGTGAACAAACTGGCCCACTTTCATACAAGGTAAACATGGGAAATGGAAATGTTTGGCGTAGACATGTCGATCAAATGTGTAGCACTAGCGCAACCGTACAGGAAGCAGAACCATCCATATCTATCAATATTCCGCAAAGTTTGTCCGACAGTCAGACAACCGATGACGGTAGAGCTAAACAGTCAAAATCACCTGACACTTCTAACGTATCCAATCAACAACCAACATCTATTCCCGCGCAGCAAATCCCGCAACAACAGCATCGTAGATATCCACAAAGGATCCGTAAACCACCGAACCGCATGGACCTATAGTGAGCTTGTTTTATGAATCCGGTGAATGGTTGCTAGTGTAGGGCATAATAATCCCTTGGCACCATTTAGGAACCTCTGACGGTTCCAGTGTATATGTGTTCATTTGTTGTTCAGTATTCATTATTGTGTTTCTAGTCTAAGTAGATGGTAGCAAGTGTTACAGGGCATGTTCTGTTAGCTATTTTTTTATAATCTTAACTCTTATAGAGTTATCTCGCTTTGTCCATTGATTTTTCCATATTAGAACTCTTATTTGTTGAAAACCAAAAATTGCTTTTATTTTTATGCAAATTCGATAATGTTCAACATCCTGTCAGTAATTTTCTCTCATTGCTTTTCTATATTTTGGCCTGCTACGGAGTAAGTAAATTTTTTATTACTTTGTCATATTATTATTACTATATTAATCTATCCGCTTATTGTCTCTTGTGTATGTTAAAGGCTAATTTTGATATTTTATTTTGTCAATCTATCCTTTGCATATCAGCAGACGTTCAGACCACATGTTTTAGAAAATTTGTTATTTTCGTTTATACTACTAGTCATTGATTATTATGCTTTTCTAAACATTTTATCAGTAAAATTATGCATTTATCTTTGAAATTTATTAGTAAATCTGTTCTTAATGTTATTCTGTCAAAATTACCAAAGTATGGAAAGCTGTTGTTGTCATAAATGTTATATATCTCAGATTGCTAAATGCATGGAAACCCATAAGTGTCAAAATGTACTTTGTATTAGTTTTTTGGCAATTTTTTACATCTTGATGTTCTTAAACCATTTGCTATGTGTCAAAATGTATTTTTATGATTCATGAGTGACTTAATTATTCTATGCTCTGTTAGATACTTGACAAATTTTACATTGTAATTTTCTTTACTTTCAGTATTTTACCACTCACTCACTCACACACTCACAAGCTTATCGTCACATCTGGATAGTATTCAGACTTCATGTACATCTGCTCCGGCATCATGAACAACCAATTTTACCTTTGAATAAAGGAATTGAACTTTATAAATTTGTTCATATTGTACTGGCTGCATATACTACATCATGTGTTTTCATAGGACTTGTGACCGGTTCACTATCTGTCTATGATTCAATCAGATTCCATCTCTGTCTAGGGCAGAATAGTAAAATATCCTCCAGGCTGTTTCATCTGCTATAAATTGAATTTCTACAATGGCATCACACTATGATCAAGACAACGATCCTATGGAAGCTGACTCTAAAAGCAGCCGCACACGAACTCTAACTGCTAGAGGTCTTTACATCTACGATTCTAACTTCGCTAAGAAGAAGGAAGAGATCCACAATGTGTGGAAGGAAATAGAAGAAATATCAAAGGCTTCTTTAAATAAAGACAATACTAGAGACCTTCAATGTTCCCTTGAAGAAATTAAAGAAACTTGTGTGAAAAACACATATCTTTGTCCCAACAGTTAATCAACTTTTGTGAGAAAACTAAGACAGCTGATAGCATTCAAGCTGCAGAGACACAGCGTATGACAAATTTTGGATGTGAAATCCTTATAAAATCTATGATTCGTCAAATTGAAAGCAGAATTGAAGACATATCAGATCGCACATCTGTTCGTTCTACGGGTAGTAAAAAATCTCGTGCATCTAGTGGTACTCACTCCGCAGCTTCAAGTAACCAAAGTACTGCCATTAAGCTAAGAGCTAAAGCTGAAGCGGCAAAGGCTAGACTCAAATATGCAGAGATGGAAGCCGAGCTAAAAAGGAAAACCGCCTTGTTAGAACAAAATCACGCTTTAGAAGAAGCTAATGTAAAGCGCCAAAAGGCTGACATATCCGTAGATTTAGAGTTGATCTCACAGAAATGCGAATTAGCTGCTGCTGAAGCCGAGGCCCAAGCGTTTGAAACTTGTGAGCAGGAAAGTGAATTTGCTCACTCTTTAAAAACTATCGCGAGTGTAGACTCTCATAAACGTGTTACAGAATATGTGGCAAGACATGTATCTCAAGAGCATCAAACTACAGAAACTAACGACGTCAATAATAACGAGAATAAACCTTATCTTAATCCACAGGCGCATGAATTCCAGCCCCGTAATATTCTATCTCGTGATGTGCCGCTTAATGATACTACGGCACATAATACATTTACATGCAATTCTCCTCCTTGCGTTACTTTGCCGCCAGAAACCCACTGGACTCGGTCAAATCATATTCCGCCACTTACAAGTAATACTCAGCAGCATGATAATACACGTGATTTTACACATTACCTTCTAAAAAGGGACATGCTTTCATCAAGACTATCATCATTTGATGACAAACCTGAAAACTATTTAGTGTGGAAACAATCATTTAAAACGGTAATGACTGAACTATGTGTTACACCCTTAGAAGAGCTTGACTTCTTATTAAAGTGGACTGGACCTGAATCCAAACGTCATGTGCAAAGTATAAAAAGCGCCAATATTTCTGATGTTACAAGAGGCCTTCAAAGGGCTTGGGATCGTCTCGAGGAGCGATATGGCTGTCCTGAAATGATAGAAGCTTCTATCAAAATTCATGTTAATTCGTTTCCGAATATAAGCAACAGTCCTAAAGACTCTAAAAGGCTCTATGAGTTAGCTGATCTTGTAGCTGAAATTGAATCTCTTAAATTAGATCCGAAAATGTCATCACTTCTTGGACATTATGATTCATCAACTGGTGTTACTCCTATCGTAAACAAACTACCGTATAATCTAAGAGAAAAATGGACAAACTCTGCCATCAAATACATGAAAGAGCGTCGAGTACCATATCCGCCATTTCATCACTTTGCTGAATTTCTAAGGCAACAAAGCAGTATCAGAAACAATCCAAGCTTTGTGTATGATGTCTCACCCGCGCAGCACAACAAGTCATTTCACAAAAATGCGAAAAAAGAACCTGTGAACGTTAAAAAGACTGAGACTTCAAAAGTTCAATCTGTACCGTCAAATTCTACGCAAGCAAACTCATCTGTGTCCGATATGCGTAAGTGTCCGATACACCACACAGATCATGCTTTAAATAAGTGCCGTGCGTTCAGAGAAATCTATCCAAGAGCGAATGCAATTCCTCAAGGAAAACAAAATTTGTACAAAGTGCTGTACGTCAACTTCTCATATCAGCAAAGACTGTAAAAAGAAAATATATTGCAAAATATGTGAAAGTGATACGCATCCTACAGCGCTCCATGTTGATACTAACTCGCAAGAAAGTGCACCGCTCCGTCAGTCCATCGAAAAGCATGGCGGGGAGCCTGCTAGTTCAACATTTTGTACTCAGATATGTATACAATTTGCTGGAAAATCTTGTTCCAAAATTTTGCTTGCAAACATTAGCTCATCTGACAATCCGAATATATCTATTCGTTCATATGTTATGATTGATGACCAAAGTGACAGTTCTTTGGCCAGTTCTCATCTCTTTGACAGTCTTCAAATTCTTGGAGAGGAAATAAGATATGAACTTACTTCGTGTTCTGGTACATCTACTGTAGTAGGAAAACGTGCTCATAACATAGTCGTTGAGTCGCTAGACGGATCATGTAAGCTAAACATACCCACCGTTACTGAGTGTCCGAACTTGCCTAATAATAGACATGAAATTCCTACGCCTGAAATAGCTGAAAATTTTCTGCATCTGTGCGACATTAAGCACCACATACCTGATATCGATGACAAAGCTAGCATCGTGTTGCTCATTGGACGCGACGTCATAAAAGCACATCATGTTTTAGACCAACGTATAGGGTCAGATAACAGTCCGTATGCTCAAAGGTTGCCGCTTGGTTGGACCATTATTGGAGAGAGCTGCATAGGTAAAACGCACTTACCTGTTCAGTACAATGTAATGAAAACTCATGTTTTACCATCTGGTCGTCATTCTTTACTTGAGCCGTGCAACAATCAGTTCAGAATTCAAGATGAATCGGAATTACTCGGACAAAATGTGTTCATTAAAACCAAAGATGATGACAAATCTGGTTTTTCCATTGACGATAAGGAATTCCTTAAGATTGCAAACTCTCAATTCTACAGAGACGATGAGGGTAATTGGGTTTGCCCCCTTCCGTTCAAAAAAGAACGACCGATTTTACAAAACAACTACTCACTTGCATTTAAACGAGCTAAATCCTTGGACTATTCTTTGCTTAAGGATCCAGTAAAGCATGAGAAGTTTTGCGTTTTCATGGAGAATATGCTTACCAGTGGACATGCTGAAAGGGCACCACCTCTGAAGGAAGGAGAGGAAGCATGGTATATACCCATCTTTAGTGTATATCATCCACGTAAAAACGACCAGCTTCGTATAGTTTTCGATTCGTCGGCCAAATACAACGATATTTCGTTAAATGATGTTCTCTACTCTGGACCCGATTTAACGAATAGCTTACTAGGAATCTTACTGCGCTTCAGACGTGAACAAGTTGCTATTCTTGCTGACATTGAAAAGATGTTTTATTGCTTTAAGGTCTGTCCGGAACATAGAAATTACCTGCGCTTTTTGTGGCACGATAATAATGACATAAACAATCCGCTAGTGGATTACCGCATGTGTGTCCATGTCTTTGGAAATACAGCATCGCCTGCCGTTGCAACATATGGACTTCGCCTTACAGCAAACCGTTCTTCACAAGGTCAAGATGTAATTGATTTTGTTTCAAAAGACTTTTATGTTGATGATGGACTTACCTCATTACCAACTGTCAATGAAGCAGTTGATCTTCTGAGCCGAACTCGGGAAACACTTAAAAAGGAAGGCAATCTTCGTTTGCATAAGATTGCTTCTAATCGTCAGGAAGTCATGAAAGCCTTTCCGCCTGATGACTTGGCTAAAGAACTCAAGAACTTGGAATTTGGTCAAGAAACATTGCCTGTCCAACGTAGCCTTGGAGTAGCATGGAATCTAGAGTCTGACGCGTTTATATTTCGCATTGAATCTCTTAGCAAGCAGTTCTCTCGAAGAGGCGTACTCTCAACAATAAACTCGATATTTGATCCACTAGGATTCCTTGCGCCAGTTGTCATAAAAGGAAAACAGCTCATGCGTGATATTGTTAATTCAACAAGCAACTGGGATGAACCTTTACCGCACCATCATCTTAGTGCCTGGGAACTATGGACCAGTTCTCTCAGTGACCTACATACACTTCAAATTCCTCGCACTTACTTTCAAGATTCCTGGATGCTTTCAAACGACAAAACTATTCATATTTTTGCTGATGCATCAGAGAGAGCAATTGCAGCCGTAGGTTATACATTGCATTCGATTTCACCGGAAACAAAGTCAATTGGTTTTCTCTTGGGAAGAGCTAAAGTGGCACCGCTCCATGGCCACACAATACCGCGCCTGGAACTCTGTGCAGCCTTGCTTGCTGTTGATATTGCCAATTCTATTTCAACTCATCTGGACATGAGCATTAGTGATATGTCATTTTATACCGACAGCAGGGTCGTCCTAGGATATATATATAACTCATCCCGCCGGTTCTATACTTATGTGGCAAACCGCGTCGAAAAGATTCGTTCTGTCACGCATCCTAGTCAATGGCGTTATGTACAAACCGACCGCAATCCTGCAGACCAAGCCACCCGCTCAGTTGAAGCAAAAGACTTGCAAAATAGCTCTTGGCTTCATGGTCCCGAGTTCTTGCTCACTGAATCTTCTACTCATGAGGAGTCGTTCAATATGCTGGATCCCGCTAGTGATAAGGAGGTTAGACCTCTTGTGCAATCGTTCAAAGTACAAGTAGACCGTTCCACTCTGTTGGACACTGAGCGCTTCAGAAACTTTTCATCTTGGAGACGACTCGTTCAGGCCTTCGCGACTCTCAAATTCAAGGCACGCAAATTTAAGCGATCAGAAGACATTACTTCAATCGATGCCTACAAAGCCGCAGAACAGTTCATTATCAAAACAGTACAGCATGAAGTGTATGCTAGTGAACTCCAATCTTTAAACAAAGGAAAGCCTATTCCGAAAAATAGCTCTATTCTTTCATTGAACCCAATACTCGACTCCCATGGAATGGTACGTGTCGGAGGACGTTTCAACAAAACCTCTCTACCAGTTACACTTAAAAATCCGTTGCTCATTCCTGGTCGTCATTATCTTGCTACTTTGCTCATCCGTCACTTTCATGAAGAGACAAAGCACCAAGGACGACATATTACAGAAGGTGCTATCAGAGAATCTGGCTTTTGGATAACCGGAGGGAAAAGACTAATTTCATCAATGCTTCATAAATGCGTGATTTGTAAGAAACTCCGAGGCAAGTTTGCATTTCAGAAAATGGCAGACCTCCCATGTGACCGTCTTGAGCCTTCACCGCCATTCACTTTTGTTGGCGTAGACGCATTCGGACCTCTTAGTGTTGTTACTCGCCGTACAAGAGGTGGAAGTGCTAGCTCTAAAAGATGGGGAATCCTCTTTACGTGTCTTGTGACCAGAGCCATTCACGTAGAACTGGTAGACTCAATGAGTTCACCAGCATTTATCAATGCCCTCAGAAGATTTGTTGCTGTTCGGGGTAAGGTGACGATTTTCCGTTCAGACCAAGGAACAAACTTTATTGGAGCTCTCGATGACTTAAATATTGATGCCGTAAACATAGATGACCCTCCTATGAAGGAATACCTCTTCCGTTCTCAAACTAAATGGATTTTCAACCCTCCCCATACACCTCATATGGGAGGTGTATGGGAACGCATGATTGGTGTTGTAAAGAAGGTACTAAATTCTATTCTTCGTGGTAATACTGTCAACAACCTCACTCATGATGTCCTTTCAACCTTCATGGCTGAAGCTTGCGCCAAAGTCAATGCTCGTCCACTTGTTCCTGTGTCATCCGATCCTGATTGTCCGTTTATCCTGTCGCTTTCAATATTGCTTATGCAGAAAGTTGGAGATGTCACTGACTGCGAAATGGCTAAAGACATTGACCATAAGGATTTGTATCGCAGTGAATGGAAACGAGTTCAGTCACTAGCAGACATGTTTTGGCGTCGATGGAAAACCGAATACATGCACAGTCTTCAGAACCGTAAAAAGTGGAACCAGGAAGGTCCGAATATCTCCGTAAATGATATTGTTCTTCTGAAAGACTCCGAGTGCAGCAGAAACCAATGGCCCATGTCTGTGGTGGATGAAGTGTATCCGAGTGAAGACAATCGCGTTAGCAAAGTCAAAGTCCGTACAGTCAAGGATGGAAAAACTTCTTACTTTGTTAGACCAGTTAAAGAACTGGTACCTCTTTTATCTGTATACTGACATTAATGCTTTTGATAGCATCACTATCAATTATGTTTAAACTTTGTTGAATAACTTTACCAGTGAATTGTGTTCACACTTCAGACGGGGAGTGTTCTGTTAGCTATTTTTTTTTATAATCTTAACTCTGATAGAGTTATCTCGCTTTGTCCATTGATTTTTTCCATATTAGAACTCTTATTTGTTGAAAACCAAAAATTGCTTTTATTTTTTATGCAAATTCGATAATGTTCCACATCCTGTCAGTAATTTTCTCTCATTGCTTTTCTATATTTTGGCCTGCTACGGAGTAAGTAAATTTTTTATTACTTTGTCATATTATTATTACTATATTAATCTATCCGCTTATTGTCTCTTGTGTATGTTAAAAGCTAATTTTGATATTTTATTTTGTCAATCTATCCTTTGCATATCAGCAGACGTTCAGACCACATGTTTTAGAAAATTTGTTATTTTCGTTTATACTACTAGTCATTGATTATTATGCTTTTCTAAACATATTATCAGTAAAATTATGCATTTATCTTTGAAATTTATAAGTAAATCTGTTCTTAATGTTATTCTGTCAAAATTTCCAAAGTATGGAAAGCTGTTGTTGTCATAAATGTTATATATCTCAGATTGCTAAATGCATGGAAACCCATAAGTGTCAAAATGTACTTTTTATTAGTTTTTTGGCAATTTTTTACATCTTGATGTTCTTAAACCATTTGCTATGTGTCAAAATGTATTTTTATGATTCATGAGTGACTTAATTATTCTATGCTCTGTTAGATACTTGACAAATTTTACATTGTAATTTTCTTTACTTTCAGTATTTTACCACTCACTCACTCACACTTTCACAAGCTTATCGTCACATCTGGATAGTATTCAGACTTCATGTACATCTGCTCCGGCATCATGAACAACCAATTTTACCTTTGAATAAAGGAATTGAACTTTATAAATTTGTTCATATTGTACTGGCTGCATATACTACATCATGTGTTTTCATAGGACTTGTGACCGGTTCACTATCTATGATTCAATCAGATTCCATCTCTGTCTAGGGCAGAATATGGGGATTTGATGGCAATATGTGTGCCATCTATAGCACCCAACACACCTGGAAATCCGGCTTTAGTTTTGAAACTATTTATAATGGCTAGCTTCTCAATATCTGTTGGCCATGAAATAAACTTCTTACATAAAGATGTGCTGAACACATTTAACATTTTTCTATTGTGTTCGAGAAACGTTGAGTCCTGAATATCAAAGCGATCCGATATTGAACGGATAGTCTCTTGTGTTCCTATATACCATAAACTCATTAGAAGGTCTTTTTCAGGTGGTACTTGTGGTCTTCCGGCAGTTGCTTGGGCAAATTCTTCAAGACCTCCAAGATGAGTCAAAATCAGTTCAAAAGTCTCTCTTGATACCCTGAACATCCTCTTAAAACCATCAGGTAAATACATTGGAACCACATCTTCAACATATCCACTCACTTTATGACGGTCCTCTCTATTTCTGAAATAAAAATACAATAAATGAATAGTAATAAGTACACAACATGTACATGTATCTTGTATAATGTAAGGAGAAGTCTAATGTGACAAATACATGTACCTCCGAGGCAATGGAGTTCAAGCCTGACCCTTATCAGTTTGATCTAGTACATCAATTTGACCACAGGAACCAGTCGTTTGGTTTGTTGTCTGTGGAATCTGCTACTGTCTTAAAATTGATAATTGCTGTCTTGTCAGAAAGTCATTAGTTATTGCCTTGAGGGCAATATATGCAAATACAGGAAAAAAGAAATTTCAATGATTGTCTACTGTGACCTTGGATCAAAGTCATGGCACACCGACTCACCACAAGGAATGTTTGTCTGAAATATAAAAGCGACATTAAACAAATATGGCCTGGACAAAAAAAAAATCATCGTATGATAGCCTATTTTCCAATTACATGATCTAAGCGGCCCAATTCCAGAAATACTGCTGTTTCCTTGACATTTGCATTGTGATGTTGATTATATAAATAGTGACATCATATTAAATCTAAAACGAACGTCACACAAAGCAAACTCCCGGGATTGGAAACAATTGCATATCGCGTCTAGGATCGCTTGCATAATCTAGACTAGTCTATTGCATATGTATTATCAGCTTGACCTTGATCAGTTGATGTCTTGACCTTGGGTGAATTTGATATGACAGGCCTACATGTACATTCTATAAGAAGGCGATCACAGTTATGAACGTCAAGGGTCATATGAAATATTATTTCTTCATTATGTTGATTTGCCTACACTTATATTTTATTCTTACATATAAATTAATCCAAATATGCGAAAATTATAAAAATTCATATCTATTTCCCCATAACTTCGATTTAGCTTGGGGTTCAGCAGCCATTAAGACAACTCTCTGGTATTTATATATATTTATCTATATTCTTATAATTAAATTTTCGCATGTTTTGGTTGGTGTGTGTCAATATGTGTAAGGCTAATCAATATAATGACGAAATAATATTCCATATGGCCCTTGGCGTGCCTTGGCTTAACCGTGACCTTCAATTCTCCCTTGTCGTTCATTAGTATGACCATGAACAGACTATTTCTACCAATTCTGGGATAGTCTCATAGACCATTCTGGCGATTCTATTTTACGGCGATTTTTAGACTTAATATCGGGCATAGCATTGAAAGTAAACACTTATCAAGATACAGGTCTATGGTTTGACCAACCATGCAATGATTAAACTGCTCGCTGTTCATAAAATTTAATTACACATCCGATCTACATCCTCTGTTCCTTTGCTCATTGACTCTCATTAACCCTTTGAGATTTGATGCGACTTTTAAATCTAATCGCTATGTAAACAGCAGGAGATGCATCTTTTTTAAAGATATGAATTTGTGTAATTAGAACATATACTATTGTCTATGACAAGTCATTTTGTGGGTTTTAACACAATTTTATAACATCCCAGACAGTAGACATGTGTTCTCCTCATGTGGTATAATATAATGTCTTTATCATAGTTGTCCATCATAAATTCACAGTAACTATATTAATGTCACAGCAGGCAGTTCAAAGATTAGATCTTATTGGCATCTGCAGCATATGAGATGACAGCTGCTATTACTTACAATTATCCGTCATGAAATTATGCAAATCAATCTAAAACGTAGGAGTATCTCCCTTATGCATAGTTCTGTCCTTAGATTGATTCTTTGGTTCACTTTTTCGGTTATTTTGGTTTTAATACTGCTCCTCAAATATTTATATAATATGAGAATTTCAACCATTCGGAAGCGAGCATCACTGAAGAGACATAAGCTGTCGAAATGCGCATCTGGTGCACAAAATTAGAAGGTATATATATGTTTTATATTTATTATATCTACTATGGCTACCTAAGTAACTGTTTGTTATCTGCATTAATCTGTTCATCCAAAGGCATAGTAACAAGGGAAGGGGGGGGGGGTTGGGTTGTTTAGCCCCCACATATTTGAAACAAAATTGATACATGTATGATAGAGAAACAGCCATTATCACACACTTATGCATTCATTCATTTATCTCTTGTTATCGAATATTGTTATATTCCAGTGATTATAATTCCCGTATTGACGGAGTACTAGTAGTCCTCCTTCACAGGAAGCTTAGTCTTATATCATACTTTGTAGCACAATTTTTGGGTTCAAATTTGAAATGTAAAATTGCAAACTATGCTACTGTTATAAAATAGATCATTAATTATTACATGTATCTATAAAATAAATGTTCATTTGTATGTATGTTAATGATTTTTGTATTAAATGTTAATTTAAAAATTAGTACTAACCTATAAATTAGTAAGGTATGTATTGATTAAACCAGTATTTAAAGCATTTATCGCAATATTTCTAATATTTTTTTCTTGCAATTGCCTTATTATATAACTAGATGAAAAATGATGCCCGAAGGAGACATGCATTCTTGATTTTTATCAGTGTGTGTTCCTCATTTCATGGGCTTCCCTTGTTTGAAATAATATCATTGTAGGTCAAGAGGTGATATGAACAGTCCATGAAAGTTATTGTCTTTGGCTATCAATGGATGGACAGATAGACATGGTGAATTCTTCTATATAACTTCATGGAAAGGGGAAATAAATATGCTTTTAAAACTTTGTTAGCACTAAATACTTAACTGAGCTGCAATTAAAAACAATATTTCAACTTAAAATTTTTAAAAATTATTCCTGAGATTCCAGGAAAGTATCGAGTCAGATTTAATGATGTTGGTGACAACAATCTAGTGCCATACGATGGGACACTTTTTGTGATTGCAGGCAAGGCCCAGCAACATTGTCTCTATGGGTGTGATAAACATATGAGTCTAAAAGAAAGTAATAAAGAAGCCAAACATCACTTTAACATGAAAAGATGTAAATCTACTTGAACAGAGTCAATGTCAGTTTTTCTGTATTGCATAATTTCAACATTAACAAGATGTGATCGTGAAACACAGACGCCCCAGTATGACAGCGAAGAAAGGCAGAAAAAAATATTTCATGAAACTAGGTTAAAGGCCAAGGTCGTGGTACAATTGTATCAAAAGAAACGTTAGAAAGGTTTTGTCACAAAGCATGCACATGTGAAAAATCAAAGCTTTATCACTAAAAACAAGATGCGTTTGTGAAACACAAATGCCCCTGGTGGCAATGAAGATCAAATAAGGCAAATTTTGAAATGTAGGACAAAAATCACGGTCAAGGTCGCAAGGTCATTGACCTTGGAGTTATTTGAAAGGGTTCATTATTTGAATATGTATGCCAAATATGAATCCTACATGTCAAATTGTGCAAAATTTATTGTATTGTAGTATAAAGGTCAAGGTCATTGACCTTGGTCTCATTTGAAAGGGTTTCATTAGTTGATATGCATGTCAAATATTAGGTCTCTATGGCAAATAGTATTAAATTTATTGTATTTTGTGAAAAACGGGACAGAATTACGGACGAACGACTCAAACACTATATAACCCCGGACCTGTCAGACCGGGGGCATAAACATTCATTTCTCACTTACCCTTTGAAAGTTAGGGTCAAGGTTAAAGTTTTTGCCTCAGATACACAGACTAAAGATTATATGCCCTCAAATCTTAGACTAAGTGGTCAGAAAACGTTTTCACTAATAGTACATGTACATTATATATGGAATTTAAAGGTATCTTATCTAGGTACATGTACTGTGATGTAGTCATTCAGTTCTTTGATTTCTTAATGCCAATATAAAATTACAAACGTATGAATCATGCATTAAACATGAAATCAACTTGCACAATTTGTCAGTACATGCTGTCCACTAATTGGCAACAGGATAGTGTGACATTTCTATATTCGACTCCTATGGCATATCGGTAAATTAACTTGATGAATAAAACCAAGAAAAGGGCTGGTCTGATTCATTAATTTAGTTAAGCAGCTTGGCCTTCTTTTCACTGCACCAATTACAGTACTCTTCAACATTTACAAATTAGTCATTAATCCCTATAATTTTACCATCGATAAACCTGGCTAAATGTAGACTGTAGTTATTATTTCATGCAAAGACATGATTAAACGGTATGTCTTTGACATGGATGTCCATGAAATGAGGGCAGTATTGTCCCAGATTTGTGAACATCCTAATGTTTCTTCTTGTAGGTGTTTTTTCTTTCTTCTATACAGGTATATAACTACCGGTATATAACACCAAAGTCACCTCAGCTCAAGGTAAATTTAAGAGAATTCTTTTAACTCATTAACACACATAACAGCATATGCAGAACGAAGATAATTATGTAGCTCCATGTAAGGGATGCAGCTGTACATAACAGGTTGGCGTTTCACCTATCAGAGTAATTGGGAAACTCGGCATTGCACAACATGCAACAGAGCTGGACATTTAAGTAAACCACATCGATAGGAAAGCTAACTCCTTAGCAATGATGTCTCATACAATTTCTAATGAACATATGGAATTTGATCAATAAGTATCAATCAATTCTTTTTTATGCCCAAGGATTGGGAAAAAAGGGGGGGGGGGGCAATCTGATTAAAACTATGTCTTTTTTCCACTTCTCTATTTGTCCCATTGCAGATCAAGTTCTGGCGAAACCCCATAAGAGACCAAGTTCTAACTGACTCCGATGACGTTTCAGTCACCGAAACCGTTTTTACCTAAGGCTAATCAATGACTTTGCTAGGCACATGCTAGTGACGAAATATGTAACAAACACTGTTCAAAACCTACCTTGTAGGTCACACATGCTGGGGATATTAATTTTACTACTAGGAATGTGTAGCCTATCCACTGATTAACTGAAAATCAGTGTTCACCAGAACATGGCCCCTTACAGGGTTTTGCCAGATCTTAATCCGCAATGGTACAAATGAAGAAGTGGGAAAAAATATGGTTTAAATCAGATTGGATTTGGGGGCATCCTCTTTTTTTTTTTTTTTTGGCCTGTTTGTCTCTTTGCCAGTGGCAAAAAAAAACTTAAACATTATATGCATAACTTTTCAATAGTATGAGGTAGGGTATTCGGATTCCTTGAAACAAGACCTTTCAGTTGGTACAGTAATTTTTGACCACAAGACTTAGTCCGTGATCTTTGATCTACATTTCCAAAACTTTATCATGGGTTATTTGACCTACCGGGTATTTGGACTCTGTTTTTGCTGGGGACATCTGTATTTCACAAACACATCTTTATGTTGTTGTTTTTTTCATAAGAAGTATTTGATGTTGAATTTCTCTATAAATATTTCAGCAAAAGAAGAAAGGAAAAAATCGGTATGTCGAGGCTAATTGTAGGGGTGTAACGATTCACTGAAGTTTCGATACGATGTTCGATTCAAAATTTAAAATTTCGGGATCGGCATCATATAAATACGTCAACTTCCAAAACAGCTATGGCAGACGAATTAGTGACAGTAAATTATCCTGAATAATATGGCTTCAGAGAGCAACAACAATGTTGTCAAAATTAGGGATCCTCCTGCAAGTTACGGGAGTGGAGTCTGGAAATATTTTGGATTTCGCATAAATGTAAAACAGGGCAATGAAGTAATGGACAAAGAAAAAAAAACGGTGTGTAAAGTGTGTAACACCGATGTCAGTTATAAATCTGGCAATACCAGTAACATGTCAACGCATTTAAGGAGGAAACATTCAATATATACCAGTAATAATAACACCCCTTCAGCATCTAAATCTCATAGATCTGATACTACTAGTACTGCCACTGGTCAGTTACGACTGCAAGAAACTTTAGCATGTCAATCTAAATTCTCAAACAATTCTTCACGAGCTAGAGCAATCACAATGGCTGTTGCAGAGTTCATTGCAAAGGACATGAGACTTTACTAAGTGATTGCAAACACTGGGTTCCAACATCTCCTTAAGACCCTTGAACCAAGGTATACAATCCCAAGTAGGGCACATTTCTCGACCAAAGTCATGCATGCATTGGCTGATGTTGTCATAGGTAGAGTGAAGGAAAGTTTGAAGAGTGCTGAATATTTGGTGGACCTCTAGAAGAACAGTCTTATATTACAGTGACAGCATATTTTGTTGATCAGGACTATAAAATCGCTAACTTCATTCTACAAACAAGGCAGCTTAAAGAGAGCCACACTGCGTTCAACTTGGCCCATGTTCTAGAGGAATCTGTAAATGAATAGGGACATGGTTATTGTAGCCAAAACGTTTTGGATACGGATGGTGACACCATGGTATACTGAATACATTGCCATGCCAAGTTTAAGATATAATGGAGGTATGTACTTAAAATCTTCAGTCACCTTGGTTTATTACATACAGATACATAGCTTTATACTGTGCATATGTATCGTATCGAAAAGTATCGTATCGCAGCCAAAAACTTCAATACGTATCGTTACACCCCTAGCTAACTGTCTTGAGCTTTGGAAAGAAATTGGGCTTCCATTTGTCCTTGAATCACCCTAAAGGTCTGTACATAGTACCAACTTTTAGTGTTGCCTGTGAAGCATAGCAGCACATAGGGATCCCTTTATCCGATATCTGTCAATCCCCTTTTCTGTTTGTCCTGTAGTCACACTTTTCACATGGTAGTCACTGTGACCTTAACATAAATGCTTCAGCAGGCAAGCGACTCGTGTTCCGTGAACACTTTAGTATCTCACTCTCATAATTAAAGTAAATTTGTAAATTTATATAATTATGAATTTATATAAAATTCAGACTATGAGTAACCATGTAGCCAGTAAATATGAAAAAGATTCAAAGTATTGTTTTAACTGCTTTATTGCATTTCATTAGCTAGTCAGACGAGATACAAGAGAGAGAAGTAGTATATGCTGATGGAATCACTTCAAAGTTCTTTGAACATAGAAGTGATTCCACCATGCAAACAACAGAAAACCGACTTTGTCTCAAAGTTTGGAAGCTTCGAGATTGTAACTGCTGCTACTGAACAATTTGATGATCATACAGACGAGGTTGCACCTGATCTAGTTAATAACTATACAGTTCAGACTGACCCACAAATGCTTTCACTTCGGCAGCATTTAGATGTTATTATTTCATTTGATTGTAATATTTGCCTTGTCTGCAAAATTTGACACTAACTTACATTTTGTGACTTGGGTGTTTGTTTCTTTGAATTTACAATCATGCTTGTTTCTTTGAATTTACATTCATGCTGCTTCTATGCATGTGTAAAGAGGAAACACCCAACATCTGTCACAATTTTTTTATTTAGTATTCATCACAGAAGAAATCCGCGGTATGAACCGGAGGAAACGGATGAATCCGAGGAAGAGATACGGCCAACACAAAGGAGATTGTCATCAAGGAAATCAACAGCATATCGGGATCCTCCTGAAATATCATCGCCAGTACGCCCTATGTATAGGCCACAGAATTCTTTAAAAACATCCACAATGCCTTGCCCTTCAAAACAACTAAGTCCAGCTCATACAAAATCTCCACCAACCAGAGCAACTTTATTTAAAAACCTTGCACCTGTACGCCAAGGAACCAATCCAGGAATACATGGTTTATTACTTTGTGTTCTTGATTATCTTTAAAATTTTGCATTTTGCATGTAGAATTTGTGCTGACTTTCTGAGCATATACATGTAGTATAGCTGACAAAGGAGGTAGAGCTGTACGCATGCATGTATTTTCTTGGTCGGTTTTCCCCTCATCTCGTTTTGTGTCATTTTGTAACATTTCTGCATTTCATAAAAAAAAAAAACCCACTTCATTTTTTAAATGGCAGAAAATGAAGAGTAGATGGGGTAAAAAACTGTCATTGACATACACGTTTTCATCCTTTGAGTAAGGTATGAATTGGCTTTTTTCATTAGTTTCCAATAAGAACACTGAACTATTTTCGAACAAGCAATAGTCGACCTGCTCTTTTTATGCATACCGTAAGCATTGATATCACAATACCAATGACGGAAATGACATAATAAGCTTTATAAAGAATTCCAATAATTTTTGTTATTATTTCACTATTTCGGCACTTGAAAAAAAGATGCTGACTGCAGAAGGAATTAGGGCTAAGGGACCATTGGACACCAAATTGCTTCAAACCACACTCAAAAGAATGAGATGCGAGATGTAGAGGCTGGTGGTGATAAAGGATAATCAACAAAGTAATTTTTCCAGTCAGTTCAAAATTAGCACTAATGGACGCAGGAAAAACTTTAATGATAAAAAAAATTGGTGAGCATTGGACTCTTTACAAAATAATCAGTCACAACGGACAAAAAAATGTATATATAACATATGTACTTAACATTTCATGTTCCCCTTTAATACATTGATAGCATTTGGATAATGTAATAAACATTATTTTTCTCCAGTTTTTTTTTCTCTCTCAATATTTTATAAACTTAGAAAAGTTAATACAATATTTTCTAAATATTTAAATATTTTTTGGGAGTTTCAATTCATGACCTATTTTGACTCATATATTGAACGACACAAAAAAAGTTAAATGTTGATGAAGTCGTAGTTCTCATAAACATTTCCTATTTCAGATAAGAACATTGAAAACGATTGGAGGTGAAGACCTTAAGACAAGTGTTAGTCGACCCCTGGCACATATGTTTACCAATGATCTAGCGTAAGGAATAAATTGGAAGAGGAGTAAAAGTGGGACTTTCAACGCTTAAAATAACAGATCTGTTTCTTGGTCATTTGCATCCTTTCTACCTAAATTAATATTTAGCATCTATTAGTTGTAACATAATTACTTTTTAAGCAATCTGTACTTAAGCTTCCCTATCATAGCTTGCATCTTAAACTTTTCAAACTGTTTATGTGAAAATGTCTTTTTATTCAATGGACTTCAAGACTTGAATAACCCATTAGTACTTTTTCGTTGTTTACTTTATTAAGTGGATTTAGTTACTTCAATGCAAAGTGTTATCTAATTCATTTTTTTTGACAGAAATTAAGCACTGTAATTGGCATGTCGACCATGTATATCTTACACACAGTTCTTAGTTCATTATTATTATATGTTGTTTAACGTCGCACCGGGAATATTGCACCCATATGGCGACGATTACAATGCTCATATTAACATTATATAAATACAAATAACTTAAAATATTTGAAAAAAGACCAGCTTTAAATGTATATAATATATACAAATAAAAATGATACTAAAATCATTTTACAAATTCATATTACACATCGATACCATGATCAGAAATATATATATATATAACCATCCAATATACTATATTTTATTATACAAATTTACTTCTTTTAAAAATTCTATTACGTTCGTTATATTAACCCTCTCAAATAGCTCTTTCATATTATCTGCAGAAAAATAATTAATTCTAATATGTGCAGTATCTGCACAATCAAGTAAAATGTGTTTTACACTAAGTAGACATCCGCAAGGGATACTCTGGAGGGGGTTCTTCCTTTAACAGGTAAGAGTGCGTGATCCAAGAGTGTCCAATGCGGAGTCTACTAATTACAACTTCATCTTTTCGACGGTCATGAAAATAATGTGTTTTATTTTTAAATATTGGTTTGACCTCGTGAAGCTTATTATTATTTTCAAGATCCCAGGCTTCCTGAGATAAAGTATCGATATAATTTGATATTGAAATCTTAAAATCAGTATAAGGTATTTTTCCTACAACATTTGAATTATTTAAACCATCCTTCGCTGCTTTGTCAGCTTTATCATTACCTACAAGGCCCGTATGGCCAGGCACCCAACAAAATACAATGTCAAATTTCTTAGAGATAAGAAAATCTATCTTCTCCAGTATCCTCAATATATACGGATTGTTAACATTACGATGTTTTATAGCTTGGAGACACGACAAAGAATCTGAGAATATTATGCTTTTAGAAATTTTATTCTGTTCAACATGAACAAGTGATAGAAGTATAGCTTTTGATTCTGCTGTAGATATAGAAGCATTATTTGGTAAACGAATTGATAAAGATATATCTTTATCAGTTACTGCAGCAGCGGCGACTCTATCATCAACCTTAGAACCATCCGTAAAATATAATTTATGATTTGAATATGAAGACTTGATTTCTGAAAGGAGTTGTTGATATTAAATGGAAGCCGGTGTGGCCTAGTGGATAAGGTGCTCGGCTCGTGATCGAGAGGTCGCGGGTTCGACTCCCGCCCGGGGCACACCGGTGTTCTGTCTTTCGGATGAGACAGTAAAAACCGAGGTCCCGTGTCACGGTAGGCGTGGCACGTAAAAGATCCCTCACTGCTTCGGGTGGGTCCGTTGCAAAGGTCTAAATTTGTATGCAATGCATCAGGCAGATGCCGTCACCATATACGTGAAATAATCGTGGAGTGACGTAAAACAATAATCAAACAAACAAACAATAATATTTTTATTGGAATTAGTATTTATTTTCTTGTGATCTGATAATGTGAGTATAACTGTAGGTTTTCTCATCAGCCAAGGCGGTGAAGAAGGTATTTCATAATTTGTTACATGAGATAATGTTATGCCAGCCTGTACAATATGGGGTCTAATACGTAAACCTATATTTTTAATACAATTTTGTTTATTATTGTATAAAACTTCATGTTTAGGTTGAAATACACAGTCAAAAGCAGGATTTAATGGATTTGAATATAGTTTCGTTATGTATTGCAAGGTAAGTTTAAGTCTTCTCTCTTTTAAAGATGGTTCGCCTGCCTCAGCATATAAACTCTGCACAGGTGAGGTCCTGAAAGCACCAAGACTTAATCGTAAGTCTTGGTGATGTATGGTGTCCAGAAGCTGTAAATAAGACTTTCTGGCCGAACCATAAACAATACAACCATAGTCCAGCTTTGATCGGACCAGCGATCTATAAAGCTGAAGCAAGGTTGTACTTTTAGCACCCCATTCCGTACTAGATAAAACTTTTAAAATATCCAAGGTTTTAATACACCTAAGTTTCAAATATTTAATATGTGGTAAAAAAGATACACGATTATCAAATATAATTCCAAGGAACTTCACTTCTTTAACTACTTTTATTTGGTCTCCATCTAAGAAAAGCTCAAGGTCATTATGTTTACGTTTCATCTGACAAAAATGTACACAGGAGGTTTTATTTTTAGAAAATTTAAAACCGTTCTCCACAGACCATTTATATATATTATTTAAGCAAAGCTGCAATTTTCGCTCTATCAGATTCATATTTTTTCCACGACAACAAATAAGAAGGTCATCAACATATAATGATCCGTCAATGTCATTTTTCAAAACTTCTGCCACGCTATTAATTTTAATATTGAAAAGGGTAACAGAGAGAATACTTCCTTGGGGAACACCCATTTCCTGCTCGAATGTATCCGAAGTATGTGCTCCTAGACGAACATTAAAATGTCTATTTTTAAGAAAATTGGAAATAAAAATTGGCAAATTGCCACGTAAACCCATGGTATTTAAGTCTTTTAATATGCCATACTTCCAAGTGGTATCGTATGCCTTTTCCAGATCAAAGAATATAGAAACAACATGTTCTTTAGTAATAAATGCATCCCGAATATATGTTTCTAAACGAACAAGATGATCAGCTGTACTCCTTTGCTTCCTAAAACCGCACTGAATAGAAGTGATAAGATTATTATGCTCTAGGAACCAAATAAGTCTCTCATTTATCATTCTGTCTAATGTTTTACAAACACAGCTAGTAAGTGATATAGGCCGATAATTAATTGGATCAGTGTTATCTTTTCCAGGTTTTGGAATAGGAATTATTATAGAATCTTTCCAGGAATCTGGAAAATCTCCAGAACTCCAAATACGATTAAATATATCGAGCAAAATGTTAAGAGATTGAATGGGAAGATGCTTTATAATCTGATAGTGAATATCGTCTGGACCTACAGCAGTGTCATTTGATTTTTCCAAGGATGTAATCAATTCATCAATGGAAAATTTCTGGTTATAATCTTCATTATTAGAAGATTTAAAATTAAGTATTTTTTCGCTTCTGTTTTATACGTTTAAATTTTGGAAGGCAGTTATCTGATGAGGAGTTCTTATTAAAAGTGCGACCTAAACAGTTAGCTATATCATTTTTAGATGTTAAAACATGAGAATTATATTGCAGATGTTTAACATTATTGGAAGTATCTTTTCCTTTTATCTTCTTTATCATTTTCCATACTTTATTAGTAGGAGTTCGTGTGTTTATTTTAGAGACATATTTTCTCGATGACAATCGTTTACAATGGTTAATAGTACGCTTTGCAATAGCTCTAGTTTTGCGTACATTATTTAGATTTGTATTCAAGGGATGTCTTTTATATAGTTTTTCAGCCCTTTTACGTTCTTTGATGACATTTTTACAATCATCATCAAACCATGGATTATGTTTGTGTTTTGGAACTGCAGAGGTTTTTGGAATATTCTGTTCACAAATTTCAACCAGAGTATGTGTAAAAGTAAGTATAGGATCAGCTTCTTCTGAAAAGTTCACTGAATTTAGGTCTTGAAAGTCTTGCGACATGTTGGACACCTATACCATTTCTAACACAAGGACTTCCCCTTTTCAAAGTCGATCTTGTGTCTATCGAAACACTCTTTAGATCTACATAAGCGATGACAATCTTCACACTCCAACTGTTGTTCCTGTATACAGGGGTCTGTACAACACACGTTACAATGATTCGAACACGCATGTCTATCCGTGTTTGTGTATGGTTTTAGACAGAGTTGACAAAAATAGAAGTACCAAAGAACCCCGTAATGTTAACGATGCTATGAAAATGTTCATCGATGTGGTACACAAATACTTTTTTCACGTCTGTGGTTTGTGTACTGCTGACGTAGGAAAACGTATTACCTAACCCTGAGCTGACGACATAGATACCGACACCTAGATAATTCTCTAGTAATGGTATGTATGCATATGACAGAGGTTGTGACACATCAATCCGTAAGATGTTGCATATGTAGTTGACAAGAGTGGTGAGGGTTTTTTTCTGTTGTTTACGGTGACATATGCCGTAATTGAGGAGATTTTCCGCGTTATTGTTGTTGGGATTCTGTTCCTTGAATCTCGCATATTCTTGATTTGATATGATGCAAGATTTCGCATAGCCAATCAATACAGCACGTATCAGACACGTATTATCGGTGTTGCGTATTTGCACGATAGATCTCTTACATTTAATCGTATCCTTGATAGTGGAAAACGTCTTACCGTGTCCACCCCTCGGATATTGGATGGCTCCTACATCGATGACACAGGAGGAATCGAATGGTATGTTTTCGTTACTGTTCAGAACCAGCATGAGACTTTCCAACATTGCATCGGCATCCATCTTGGATGCAGTTCGAGTGGGGACAAATACCGGCGTGTCTAACTCTTGATTATGTATTGCCGCCCCCATAATGTCGTCCGGATGTAAATCTTGCTTCACTTTATCGATCATGGCTCGAAAGGCTTGTTTCAAGATATCTTGTACTTCCGACATCTTTTTATCGGTGAACATATCATCGGGAAAGGTTAATCGATAAGTAACATCGACGACCCCCATCTTTTTTCTTTGACGATTTTGATGTCATAGCCGTTGACTTTCCCACCACCTATCTGAAACGGGTTCTGAAGCGTGGTTACTAGATCGTCAGCCTCCATAAATTCACCATCAGCAATATCCGTAAAATCCAGTGTAGATATAGGAGATTGCGACGTAGCATCATCATCATCATCACCATGTCCCCCTACATCCATCTCTTCCGGCATCGAATCGATGTCGTGTACTCGATCGACGGTCGGAGGTCATCTGATCCTATAGTTTGTACGATATTTGTTAATTCATCATGTAGGATCATGTGTTCTTTTAGTGCTTCAGCGGACGTAAAATTATAACCGGAACAGAGAGAACAAGAGTGACTTGCCATCAGATCATCTGTTCCCATACTCTTTACTATTTCAGATAGTTCGTCGAGAACGGTCATGTGTTCTTTTAGTGCTTCATCAGAAGTGAAGTTGTTGTTAGGACATAAAGAACACCTGTGACTCGTAATTAGTTCATCTGCAATGTTCACGGGATCGAAGGCAGACACATCCAGATCGTCAATTTCCATATATAAGTCTTTTTGATCAGACGACCAGCTCTGAATTCTGAAGGAAGACCAGGAGTGTTCCATTATATATTAATATAACTCAGACAATTTGAGCTCTACGTTACCATACGTGCCTTTTGTTCTAACAATTCGAGTTACACACATAGTTCATTGTACTTTGTTATGAGATAATATTTTAAAGAAATTGATTGTAATCTATTTCATTAGAAATATACAACCTCTATAATGAGAGTTCCCATTTCCATAGTATTGCATTTTGACCATTAGAACCATACACACCACACATGGGCCTTTCGTTCTTAATTTCATAGAGTCAAAAATCCAATATGACCAATAGGACCATACAAGTCCCATGTAGGCCTCGCATTCATAAAGGGAAATTCCAATAGAACATTGTCTATGACTTTCTTTATATAATATTAACATACCTCCTGTCAGTTTCATCAATATGACTCATCTCGTGAAAATGACATTCTCTTAGACTGTGTGATATCAGTCCGCAGAAACGACAAGGATAACTATAAAAGAACTTACGATAGAGTGTATTCACCTATCGCGGAAAATAAGCATTCATCTCTTCAAAATGAATTACATGTTCAAATAAGAGTTAATAAGTCTTTCTTACACTACATAGCGTATCGGTGTTTTGATCCATAGTATTTATACATACATTATTCTTAGATAGACTTATTTTGCATCCATCAATAGTTTTGGGTCGATATACAAGTAATATAAAACACGTCGTTCAAATTGTTAAATAACGATATCCTTTAAATTGAAAACTAAAAGTCATTTCACATACAGGAGTCAATTAAAGGGTCAGTCATGTGCTCCGTGTCATACCATCTGATATTGAAGGAACCCGTGGTTATCATATCAAGTAAACATGCTTGAAACTAATCTGTAAAATTCATGATGAAGTCGTCTTTAGAAGTTTAATTGGGACGTTAATTATGGATATAAAATATTTCCGTTGAAAGGTTTATATATGTTTACATATTTTTTTTTCTTTTACCTGGAGTAGAAACTCATGACGAAAACGTCCGACTCCTACAATCGCACGTCACAATAATGATTTTATTTTTTATTCATAGTGTTTATATAGATTATATACACGTGACAGATTTTAAAGCGGTGCCTTCACTTATCGTGTGTACATACGCGATTGACTTTACATCAGATATATCAAGTCATTTGGAATGTGGCGACCGAACTGATCGGACGTTTCTAAATTAATAGAACAGTTGTTGGCATTTTTTTACCCTACCACGAATAACACATTTATCTAGATATGATAAAGTTCAATATAATTCTTCAAATACATATGTATAGATAGTCAGTATTAAAGTACATTATCGTGTTCCCGTGAGATTTTTCTAATTCTCATATTTATCACCAACCAAGCAAGTTCAAAACGTGACAACCACCCCTAAAGTAAATTCAGAAACTTGTCTTCCACATTCTCAAGTAGATTCAGAAACCTGGTAACCACATCCCCAAGTAAGATTAGAAGATGAACGGGTATATAAATTTCTCGCATAAATCTGTTCATTATGAATCCACATACTTGTGTGTGCGAGAAGTAGTTTTTTTTTTTCTACAGTAGTATACGAAAGTATTAAAGATAAAAGAAAGGGTAATATATATTTAGTATTTCAAATAAAAGGATAAAAAGTTAAATGATTTATTAAAAGGTTAACTGTTTTTCAAAATGACTACCCCCCCCCCCCGTAGATGCTGTTACATCAACGTAACGCAAGCGTTCCTCGTTGATGTAACGAGATCTTTGGATCTCATACGATGCGGAACACAGGAACCGCAACAGCCGGAACTGCAACAGCAGAAACAACAACAGCAGCAACCGCCGCCGTCGCTAGAAACGCCGAAGTGTTCACGAACACCTCGTGCACAACTGTTGTAAGTAATTAAATATTTTATGATTTAATGTATGCTGGTATCATTATATATTGTATCTTTTGAATTATATCAATAAGAAATCCATAAATTATAAAGGGACTTATGTTTGGTATGTGATTTTTATCAATTAATAAAATTTTTTTCTTTTATTTTCAGCACCCCAGGATCCTTAAGGTATGTACGATTAATGCTATTACAACAATGCTGACTTAGATTATATATTTCATTATTTTTACATATATATGTATTCTTGTATAGATCAATGAATATATATATATATATATATATATATATATATATATATATATATATATATATATATATATATATATATATATATATATATTTTAAGGTCCGACACCTTTAGCCCTTGGTGGTGGCGGGTTTTTTTAGGTAAGTCATATTTACTCATAATCATGCATTGCAAGTGTAAATACTTTTTAAATAAAATAATATTATCATTTTAACTAATGATGTTATAGTAACAATCTAAAAGCCAAATCTTTTTATATTTTATTGTAGTTCACCTATGTCAGGTGTTCTGCCAATAAGGTATGTATATTCTATATATCATATTAAAATTATTATTTTATAAGTCAGTGTATTTTGTATGTATTCTGTGTATTTGAATGTTTCTATGATGAAATGTAAAACTATTTTATTTTGTCCATATAAATTTATCATTTAAATTATAACCTTTTTCAGCCCTATAGCGGTGTCATCGTAAGTATTTTTTATTTAAATTCAACATTATGACCCTTTTTTCCTTGTCATATAAACGTTGTTTTATTATTCTTCAATAAATAATCTAGTTGCTAGTAAAACGTTAAATAAGTTTGAGAAGTCAGATTTAGAGTTATCAAAAGTTATTATTATTATTATTATCATTTAGCGATGAATCGGCTACCCGCCAAAACGTAAGTGATAATATCTTTAATCGAAATTTAAGATTTAACCCGTCGGTACTTTTTCGTTTTGTACTTTATTTAAATGATAATATACGAAATTGATACATGTACATCTTTTATTATTTTTCACTTAAACAGAATAAAGAACAGAAAAAATGGAGTAAGTATATACTTCTAATTTTCAAAGTCTTTTTTTTAATTTAATTTATTTATTAACTGTCTTTCAATGGATTTGATTTTAGTAAAAATAACATATATATTCAAGTTTCACTTATGAAGTATAGATTTATTTAATTCTAAATGATAAGGGTAAAGTGGTCATGTTCTTAATTTGTTTGCTATAAAGGAAAAATGAAAATAGGAAATAACAAAATATATTACTTTTATTTAGGAAACGAAAATGGGGAGCAGGTGCTTCGACAGGTATTTTTTTTTTCTATTTCTCTCGTTTCACTATGTGTGTATAATTTTAACTTTTATCTAACATAGTTTGTATATAATTTTGAAAATTTTAATAATGCATTTTTTTCAGTTTCAGATGGAAGCAAAAAAAGAAAAAATAATTTGTAAAATTATAAAAATAAAATATATAAAATTGTATAAAAGTGTTTTAAATTGAATCTATTTATTTACTTACTTGATGGTGTGGATATTATTATTAAGGTGATAGTCGAACGGATTTAGTATGGATTTAAACATTAACCGTAAGTAGAAAGAAAATATCAATCTATTGTTTAAAGTTATTCCATGGTTACTGTATGTTAATTGATGTATGATACCGATATTTACATGTTTGTGTTGAAGTCATCCGAAACAACGAGGAGCAAATTTTACAATATTACATTTGTTTTTATCCAACACTTTGGATATGACCTCACGTGGTAGTCAAACTCATGTCTCATCTATTATTCGAAAACTGGTTAGCTTAAGTGTGTGATAATTCCTTATCATTTTAATAATAATTGATGAGAAGTTCTTTGAAAAAGTCCAGAAAAGTGTGTTTTGAGTTTTTGGTCATTTTTATCTTTATCATACCAAAGATATTTTCTTTAACCATACAATTAAGTTACACAGTTTTCGTATAACAGGTGTATCGGTCGCAAGTCCAGATTCCACGAACCTTAACTGAGAAGATAATTAAGTCAAATGTCAATATCATACATTACTTTTCTATACCGTAACTTATTTGATAACCAGTTGATTTTACAAATGATCAAATAGAACATATACATTAAATTTCATCTATGTTTGTTTTTCCTTTGCCAAAGTATCACTTAAATACCTTCTCCGTTTTTAACGTAAAATTCTACCACTGAGTCGTGCACCAGTTTATATCTTACAGCATGTGATGAATTGAATATACATATTATTATTAATAAGAAAAACAAAGAATGCGAACTTTCAAACATTCATTTCTTTTATTTATTTACAATTCTTAGTTTTATTACACAAGAGAATAAGACATGATTGATATATCATCAAATAGAACAAACCGAGTGTAAATTTTTTTTTTACTCAGGTATTATTACATATGAAACGAGTGTAAATATTTTACTCAGGTACTATTACATATACAGTCATATTGATCTAATTTTATAAAATCATTCATTACGATCATACACGATTTCAAATTGTTCCACATTCTGTCATTTAGTGGGATACCTCTCTTTGTTGGTATCAAATCATCTCGATGTTCAGTCAGTCTTGTTGCTACATAGCCTTGATCCTCTGTCGTCATGTATTTGCGTATGTCGACAGTAGGATATTTGTTATTGATCGAAACCATCACGTTGAAACTGAGTGACCAACGACGTTCGGATGTCAAAGTATCTCGTCGTTGAAAAACTTCATCAATTTCCTCTTGCAAAAAATTCAAAGTAATCCAGTCGTAGACGGACAGGACGACACCGATCTGTGTTGGATAAAGCTTTCCTTTTTCTGTGTATCGATGATACTTTCTTAAATGAAACGCAATGTTCTTGTTTTGAATTACCGTTAGATAGAAGCCTTTCCCTATGTCTAATTGACAAAGTTGATTCGATTGAATGCTGGAGTCGAATACGGGTTTGGACATCTGTCTAACGAAAGTTTCAGACATATGGAATATCCTATGAAGTCGAAGCGCATGTATGAAATGCGCGAAAACTGCGGGTCGGCACCAAGCTAATTCGTTTATCAATGCTGTCGCCTGATCCAATGCGGAATTTTCGTTTAATATCTTTGTCTTTTGGTCCGTAGACAGAATGCCATACTGTAATAATACATCTATGACTTTAGCCACCAACATAACTCGACAGAGGATGTCCTTATCTCTCATTACTATTTCATACATAGAAGACATATTGATACGCTTCTTCTGGTATAAATGTTGTCAAAATGATTAAACCTATATACCACTTTCGAAATGTTTTATACTGGAATATGTATCGACCTTGTGACGTATAATACCCTGTGACGTATAATACCCCTATACGGACATCTGATGTTTGATTCTACAACATGTACTATTGTAGAGTGTTCTGGGAATTTCCATGACGTATAATACCCCTATACGGATATCTCATGTTTGGTTCTACAATATGTGCTATTGTAGGGTGTTCTGGGAATTTCCATGACGTATTATACCCCTATACGGATATCTTATGTTTGGTTCTACAATATGTGCTATTGTAGCGTGTTCTGGGATTTCCATGACGTATAATACCCCTATACGGATATCTTATGTTTGGTTCTACAACATGTACTATTGTAGGGTGTTCTGGGAATTCCCATGACGTATTATACCCCTATACGGATATCTTATGTTTGGTTCTACAACATGTACTATTGTAGGGTGTTCTGGGAATTTCCATGACGTATTATACCCCTATACGGACATCTTATGTTTGGTTCTACAATATGTACTATTGTAGGGTGTTCTGGGAATTTCCATGACGTATTATACCCCTATACGGATATCTTATGTTTGGTTCTACAATATGTACTATTGTACGGTATTCTGGGAAATTCCCATGACGTCACATTTCTATTGTTCTTATCTATTCTTATCAGTATAAACAAATAAAATAAACCCCCACAAATTTCCGTGTCCCTATACGCCGTTCAAGAACGAGAAGGTAACCCTTGTAATCCAGCTTTCGCTCTAGAATGACCCTTCTTATTTCTATATAGTACAAAGTGGTGTCATGCACCAGATCGTTGATCAAAAATCCCCATATACAACTACTTATATAATGCCATTTTGATATGAAGAGAAACGGGAAATTGTGCCTATATTTGTACAATGAAAATTACTTGTAGTATATATAAAGTCAGAAGTGCTGCAATACAACTTATAGGACTGCAAATCAATTGCTTGTAAAATAATGGAATGAAAAAATTAGTAAATTAGATAACCTATGATCGGCCAAGAAAGGGGGAGGAGACCCCCGGTTCCTACGGCCATGCATGGCGATGATCAGTCAATCACAGGAACTGGACTCTTAATTCAAGTTGTTTCTAGTTATCTCTCTAATCTGCATCAGCAGTTTGTGCTAATATGGTATATCTAAACGACGTGCCTTACTGACTAAATATCAAGAACAAAATATGCCCCTTTAAAGTAAAATACCTTTCTCGCCAAACAAAGAGAGGGACGTATGGGGACTTCAGTTATACAAATATTACCACAGCGGGATGTACGTATAGTAAAGGTATATAGAGCACTGGTATATCTAATAAACGTATTGCTATCACAATTATTACTATGGTATAATAGAGTAATACAGTATTTAACGGGATCGATAGCATATTTTCTCATTTCCCAAAAGTAGCCTTTGACCTCGAAGTGTTAGCGACACCTGGATATATTTGCATTAGCCCAAATTTCATCAACTCCAGGTAACTATGATATAAATTCCAAGTATACACATGATAATGATTATTTAAATGCTTTTTTTAAAGCAGAGACAACGGCGTGGACTGTATAACAAAGACGTGTTGTATATTGACTTATAACGATGAGATGGATATGGATATTTATTCTTCTCAATCAATAGGTGAAAGTGAAACACACACACCAACATAGGAAAACTCATACATAAAGTAAAGTATGGAATGGTAACGGTACAAAATGAAATCCGGAAACTCGGATGCCCAGTATATAACATCCCCGCAAATCAAATTTAGTCCCCTAAAATTTGTTTTGAATAGTAAGACGGGCATCCAGGTTCAACACAATGTATCATAAGGAAATACTAAGCACAACCAAATCATGAATATCAATCAAATCATAGCAACCACTTGCTTCAAAAATAAAACTAATACATTCCTTAACATCACTCTGACAAAATAATAACTGATCATCTCAATGTCAAAAATGCCTAAGAAAATGTAATTAATTCGTATAAACACATCAGAGATTCCATACTCTTTGAAAGATACAAGGTGATAATTATTCAGTGAAACACATTTTCACAAATCAGTCACAAAAATTTGATGGCCAGACCTAGATAACACATATTCCCATCATACACACATTTGATAATCATCACAAGGTATAGGATTTTATTCATGTGTAAAATACTCTATAGGCAATTGAGAACGATAGTACGGCAGCTATAAACCAATTTACAGATAAACTCAAAATAAATGCAAATAGATCATGTTGCTCGTCACATATAAGACATAATGCCATTTTCGTTTGACGATATAGCGACTAGAGTGCAAACCATTGGGATAAAATGCAAACTCTCAAAAATAGTCTAAAAATACATATCAGTGATCTGTATCTGTATATCCAAACCAAATTCAAACGATTTGAAACCATAACAAGATAAAAGTGAACAATATACTACTTGGTATAACTCTGAACGGGTCTTCTAGAATTAACAATCGAACTTGAACAAACTGTAACTATAACGAGGGTCAGCACCTATATGTGCTAGGTATACACATGATATAAGAGAGAAAAAAGTAAAATACAAATTTCAAAGTGTCAATACTAGTTCATGAAATCTTTACACGACCAGAGGTGGTCTGTTGCGCAATAGTTTTAATGCATAATTACTAAGATCCGATTCCGGTAACCACTTTGCATTTTGCACCGGTTCGCCGACAAAATGAACCAAATATTCTGTCTGCCCTTGAACATTTCGTTCTGCGAGAATGCAGTTCACTTTGCGATTGTAGTCGGAATCAGAACTATCGCGACAACAGTCAGGCTGCAAATATGTTCCGTCACGGAACTTAATTGGTTGCTGCTTAGTTCGAGTAGAGCGGCGCGGCGCAATATCATCATGCACTTCCTCTTCCGTTGTAGGGTCCTTTCTCACTTCCTGTTCCTGTAAAACGTTCTGCGTCACATTCGCATTGTGAGTTTCAGAGTCTGTGGCGTCCCGCACTTGTCCGGATGAAATATCACTATCGGATGAGCGTCTTTCATTGTGTTTTGTAACAAGTCGGTCCATCAAATACGGAACGGGATTCGGCACTCTAACATGGGCTGGTTTCAGACGGTTCTTATGAATCGGCCGGGGCAAACACTTGTTTATGTGTGGATCGCGCAAGATCACTAGATGCATTCGCGATGCACGATATACGGCCCAGCAAACGTTGGTTTTAGTTTCCTCCCCCGACCGGTAGGGTCCGTTTGTAGATACATGTATACGTAATCACCTTTCTCGAGGGCAAGTATATGCAAGTCGTTGTTTACGTTTCCAAGCATTTTGCTCACTGCGTGTATCGCGTGGTCCTTGATTTCTGTTCTGATCTCACCAAGACGTGTAGTTAGTGACGTCATGTACTGTTGAAGATTTCCTGTTTTACTGTCAAGGTCTTCCTCCTGTGTATACCGTGCCAAGGGAAATGTAGGTCTCGTGCCAAACAATATTTCAAACGGCGAGTATCGGAGCGCAGCATGCGGGGTGCAGTTTATAGAAAATACGATTCTCGGCAAAACATCTTCCCAAGACAAGCCTTTGGAAACGAACGACGTAAGCTGCTCGGCTAAATTTCTATGCGATCATTCAAATGCGTCGAGACAGTGATGCATGTAGCTCGGGGTAAATTCTTTGTTGATATGTAGAAATTCGCAAACGGAAGTCATACACTCCGACATAAACTCCCGGCCTTGGTCGCTTTATAGAGTACGGCAGGTTCCGTATGTACAAAATAGTTTGAAGAGCGCATGCGCGACACTAATAGAGTCTTTGTTTCTGAGTGGCTCTGCAATGAGAACTTTGGTGAACATATCCACTGCTGTAAACACATAGCTGCATCCACTAGAAGTCACTGGTAGGGGTTCATAAAGATCCATTTGCCAGACTTCATACACTCCGACATAAACTCCTGGCCTTGGTCGCTTTATAGAGTACGGCAGGTTCCGTGTGTACAAAATAGTTTGAAGAGCGCATGCGCGACACTAATAGAGTCTTTGTTTCTGAGTGGCTCTGCAATGAGAACTTTGGTGAACATATCCACTGCTGTAAACACATAGCTGCATCCACTAGAAGTCACTGGTAGGGGTCCATAAAGATCCATTTGCCAGACTTCAAATGGTCCTGTAGGCAGTGGATACGACTTAATGCCCATCTTAGTCCGAATATTTGCAACTTTCCGAGTCTGACACTCATGGCACGAACGCACATAGTCAGAAATGATAACGCTCATACGCAAGAAGAAATAATGTTCTCGCACGAGGTCTAGCATCGCTTGAATTCCACAGTGAGCGCCCATGGAGGATTCGTGATACACTCGTAAAATTGGTTTCACCAAAGGTATCGGCAACGCGAGTTGCGCCGACGACATATTTTGCGCTCGCACAGATTTGGGTTTTCTCAAATAATACAGTAATTTGTCCGACAAAAAATAGTCCGCGGCCTGCACTAAAACTTTGCGTGCGTCCTTCTGAGATTCGGGTAGCGTATTTTCCGTTAAATACTTTATAATAGGTTTATAGGTCATATCTCGTCGTTGTAATCTGCAAATATTAGGAATGCTGAAATCCTCCGTGTTCGGAATGTCTGTAGTATCGTCCAAAGTACCGGAAGTAGCGGCATCTTCCTCCAAAGACGCATGGTGCGATATCGGCGTCTGCGGTACATCAATATCAGTGGCAGCAATATAAAATCCATGGTTATCAACATCAATCTCTGTAGCCTGTTGTGTATCGTTTTCAGTAACCAGTAATTCATTGATATCCGTTCGCATGTCAGCACTAACGTCTATTTCGCTCACACAAAGGTCAGATACTTCTGATGGCGCGTTAACGGATAAAGTGTCAGCGATTGTCAATTTCGCGCACATGTAATTCGGACAGCGATTTAACGGATTTGTCGTCTGTTGTACATGTAACTGATTCACTTTCTTGTACATCATTTGGGCACACAATACTGCGCGTATCAGCTTCGGACACAAGTAATGCACGAGGGAGCGTCTTTTCGCAATGTTTTCGCGGTCTGCGCATATGCGGTAACTTCCGTCCTAACCCTAGATACTGAGAAGCTAAATCGTCCGTGTCCGCGTCGTATCCGTCATCCACTGTACCATGTCGAACGGGAACACACATGTGATTGGCACAAACAGTATTCGACCTAGTCGCGATGAGGTCCTGCAACGTATTACCTTCCGGTAAGCGTACTTCTCCGCGCACTTCCGTAACATATGGGAAATATGGGTCGTCTTCTGACGGGCTAGAGAAATTGGAGAAGGAACCATCTGGAATATTTCGCGAAAGTGCGTCGGCAACTTGCATTTCCGCATCTGGTTTGTACTGAATATCGTTACTAAATTGTTAAAGTATCGCAAGCCAGCGCTCATAGATCGCGCCTTTAAGTTGTTTCTGGAAAAGGGGACGCAACGCTTGGTGATCACATTCAACGATAAATCGGTATGCAATATTTGACTGATAATAAGATACGCTCTAATTGTAAATTTTTAAGTAACGAGTAAACGAGTGTGATTCAGGAATTCAACTGGAAAAAAAAAACCTACATGTAAACTTGAATTGTTATACTTTATGAATGCTGGTATACAGCAGCATTTCTTGTAATACTAAATGTATAACATTGCCATCTTTATATATTAGCTGTTTCAGTCTAAATTTTACATGTAAATCAAGGTCAATCACTCATGATCTGTACTAATTACTATGAGAAAAATATATATATCTTGAATTTCAATTTACATAGGCATATATTTGTGTCTGACTGGCATTAAAGTTGTACAACTTCCTGGAAGCTTTCCACAGCAAACTCTCTGCATCAGAAGGTATGTCCCTGGATTTACTGCACACACACCAAGTTTGCTCAGCACTGCTATCTGAAGGTGGATAAAATCCTCCATGTGGTTCACGTCTTCTCTCTCTTCGCGCTAGCAGCTCTGCTGTCATGGCTGTATATATTTGAGCTCTATTAAGTAGGACCTCCAGTCTTGAATTGTCATCAATTTTTATATATATTATTATCTATATAAATTTACATCAAAGTGCAAGAGATTCCTTCCTTTCATTTTTAGCCCTGAGGGTTTTATATCGGTTTTCGAGGCATATTATTACCTCTCAGAAAATATATAGTTTATAGAAACTTACCAGGAAAAATATTACTATAATTTATATATGATATACTTAAAACACTATATAAAATTATACATCGGATATCTTAATTATGTGTAAAATGATCGCTTTATGCGATGGTTAAAATGTGCAAACGCATAAAGAAGCTCCCGTTTTGTCACATTTAAAACAATATAGTAGGTTGTTCCAATCCGTGTAACTGTTAAATTATTTTGAAACTTCAGTAAAAGTATGACATTTCTTTCCTTACATAACATTTTAACGTTTTTCTTGTTTTCAGCCCCTTCCTCAAATCAGTTTCCTGACAAACGAAGGCTTCACGATAATTCGAGATGAGATTGACTGGACCTTGTTTTCCTATTAACCTCTGGCAGGAGATATTAAAGGGACAGAAAACGAGCAATCAGAAGATGTATTGTCGGAAGTCGTCGCATCAGACGAAGAAACGCAAACGTAGGAAATGAGACCAGAAGCTCACAAGCAAAGAACTGAGGACGAAGGGTTCATGCCTTTCGATCTAGATAGAACATTTTAAATAAAGCACAAAATTAAAACAATCGATTGAAATACTTCTACATACATGTTTTCAATTTTGTTGGGTGTCTACATTTTTCAAAATTTTAAGAGTAACATCGTCTCTCACAGCATAATGCCCATAGGCATAAGTCTCTATTCCAGTCTTTAACATATCGCTCATCAACATAAGCGCACAAACCAACTTAGTTTATTTTTTTCGGCATAAAGGCGATGATTTTCACTCCTAATTGACAGCATCTCATTCATGGTTTTAGTTTTGTCTAACAATATCTGTTTATAGAGTTTTTTATTTAGTTGATCTTTTCTCAGAGTTATCCCCCCAACAGAATTGAATACAATTTGCTCCGCAAAGCTGTGAAGGAAGTCGCCACTTTTCCTGAAAAACCCCCAATATGACTATGTAAAGCACACGGTGACTGCATAACACATATGCCAATTCCATAAAATGAGCATTATCAGCAACACCTAGGTCAATGACATTTATACAATGTATATAACGAAAACTCTGATGGAGTTTGATATGCCTTGTTTATGTATATAAACAAACGAATATATTTACCTGCACACTCGTCTTTCATTTTAAGCACTTTTATGTTTGCTGTGTAGTGGATGGGATGACGGGTAGTTAGACAGGTCATTGCTGCTACAATGTTATGTCTTCGGTTACACCGTCAGTTTCCAGTTCATAAATTAAGGAGTTTTTGCTTGGTTTGAATAAATTTGATGTCTACGCGTTTCCTCTGGTTTTCCAGAAAACGGAATTGTTCATCAACTTTTAGAAATCTTTATGAAAACCTGATTTAGCGTTCTTGCGTTTCCCAGAATTAAAGTCAATACATTTCGCAACCAGGGATCCTGTCGATTTTCGAGGACCCTATGAATTTTAGTCAATTTCATTTTAAGTTCTAGATACAATTGTAGATTGCGGTAGTGTATCACATAGTTGGTCTTCTCCACTAGTGTGGGAATCAATTCGCGGTGGAATGTTCTTTTTCTCTCTCTCTCTTTTTTTTTTGGTTTGGTCATCCATTTCAGCGGGGTACAACTTCTCTAGCAGCGCCTTATTGTATGGAGATAATTCGTCCTCCACAACAGTTTTATTTTCGGGGGCAAGCGGGTAGCAGATGTGCTTATCATGAAGGTCGTCGGAATACGTTAAGTCTACCTGTAAGGTAGAATATGCTTCGTTGGATCATAACCAGACGGATCAGGGTTATTAGCCTCGCTATATTTCTTACTAACCGTAGACACACCTCCCCGAAGCCGTTTGAAAAAAGGTGTGCATCGTTGGGTCGGTTAATAAGTCAAGACGGGTATCACATTTTCAAGGCCGCATTCCATGCAAGTCCGGAGGCAGTGAAATTATGGCAGGCATCAAGTGAATATTCCGTCAATGTTAAATCCCAAAACCTTTCAAATACATCGGCTAGAAGCAGAAAATCTGTCACGAACAGTGTGTTTGCGTTTTTAATGTTTACTACACTTGTTGCACATGTGCATAATCTTCATCCGAGATATGCTGCTCGGTCAAAAAAAATGTAAAACTCCTCTTTGCTGAGTAGTTGTTTTCCTAAAATCGGTTGAAAGAATCGATGTAGTCACAAGGTTATACATTTTAACGCAGAAGCAATTTTGTTTTCATCATCCTGAAATGTTTCACTGAAATGCTTAAACGGTTTAGAATGTCCTTCATTTACCAAGTCTATAACCAACGTTTCTTTGGATGCAGACATAAAATGTGTAACATAGAAGCCTTCAACGACGAGTGTGTTATACCAACCTTAATAACGGTTTTGATTGACTGATTGATTTTTGTTTTAGGTCACACCACGAATATTTAACGTATATGGTGACGGCATCTGCCTGATGCGGGGCATACAAATTTTGACCTTTGCAACGGACCCACCCGAAGCAGTGAGGGATATTTAACGTGCCATGCATATCACGACACGGGGCCTCGGTTTTTACAGGACACCTGTATCATAGCCGCCTTACCCAAGGACAACGCCCATCCTACAACGTCCGACCAACATGAAATATGAGTGACAGACTTTAATTGAATAATTTTAATAAATTCTTGATTATTATCATTTTATTAAAAGTCACTCAACAGAACTTTGAACTTTCTTTATCGATGCACTTTTCATGGATAGTAAATACATGCTATATAAATAATAGCCACATGGCTACTTTCTTTACTATTGTTAATTATGTATGCACAAACGCAAAGGAGGAAGATATTACACCTAGTATATGAACATTAGCCCTATATTATAAGTACTCTCTTTACATTATGAATGGCCATGTTTTAACTCTAGCTCTTAGAATGTATGTCCACGTCACAGTGGTCAGTCATTCAACACTTTCCCATTTTTGGACTTAGGGGTATCAATAAATCTATGATCATGCTTACATACTCTAGTGGGGACGGTCATTCTTGAGAATCGGCTTGGTGGTCCAGTAAGCACGTCGCTTTCCGCCATTCTCCTCCTTTGCTGCCACCTTATTGTTATGTTATACGATCACCGCCACTATTTATGTTCCTAACTTGAATAAAGACTTTGAAGTTTGAAATCGTCTTGGAGTTCCCGATTTCCAGAGAGACACTAAACTACTTATCCCTTTTTGGTGCCGCGACAACCTGGATTCACCCGTGGTTAGAACAACGCATTTGAACCTAATTCAACTCCTGGTAAGAGACGTTCACTTACTGTGCTCGTCAAATTTTTGCTTATAGAATTATTTCTTTTCTAAATTGTAAATTTTTGCTGAAACGTTTGATAATGGCTGAAGTTAATGTACCTGAACTTTTTGGAACCCTCGGAACACATATCAATCATTTATCTCAACAATTTAGTAACCATGAACAAAAACTACATGGTCTATCGGTGGCTTTAAATAAGCAAGGAGTAAAATTAAACATTAAATCCTTTAGCGGTATATCTTCCCAATATAAAGATTGGATAAAAAGTATTGAAAAATATGTAAGGCTAGAAGGATGCAATGAAAATCAAACTAAATTAATTGCGTATGAAACTAGTACTGCAGAAGTTTCTGATTTTTAGAAAGATTATTAAATGAACATGGAGATTGTTCATGGGAAAGATTTAAATGTGAGTTAGCTGCGCGTTTTTCTGAAATAACAGACGCACAACATGCGTTCACTCTGCTAAGTAAAATTAGACAAAAACGGGATGAAAGTATACCTGTTTATGCAGAGCGTTTGTTGAATTTAGCGACTCAAGCTTACACTAACTTATCAAAAGTTGAGGTACAAAAACAACTGATTAATTTTCTAATTGATGGTTTGTTGCATGATTACATTAAAATAAAAGTTATGAGGTCAAACCCTTCTGAATTTCAATAGGCAGTAACTTTGGCAATGCAAGAATTTAATTTTAGAAAACGTGTTGATTTGAGAACAGGTCATGATTACTATAGTAACTCTAGATTCGATGGTAGAGTAGAAGAACCTATGGATGTTAATCACTATCGTCCCCCTTTCCAAAAATGTAAAATTTGTAAACGAAGTAACCATCCAACAAGTAAATGTAGATTTAAAGGTAAACCCCCTCAAGAAGTGAATGAAATAAATCACCACCAAAACACAACAGACAGACAATTCGTCGCAAACAACCATTACTCTCTACACCACAACTAAATGGACCACTATTATGTTACCACTTTGGGCAACCTGGTCACTTTGTGCGAGATTGCATTGCTGCACAAAATGATTTCGATCGCATGAGAACAAGAGAATATCCACAACAATCAACACAAAATCAGGGAAACTAGTAAGTTCCCATCATTAAAAGATCACTGATGGGAGAAACAAAAGAAAACAAAATAGATTTTTAAGAAATGACAAACATCAAAAGAAAACAATGACTAAAGATCTAATAAATAAAAATTGGCCAACTTTCAAAATTAATGTAACGGGAAGTCCAAACTCATGTTTGATAAAAAATAAATAATCTAAAATATAGATCATTAGTAGACACAGGCGCAGAAGTCAGTTTAATACATACGAGAGTGTATCATGCTCTTAAATATCCACCACCTATCAAAAATGTCAGGGCAAATTTGCAATCAGTAAATGGAAATTCTTTAGATGTAAAAGGTTTAGTCGAATTAGAAATAAAAATAGGAAATTCATTATGTAAACAAAATTTTTATGTAGTTTCAAATGTAAATAGAAACGTTATCTTTGGACGAGATTTTTTGACTACAAATGGAGTTAGAATATATTTTGATTTGGGATCATTACGAATAGGAAAAACATATGTTCCACTAGAAGAAGATATTCATATTGCCTCTTTAATCAGATTATCTCGAAGAACTAAATTAAAACCACAACGAGTAACAATAGGCAACGGAAGGTCTAAATTACCTACGGAAAATTTAAATAAATCAAAAACTCAAGTATCATCAATTTCACCTATTGACAGGGGTTATTTGACGACTGAACCCGGAGTAATGATAGGAAATTCTATCACAAATTGTAAGCATATAAATAATATCCCAATATATTTATGTAATAACACCAATAAAACCATCGCTTTAAAGAAAGGTTGTGTAGTGGGCAAATTAGAAGCAATAAACGCAAATGAAATATCTAGCATAAATTCTCAAAATATTGATTCAACTTTAGATTTAAACGAACTAATAATAGGAATTAAAAATAAGAAAAGAGTAGAAGATTTAATCATACAAAACAAAGATATATTTGCAGTAAAAGATTCTGAACTTGGTCAGTCAAACACGGTCAAAATGAAAATTGATACTGGAAACCATGATCCAATAAAATTAAGACCTTATAGGGTTCCATTGAATTTAAGAAAAGAAGTAGATGATTCAATTGATGATATGCTTAATGCAAATGTAATCAGTAGATCAAAATCACCTTGGAGTTTTCCATTAGTTTTGGTAAAGAAGAAAGAAGGTACAACTCGAATGCGTATTGATTTTAGACAATTAAATAAAATAACTAGACCAATGTCATATCCTCTTCCTCTTATTGATGACATATTAGATCGATTAGGTAAAGCAAAATTTTTCACAACTCTAGATCTTAAAAGCGGTTATTGGCAAAGTGCCATGGATCCAACAGATAAAGAAAAGGCAGCATTTGCTTGTCATAAGGGTCTATTTGAATTTAATGTTATGCAATTTGGATTATGTAATGCTCCAGGAACATTTAAACAATTAATGACGTCAGTTTTAGAAGGTTATGAACATTTTCAACAGCTTATTTAGATGACGTTATCATTTGGTCTTCACACGAAACAACATTTTGAACATATACAAAACGTTTTCAATCGATTAAGACAACATAATCTTAAATTCAAGTTAAAGAAATGCACTTTCTTTTCATCAGAAACACGATATTTAGGACTTATAATCAATGAACGAGGTGTTCAACCTGATCCTGATAAAGTAAAAGCTATTCGAACCTTACCGAGTCCAACAACCGTAAAACAAATTCGAAGCTTCATTGGAATGTGTAGTTATTATAGGAGATTTATTCCAAATTTTTCAGCAATTGCAGATCTTTTAATATCATTAACACGAAAATATGCCAGATTTCACTGGGATGAAAAATGTGAAACGTCATTCGATTTCTTAAATGAAAGTCTAACAGTAGTTGCAATTTTGGCTTACCCTGATCCAAATAAACCATATACAGTATATACCGATGCAAGTGATAATTGCGTAGGTGCATGTTTAACACAACCCTATGAAACTGATGATAATATCTTTCCAAATGTGATAAATGAAAAACCAATCTATTATCTCAGTCATAAATTAAGCGATACACAAACACGCTGGTCAACTATAGAAAAGGAAGCATTCGCTATTAAATGGGCATTAGAAAAATTATATCATTACTTACATAGCGCTAAATTTGGTATAAAAACTGATCATAAACCATTAAAATACATTTTAGATTCTCCATTACAAAATAAAAAGATCCAAATGTGGTCAATGAATATTATGGGATATAATTGCAAAATTGAATATATATCTAGTACATGCGCTGACCTTCTATCTAGATTGCCTTTAAGTAATGAACATTCGCAAAAAGATGAAAGCCGGTGTGGCCTAGTGGATAAGGTGCTCGGCTCGTGATCGAGAGGTCGCGGGTTCGACTCCCGCCCGGGGCACACCGGTGTTCTGTCTTTCGGATGAGACAGTAAAAACCGAGGTCCCGTGTCACGGTAGGCGTGGCACGTAAAAGATCCCTCACTGCTTCGGGTAGGTCCGTTGCAAAGGTCTAAATTTGTATGCAATGCATCAGGCAGATGCCGTCACCATATACGTGAAATAATCGTGGAGTGACGTAAAACAATAATCAAACAAAAACAAACAAAACAAAAAGATGAAACACAAATTTCGAGTGATATTGAAGATTCAATAAATGATAATATTTATCAAGTTAATGCTTTAAACTCTAACAGGTTTGATCCAAAAGACTATACCAATAAACAAATAGGAGATTCAGATATAAAAATGCCAAATGTAAAAGATTATGAAATTAAAGAATTAGATATGGTACAAGAGCAAGAAAAAGATGAAATAATCATGAAATTGAAATCTCAGATCGCAAATGGTGATGCAAAACCCAACATTCAAAATAAACATTTGATATTAGAAAATACACTTTATTATATATCAAATACCGTTGATGACCCTCTATTAAGATTATATGTACCATAAATATAGAATATATATACCATTCAATTTTGTGCACCATATGCGCATTTCGACAAGTTATGTCTCTTCAGTGATGCTCGTGGCCGAATGATTGGAATTCTTAAAATATATGAAAATATGAAGAGCAGTGTTAAAGCCAAACTGACCGAAAAGTGATCCAAATAATCTATCTAAGGACAGAGCTATGCATGAGGGAGATACTCCTTAGTTTTAGAGCGATTTACTCTCATTTAAGATCAGAAGTTCTATTACAATATCATGATGATTTAGGACATTTTGGAGTGGACAAAACATTCATTATCAAACAAAAATATTATTGGCCAAACCTTTATAAAGAAATGTACGACTATATCAATAAATGTATAACCTGTCAAACAAGAAATTTAACTAAACAAAGAGCAACCACAGAATTAACGGATATTCCACCTTATCCTTGGACAAAAGTAGGTTTAGATCTATCTGGACCTTATCCTACAAAACTATCAGAAAATCGTTACATTATAAGTTTCACATGTCTTTTATCGGGCTATGTTGAAGCCTTTGCAGTAAAGGATAAATCTGCAGATAACATATGTCACTTATTAATCAACGAAATATTTCCAAGATACGGAGGTATTTTACAGTTAGTTACGGATAATGGAACTGAAAATGTAAATAAAAAAGTTAACGAAACATTAAAAGCTTTAAATATAAGTCATGTAACTACTTCCTTTTATCATCCACAAAGTAATGGTAAAGTTGAAAGATTTCATAGAACTTTACATGATGTTGTGTCTAAAAAGTTACAACAAGATGGTCATAACATCTGGGACTTATATTTAAACCAAACTTTAGCAGCTATTCGATTTAGTGTCAGTGATTCAACTAATTATTCCCCTTACTTTCTTTTGTATAATCGAGATGTTATTCTCCCTCTCGATAATATTCTTAAACCAAGACAAAATATCAAGGGGACGATTTGCATAAAATTTCTTTGGAAATTCAACATAAAGCCTTTTCGGAAGTCTATAAAACTCTTGAGAAAGTGAAGAAAAGGCAAGCTAAATATACAGATAAAAACAGTAAACTTGTAACATTGAAAATTGGAGACCCTGTTTATTACAAGAATCATTTAAAGAAAAATAAATTAGACATTAGATGGAAACCTTATTATCGTATAATCCAACAAACTTCTCCTGTAAGTTTTAAAATTAAAAATCAGTTAGACGTTTCCGTAACTAAAGCTCATGCAGAACATCTTCGCTTGGCTAATATAGATGAATGGGAATTGCCCACCAATGATCAAGGTCGTACATTACGAAGATCAAGGTATGTTGTACCTCCTGAATCAGAATCTAGCTCACAAAATGATGAATCTAACGCTGAAAGTAACTGGGATTCGGATGATCAAATACCACTAGCTCGCCTAGCTAACAAATTCAAGACGCATCGCGAAAACTCATCTTCTGAAGAAGATATACCTCAAATGGAATTGAGTAATAGATTACAACATAGAAAAAGAAGATTGAGAAATCAAACAACCAATGAATTTCAAAGTAAATCATCTGATAATAGTCCGATAGATTCGGATGACCACCAAATCGATGATGATAATGATGCAATGTCTATTAACATGATTAGAAAGAAAGATAAATATCTAAAAAAGGTCTTAATAAAAGCACTAACTAAATTATGCCTATAATAGATATTTAAATAGCTTCAGTAATTAATTGGCAACCTCTTAATGATGTACCTGTACGTAATGGGTGTAAAGAATGATATAACTTTACGTGCCAAGATTCAGGTAAATAAAATAAAACTGATAAAAGGTTGTTTTACACATTTTTCAGAATCATAATCTTAATGGATCACTGCCAATCAAACTGTACTTGGAACTGGAACCTTTATTCACCCTGGGAGTCTGGTTTGCAGTATTATTATAACCCACAAAGATATAATAAAAACCTAGACTATTATATTACAGTAGAGGATACTTCTTTTAAACTACCCGAAAGGTTTGCCTACTATTCTAGGGCTGTCATAAATGCTGCCGTTTACTCAAAAGAATCCCTTAAGGTAGACGACATTGTCACAAAAACTCAATGTAAACTGATCCTTTCCTACATAAACCGTGGAAAACAAATTCCAATTAAATTACTTACAACTACCATAAGACTTTGTGATTGTTTGCTTACAGACGTGACTTATGTTCTTAAGTTAACACTTAGTCTTCGACACATAACTAAGAACTTCATAAAATATTCTCGTGTTCTATATACCTTGCTCATGATCCCTTATTATTCTTTTATAGCAGAGTTTGTACTCTTTAATGCTTTCGAGATGTGTAATTGTTCTAATTACATTAAAATAAATTCTTTTGGAAATTTTAAACGTGGTATACTGACTTCTTTTACTACTTTAGGACACACTCTTCATCCAATTAAACGTTATATATGTAACCAAGTTAAAGCTACCCACGAGTCTGATTGGGATAATGACAACGATTCAGAAAATTAACAACGTAGACAAAATTTGTTCATTTCCTTTGCTTTTCTTTCTACCTTTAGGACCAAAAACAAACCTCTACAATGGGATTGTGCCTCAGTCGACCAAAATTGACTCAAGAGGACCTTGATGAATATCAAAATTTTAAAAGAGTCAAATAGACAAAGAGTAATCAAGATCGATTATATCAAATATACTACATCCCATTTAAATTAAAATTTATATTTTTCAGACATGCACGTCTACACCATACACGCTCTCTTCTTAACATACATTTACATAACCACCACTACAGCAAAAAATTTAATTAAAGAAAACAACATTTATCAAGAGTTAGATACTATAACTACAACAAGTGCTAGATGGAAAATTACTTTTGTTTCAAACATTTTACCTTTCCAAAAATTAATAGAACAACTTTATCAAAACTTAGACCATGTAAGGATTATTAACAATAGTGTTTACACACAGTATGATGATCCTGAAAAGAAAACTATAAATAATAGCCACATGGCTACTTTGTTTACTATTGTTAATTATGTATGTACAAACGCAAAGGAGGAAGATATTACATCTAGTACATGAACATTAGTCCTATATTATAAGTACTCTTTACATTATGAATGGCCATGTGTTAATTCTAGCTCTTAGAATGTATGTCCACGTCACAGTGGTCAGTCATTCAACACTTTCCCATTTTTGGACTTAGGGGTATCAATGAATCTATGATCATGCTTAAATACACTAGTGGGGACGGTCATTCTTCAGAATCGGCTTGGTAGTCCAGAAAGCACGTCGCTTTCCGCCACTCTCATCCTTTGCGGCCGCCTTATTGTTATATTATACGATCACCGCCACTATTTATGTTCCTAACTTGAATAAAGACTTGGAATTCCTGATTTCCAGAGAGACACTATACTACATTTGCCCATACAAAATTTCAGCTATGAACATTCGGTCGGGGTTGAGACGACACCCCTTGCCACTTTGCAAGATTGTACCTTTTCCTGTACACGTAACAATATAATATTCGACGTTTCTTGCCAAGGAAAAAAACCCCAGTGTAATTCAACAACAGATTGGATGAGGAAACACCCCGATAAAGATTCAATTCTAACGCGGTGTGCCGATCCGTTGTAGTGTTTTTATTAGAGAGGACTGTGCTAATGGGTCATAATAAAACCCGTCTTTCTCTAAAGTACACATAGTGCTTTGTACAGTGGTTATATGGCGTTTTCATCTATAATTGTTGATGATACAAGTATGAATTTTTTATGTTTTATATATAGACAATGAATCTCATGCTGTGACGACGCCAGCATCCATGGAGCAGACGTCACTTCCTGGAGATGGGTGTCGAAACACCATGAAGGAACATATAGAAATCTACTTCGTATATTTCTAGTGGTTGTGGGAGGAGTGTAAGATAGCCATCTTATACCGATATTGGATACACCTAGATCCGCCGGACAATGGACATATGTCGTATACACCTGGATCCGCCGGACAAACCATTCCCACTAATATATACTTAAATATGTTGTCTTACACTTTTCACGAGAGCCCAAAACTACCTAGAGCTACAAATTATGATGGGACACATCGTTCTCACGAGTGGACATGTTATTTTAAAACTTTTCACTGAAGCTAAAACTACCTAGAGCGACAGTTCCCACGAGTAGACATGTTATCTTTAACTTGTCACTGGGGTAGATTCAGTATATAAACCTCAATGGTCAGTAGGCAGGGCAGATCCCGATTTGGACCGAAACCACTGCACTCGACCAGCACGTAAGAGACTTTGACTTGAGGATCTCGCTCTCTACTGGCTTTATTTTCTCTTTGTACAATTAGTCTTCATGATGTAAATTTGAAAACGTTATCAATTCATTTAATACTAAGTTGTAACTATTTAATCTAGAGTGAATCTAGTCTATTAAAAGTCAATCTATGTAATTTGTTGTTATTCATTTAAAGTTAACTTCACTTTGGTTTGTCTTTTGTTATTAAGTTTAATCACCAGACTCTTATAAAGAACCGTATTATCTAACAGATGCGCATTTCGACAACATATGTCTCTTCGGTGATGCTCGTGGCCGAACAGTTGGAATTCTTATATTATATAAATATGAATTGGTCAGTTTATGGCTAGTCTATTTACTTGAGGAAATTGTTAGTGTTTCAATATATAAAAGCAATTGGGGTGTTTAATTGGGTAAGACCGCGAAAATACTTGACAAGACTTCAGATCTATTTGATTCAGAAAGAACTTGAAAGAACTATATTGTGAAATATAACATTTTGATCATCGTGACTGCCGGATCTCTCCCTTTTCTACGTCGCACGAAGCCAACTTGCTATCTTGTATGTTGCTGTAGAGATTTTTTAAAAAGTATTAACTTTCTCACTGACTTATAATTTTGTCGCGTAACACAACGCACCCTGAGGAATCAAACTCACCCCAACGTGAAGTACTACCCTACAGCCCCGTGTCTTATCCGAACTTTGAACGGAAGAAAACGTTTGATGTGAGATGGCGGCCATATACTCCAGTAAGTTTCAAGATAAAAAATCAGTTGACAAGGGGGGAGGGGGGGGGGCATAACCAAAGTCCATGTGGAACATCTCCGAATGGCACATGTACAATGGGAAGTACACAAAGACGGGGGCGGAAAAGGAATACGCCGTGCGCAATATGCGGTGCCACCGGAATATTCATCGTCTGAGGCTGAGTCGATGAATTTGAACCCAAGACCAGACCACGAAGGAACTTTAGCCCGTATGGCTGATCGGGTGGGATAACTCCGAAGTGTAAGACGATATTCCCCTCAAGGAGCTGAGAGATCGCATAAGGCAAAGGCGGTCTCGTCAAAAAACAACAATAGGAATTTGCCTCGTCGCCAAAAGAAAATGTCGTGACAAATGCCTGGGACGAGCACAATATAGAGATACTGTGTCGGTGAACCGCAAGAGGCGACCGCTCATACCTATCATAGGTAAAACGTTAAGTTGTCTATTCGGGACTGTGTCAGAAGGTGACCTCAGTACTATATGGTCTAATGTCAATAAGTTGTCCAGGAATCAACAGTCCTTAACTCATGTCGTTAAGGAGAGTTTATTATTAACAATACTAGATCTCATGTCATAGAAAATAGACAAGTGATTAACAGTCTAATTGTTTCATTATCTGAAATTACTCAGAAAATGAGTACCATGCAAGTAAAATTAGAAAAACAACTTACGAAACTAGAATATTTCATAACGTCAGTGAATCAAATTCAGTGAAATTTAAATGAGCTAAGACAAGTAACTAATCAAGCGAACTTTTATATCGAAACATTGTTATTACAGGTAAACATGCTCAGTTTGGGACATCTTAGTCCGTCAATTATTACCCCGTCAAATTTAAGAACGACTCTCCTAGGGTCGATTACCTCCAACACTTCATTTGTCACATGATCCGAATGAAGAACAATCGAAATATTACAAATATTTAACGAGTGTTACTGTAATGGAAAACAAGAAGGCGTACGTGGTCATGTCACTACCTTTTATTTATATCAATGATGAATTCGAAATGTATCGTGTTCATAGTTCACTATAGTAATGCCTGGTGAAGTATGGAATATCTCTCAGTAAGTTACTAGAAAGTGACTACCTAGCAATAAATCCGGAACGAACCCGCTTCTTGCTATTAACTCATGCGGGTTCTACGCGGTGCAGCTCACTCTAAAGTAGGTCAGTAGCAGCAGTGTCATCTTTTTACATTTGCATTGACCCAAATTGATAAATGTCGATATAGTTCTACTTTAAAACTAATGTTTATAATAAATTCAATCTGGTCTTCGTCTCTCCTTCTCTACAGTTCATTTCATCTTGACACTGATCACAAATGCAAAAATACAAACTATATTTTAACCATTCAAAGTCCATGGTCAAAGAAATTATTGGCATTACATATCAATTCACTGTTTCCCCTTATTGATTATAATTTGAATATTATACTGCATTTGGACATGTTTTAAACATTCCTATCTAACAAACAGGTGTCCATGCGTCTCGTTTTAGTAGTCTGAGCATAATGATACAGAACGATTCGCTGATATGGGCGTGGCGTGCTAATGTCACATTGACTGTACGACTTCCACAGAAGCCAAAGTTATTTCACAGTAATGTTTCGATGACTGTGACTGGTAAGAGGTTATCACAGTATACCATTACTCATTATTAGTCGCCTACTGCAAAATACAGCATACTACACTTCAATCTCAAGCTATAGTAACATCTGTCCACTATGGCGACCTGGTCATCTGCTATGTTAGATCAAAGGTCACGATAAGCTATACGCATGATTGAAAGGGGCTCCATGAGGGGTCAAATTACATGAGTTATGATACAGAAACATTTTATTCCAAATAAATAAATAGCAGCAGTCTAAAATAAGTCTGTAATACATAATAATGTAAATAATATAACTAAACAGTTAAAATATAATCTGTCCCGGAAACAAATATGTTGACCCTCTAACGCAGCGACTTCTATGGTGTATTTGCATTGACCCAAGCTTTGTCGACTCCTACATTTAACCTGTAGACCTTGCCACACGTCCCTCCGCCCAAAGTGGGTTGGAGAGATGGTAATGCGGTGTCTGGCGTTTCCGGTATTTGCAGCCATTGAGAGGACTTTATACCAGGTTATATATGTAAAAAGTGCCGATTATTTCTCGGCTTTGTGAGCAATTGAGGTCACCGGGTGCCGTAAGGCAGTACTGGTTGTGATGAACATATGGAGGTGGAAGGAGTCTCGGCTATGAGTGCCAGGGATAGACCTCTAAAGAAGAACCAATTCTATTTGTCATGTGTTTATTCCACGTAACAATGACCACAGTCATCTGTAAGTAAAGTAAAACGAAAGTACAGATACACGGTCATACTTAAATACGCCTGCAGATGTATACGCCTGCAGCCTTTAAACATTATATTATGTTATAAGATTGATATATGTGAATAAAGATGATACATATTTATGTTGATGTAAATGTAGATAGGTAAAAAAAAATAAGTATATAAAAAACAAAGAGATGAGTAACTTACCGAGTTAATGATTTGGAAAAATCGAGGGGGGGGGGGGTTAAAGGACTGGAATGGGAGAACAGGACGATGAATTAATAAGCAGTGACGGTTGTTAATGTAAATGTAGATAGGTAAAAAAAAAAATTAGTAGATAAAAAACAAAGAGATTAATAACTTACCGAGCTAATGATTTGGCAACATCAAACTTGTTGTCTGTGAAACAACAGTTCCTGCAAAGGAACTGAAGAGATAATAATGACCAGTCTTGCAGCTGCTGCTGAGACAAGGGAACGCATGCACTGTGGATCCATGTTTCACAATCATGGCATTGAATTGTGTTTATGTTGCACTCTGCTTTGCACTCACTGCACGGGTACTCTACTCCTGGCATTGTGTGTGTGAAAGTGATGGTGTACCCCATTTCACAGAATATATATAGTTTTTTTAGCCTTGTTATTTAACTAACAAGTTATTGAAGCCATAGGACCACTGCCTTGATTGCATGTTATATAATTAGATATGACAGACGACGACCATGGTTTCTTTGGTACAATATTTTAATATATGTATATCAACCGATTACACTTGCTATGGTATACATGTAGTTTACCCATCATAACAAACACTGCTTATGAAAATATATATCTGAATAACACATAACAAGGTGACGTACATGTATTTGAATGGTTCACCCAATTGTCATTTAAAGATATTGATTTCATGAAATCAGAGACAATTATACAATGGTTTAATCATTATTTATTGAAGAAAATACAAGTAATTATTAAATCACATTTTCAGCCCAGTTCCCCACCTTCGACAGTCAGTACTTTATTATACCAGAGATAAGTTATATGTATTATATTTCTGATCATATCTCATTATATCGAGGACGGGGTGGGGGGGGGGGGTTAGAGGGCGACCTCCAGTCCCCTCCCTCATTTGTGGTGTAAGGAACTAGAGCTTGTATGTAATTCTCAGCCAAGAGCTACTTTTCTAGAAATATGTTGGCCCTGAAAAGGGCCGTTTTTTTTTTTGTTTTTTCTTTTAAGTTAAAGAACTTTCAAAGCAAAGAAAATCCGCCGAAGTCTAAAAAAGTACTTCGACATTCCAGTTGTGGAAGTGGCGTCGGTTGATGGAGAGGTTTGTAGATGTACGAGGTCGCCGTCGTAGTCTCTCGGGAATTTTATGTCCTTGTACTCCACCAGATACTGACCAAGGGCCGCCTTCAAAAGTTTGTTGGTTTTCTTTCGTATGCGATCGAAGGTATATTTTGTTAGATCTTTATCAGGGGAACGAGAAAAGAGAAGTCTCCTCTGGTAATTATTTCAGAGACATAGACATGTCTGACTCCGGCACAGAGAAGTTCATCTCGGACGATCATGATGCGATAAAAAATGTCTCTTGGGGAAGTCTTTGTTGAGATATCGTTTCCTCCCAAGTGGACGAAGACGCAATCTGGACTGAATGCTTTCAGGTCCCTTAGAAATTCATGCGGAATGTTGGTGGTGCGCATTCCTCCACGACCGAACCATCTAACATCACCAGGGACTCGCAGATTTCCTTCAGTAAAAGTCTTCAGACGAGCAATGTAACTGCTACCTAGAAGTGCTATCTTGGCCATTGTGGTTAAGACTGAATAATGCTACATCGGTTACATGCCCTTTATTATCCGAGTGTACAAATTTGTCCGTAATTACCAAACTTATTATGTGATTATAATGCATGTCAAAGAAGATCTATAAGCAGCGACAACATTCATTTGCATGATAATTGCCGTCTCAAAATTAAGGAAATTACAGGGAGGATCTTAAAGAGCTTCATTGATCCTGCTGGATAATTAGTCTCAAAATTCAAAGAATTACTGTAATTAATAAACATTATACATGAACTTCATTCTGCTCTGACTTCTAATTATGCAACTAAATATTTCAAGATAATAGCAATAAATCGATATAAGAACTTGCAAAAGTAAAATTATCAACAATGATGTTAAACTCTTTCCTTGATGAAATTAATCAACTCACATAATTTCAAAATTATTTGTATTTTATTTCTACTTTCTTACATGCATGTTTCATTTTCAATTTACTCAGCTTGAGATAAATTATTATCAGTACACAATAAGATAAAAGTATAATACTCAATAATAAAAGATACATACTCTCAACACCAAAATAAGATATACACAAATATGAATATCTGTAACCATTATCAATTTATGGAAAATAAACATATACACAGGTACATGCATACCACATATAAAAAGATATCTATATATATATGCACAAATAGATACAGTGAAACGCCAGCGAGTACTATGCATGACAACACGGTCGCGGACAGTGAGAGGAATTTACCCGACGTAAACCCAGGCGGATCGTCATAGACGATGCATCATATATATATATCGAATAGGCATGTAGATTAACTAAATGTGAAGTTTTCTAACAATAAATACATTTTTGATATATCAACTCAAGCTCTCAATTCTTTGACAATCGGTGTATGAAATCTAAAGAAAGACAGCCTAAAATAACTTTTAATTCAAAGGTTTTGTTCCGATATCTATAATATGGAGTCAAAATCAAATAAAGTAACATTCAATTCCTATACATCTGTAAGAAAAATAGGGCATATACTTCTCTCAATTGGGATATAAACAATGTCACGTCCACATAATGTAATTGTAAATGCATATTTATATATGTTCTTATAATAGATCGAGAAAGGTTTTAATGATTAAGATTGGATGATTAAAATTTCTATGACATGTTTATAATTAATTGATAATGAATTATATATATATATTCGGGTATAAATAGAAAAAAAAATCATGTGTGGTACCGTTAGTCATTTATTGTTATACTGCGTCTCATAAGTGTAATTCAGTTATTGTCATTCATCAAAACCATGCACAAGTATGCCGTTTTAATGACCGTGTTATGTCAACGTTATGGAATAAAACCAGCTATAATTTGTTTTATTAGAGGTTAATTATTGTTATTCACCAGAATAATGCAAAATTATTCATTTTTAAGGGCCGTTTCGGTAATTCCATGGCCGTTCCGGTAATTGCCCGCCGTTCCGGTAATTCGATGTACCGCATATTTATGTAATTACATACTTTTGTTTTGATATGACCGATATATCACAAGTTATCCAGGTTTATATAATCATGACATGCACGCCTGCTAAATCCGTCGCCATTTTGTTTATCATTGTTTATGTACAGAATAAGCCTGCTAAAAGAAAATACGCCTGCAACTTAATAGCGCTATATAGATTTATAACACTAACATGTACATGTATAAACTTGTATCATTTGTCAAAATAAAATGTCAAAGTTTCAATACATTGTGAATTTATTATTGTATGATATTCATGATTTTGTATTTGAGTGAAATACGCCTGCTAGATCGGACTCCATTTTGTTTGTACTGGTTAATGTACTACTACAAGAAGATACGCCTGCGAGTTAACGGCGCTAAATATCTTTATAATACAAGCATATATCAATTTGTATCATATATATATATGAATAAAATTTCAAAGTTTCAGTACATTATAAATGTGGTAGTGCAAGAGATTCATGTTTACGTATCGAGTGAAATACGCCTGCTAGATCGGACTCCATTTTGAATTTTGTTTGTCCTGGTTTATGTACTGCTACAAGATATGCCTGCAAGTTAACGGCGCTGTATATCTTTATAATACAAACATATATCAACTTGTATCACATATATATGAATAGAATTTCAAAGTTTCAGTACATTATGAATGTGATAGTGCAAGATATTCATGTTTACGTATCGAGTGAAATACGCCTGCTTGATGGGGCTAGATCTTGCATAACTTTATTATAACATAATATAAAACTAAACAAACGGCTTAGTGTTAATGTAGTTTTTTTTTTAAATAAAATATACGATAAATTATAAGCATATTGAAATCAAAATAATGAACATGTCACAAGAATATATCATTTCAGTATATTAGTATTTTTTAAACTTTTCGCATTGTACTGATATTCTAATCTGTCTTGCATATAACACACTATCTTTATTGTTCAAATGTACACCATCACGTAGAAATATGTCACGCTTTGGTCTCTGTAATCCCCTTAATCTCCAGAAATAAGTACTCGTATGCTGACGATAATATCTCTCTCAGAAGTTATTCACTTTCATACATTCGTTCATATAAAAATCCTCAGACATATTTCTCGGCTTACGTCTGGGGATACACTTCCTATAATGATACGCGATACACTTTCAATTTTGGGGAGTCTCTCAACCACGTTGCGTATATCCTCACAAATGTCAACAACTGATGTGTCCTGCTTAAAGTCATTTCCACCAGTTTGCAAGAAAATCTTATTTGGATTAAATTCCTCGCATTTTGTAATTGCTGAAGATCTAAGAAGTGATTTGGTAGTTGCACCCCTCACACCGTAATACTTAATTTTCACACCTTCAAGTCTTAATTCCTCTCCGAAAGGACACTAATAGTGTATTTTTACTATTTCTGGGACAATGGATGTATCCACAGTAAGCTTCTTATCGGATTACCTTCCTTGTTGATATTTTAATCCATGTATTGCATTTAAAATACTTTCTTTTGTAATGCATTGTTAATTAAGTATCTTTCCCGGATGTAAGTTCAGACACAGATCAATGGAGATTAGATATACCTTTAGAATCCACATCTTATTTAATCCATATCTCTCAATTAGTGAGAGTGTAAGATATTCCCTGTACTAATCTAATGCTTATCTTACTGACATGGATTAAAGTTGACAATCATTAGAATCAATACACCTTTAGAATCCACATTCCAGAATAATATACACGGAGATTTTAATTGCAGACAATTCTCGAAATTCTTACATATGACACATTTATGCTGAGACATACAATACTAGCACACAGATTATCTTATAGAAACCACAAAGATTTGCGAGCTAACACAAGAATATCCTACATTTTTAAGCGAAGAAATTTCCCTGCTAAACAATCCAGAGAGACACAACCTAGCATTTCATTTATTTTTTCATTGAAGAATATACATTATTAAAAAATCAGATTGGCGAACAGCGAGTCACATGTAGAATTTGTGAGGAGTGTAAGGTATAAAATGGAGTGCAAGTTCTATCAGAAGATGTTTAACCACACAATGTCTGAGCTGGTGAGCGAAAAAATGCATCAGGTAGCAGTTAAGTACAGCTATAGACGTATGTCTGTTTACAACAACCAAGAAAAGAAAAAACAAATGAAATATATATATATATACATCTATATTGAAATAATTGTAATTGAAATTTGCAAGCAAATTTCGTTTCCGTATTAGTTTGTGTAAAAAAATTATACACGATTGTTTCACCTTCCTTGATAAAAAGTAAAAGTACACCATGGGTTAAATTAATGGAAAGATGGAGATGGCAATGTTAGTAGCAATGTTTTGCTGTTTGTTTCAGGGAGCAAACAGCAAGGATCCTGAAGCTCTGCCACTGAATGTGCACACGTGCACCTTTTCTAATGTAGTAATGAACTGTCAGTGGAAGGGAAACCAGAATGTAGGACCCGTACTGTATCAGCCAGACAGACCGCTCTATGGTGTTCACACCATCTTATTTCAACGCTTTCAATATATGAATATAATTGATCTGGTAAAGAACGCCCCAGACCTTGTGTCTGTATATCGGGAGGAGACGTACAGTGTTCCAATGCGTAGAGGCTAAATATCAACGGCTTAAGGACACATTTTATAATCCAGATCTATAACGGTGTAAAAGGCGTGTATACAAAAACAAACCTGTAACTGGGTTAGAAATCGAAAGTAGGTACTTTATCGAACCAGTCATGGTTTAATACCCAGTGGCAGAGACTGAGCAATCTGAAGGCGGGAGGGGGGGGGGGGGGGTTGACACAACTATATATTTAAACGCTATCCAATGTCAAAGGCACTGCTTGTACGGGTACCGGTTTGTACTGGTCCGATGCCAGTAATGGATAAGAGGAATTATTTTTTAATTTTATTTAATTGGTCTATTATGGAGAAATAATTTATGTTGTCAATATTGACTCAAACAATAAGTGTCCACGAAATGACGAATGCATTTGACCATGATCATGATGACGAGGGCAGACTTGGTGTAGTGGTTAAACACTTGGCTTGTGGTATGGACGCCCAGGTTCGACTCCCGTATTGCGCCACTAAATGTTTAAGAGGTTGGTAATCTCCTGCTTCCATGTCCCGATATAACTGCAATATTGTTGAAAGTGACATAAAATCTCATGCAACCAACCAATGGAGGGTCAAAATTGTCTATATACAATGCTCCAGTATCGGAAGGTGATTCGCCGGGGCCCTTCGCCCGATACAGTGATTCATTTTTGTGTCAAGGCGGCTTCAACACCAACATAATGTAAGTAGGCGTCCACTTCAAAAGTACTCCAGCAACACCCCTAGCATTTCACCGAATTATAAACCCACATACTATTTTAAAATATGACGAATACATTAATAATGATGATCATATGTGACCTAAAAAGATCAGTTATAGCACCTTTCATACACTTACATATAGCCTTAATTTCTAGTACATACTAACATAGATCAACCGGCAGTTAAAAATAAAGAAAGAAAAGGCAAAACAATTATGATTCATTTGTGCTTTATATTGAGTTCATTAATGACATGCATGTTCTAATTAACAAATTTGGGCAAATTTATTTCACTCAAATGTAGCAAATATCCATACATTTTAATTTAATAAACACATAATAGTATAATTATACATAGGTACTAATAATCTTACATGAATTATGACATGTATATATATATATATATACATGTTAATATAAATAATTTCATCCCATATATACATTGCACAATTTGTGAAACATTGTAATCAAAACACATGTACTTCCTATGTCTTGTAACATGAAATCCTTCAAATAATATTGATACATGTCGCTTCCATTTTGAGTATAAAGGCATCATACAATACTACCCACTACAGGACATCAAGGGCATAGGGACACCATAACCCTCATCATGCAGTACCACCCACTATAGGACATCAAGGGCCTAGGGACACCATCTCTCTCAACATACAATACCGCCCACTACAGGACATCAACGGTCTAGGGACACCATCTCCCTCATCATGCAATACCACCCACTACAGGACATCAACGGCCTAGGGACACCATCTCCCTCATCATACAGTACCACCCACTACAGGACATCAATGGCCTAGGGACACCATCTCCCTCATCATACAATACCACCCACTACAGGACATCAACGGCCTAGGGACACCATCTCCCTCATCATACAATACCGCCCACTACAGGACAACAACGGCCTAGGGACACCATCTCCCTCATCATACAGTACCACCCACCACCCACTATTTCAGTTGTTGGGAATAGGAATGCATCAGCTTTGGAATATGACAAGTTTTTTATGGCTGATGTTGCAAGGATTTGTCCCTCTACCATTAACACATCGTTGAAGAAAGTCATTCCAGTATTTAGGTTCTGAGCAGACCTGAAAGATTAAAAGAAATCAACTGTAAATACCACTAAAAATGTCTACTGTTTGTACATTTACCACTTTTACCGTGTTTGTTTGTGATAACTATTTGTTTATATATATCAAATACCTTTTATAAGATATTGATATTCAAATTCCTTTGCATTTCAAAATTATCACTTACTCATTCTCCAGTAACTCTCTGACCTTTGAGTTTGTGATAAAATCCCTTATACAAAGATAGTACCCATAGGGTTACACCAACCTCTTAAACATAGTGGCGCAACCCGGGGAGCGAACCGCCGACTAAGGTCACGATCAGCTAAACGCGTGAATAACTGGGTCTCCACGAAGGGTCACCACCGGTATTATAAGCTTTGTATTGTTCGTAACGTCGTCGTACGAATTGTCTTTGTATGAATTGTCTTGTTCACGAGTATTCTTCATTTAAAGTTCTACACGTTTTCCTTCGTACTGCTTAGAAGAGAATTAAGATTGGGTATCGTATCGGTCTGGTGTGGTGGCAGCGGTTAAAAGGATATAACGAACATTGTGGTTTGTCATATACGTGTATAAACCACAACACAAGTCCGTCTCCGCTCTCACAACCAAGTCAGAGGTAACTCGATCCGAGCGTTGCGGTTTGTGACCAGAATAGTCACTGTGGACCCGTCTAAAGTTTCAAATAATTAAGCACCACACAAGCCAAGTAACACAATGGCTACTGTCCGTGCTCCTAAGCAACGGAGCCTCACAAAGAACGAGACAATCACATCTTTCGAAAGTTGGCGACAAAATCTGGTATACACGTTATCATTAGACAATAACTTTGCCCCCTTCCTCATAAGTGGTACACAATGGGAATAGAAAACAAGACTCGACTCACCGGGGCTTTGTGGATGACAGTGAGGAGGTGCCAGAACCTTGGCGCCGCACTAAAGAGCAAAAAGTTAACATGATCATTGATCAATGCTGACTTACCTAAACTCATTAAACAATGCTATGGAACAGAGCTTCGCTCAGGACACTTGCGTCTCTTCGCCTTGAAATATCACAAATAACACTTTAATTGATGAGCTACAATCTCCTGAAGACGCAAAGGTAATGCGTACTTTCGCAACCACTTACAATAGAAATAAAACCGCTCTGAGAACAGGCAATGGCTCACCATTTTGCCCCATATGGAAAGCTGCTGGCCGCCCCAGTAAACATTTCTTGAGTAAATGTACATACCTACCAACCGAGGACAAAAAGTATCTCATGAAAGCTAGACAAATCTCTGAGGTCTATGATTTGTCTGCAGTGGATACAAACTTGAAACCGAACAAATACCCTCTAATCCTTCTATTACCAAGTGCTAGTCATGTGCAGATTGAACAATCCCCTTAGCTATATGTGTTCCATAATCATGACACCGTCAATCGACTCAGGTACCACGGGCAATATGATGCACTAATGTGCCCACTACCTTGGTATCCGAATAAGCAAGGGAACTCCTCAACTGCCTATTCGCATCTTGTACTCTCTCAATCCTGAGAAACGCCTCATCTCTCATCAACCGCCTCTCAGCATATTGTCTCTCCATCCCGACAAACGCCTGCTCTCTCCTCAACCGCCTCCTTGCATCGTATCCTCTCTCCATCCTGACAGATGTCTCATCTCTCCTCAACCGCCTCTTGGCACCCTATCCTTTATCCATCCTGACAAAGGTCTGACTCTCTCCTCAACCGCCTTTTCGCACCGTATCCTCCTTTCATCCTGACAAACGTCTGATCTCTCCTAAACCGCCTCTTGTCATCCTATCCTCCTTCCATCCTGACAAAAGTCTGATCTCTCCTCAACCACCTTTCGGCATCCTATTCTCCCTTATCTCCCCTCAACCACCTCTTTGCATCCTATCCTTTCTCCATCCTGACAAAGGTCTGATCTCTCCTCAACTGTCTCTTGACATCCTATCTTCTCTTATCTCTCCTCAACCGCCTCTTGGCATCCTATCCTCTCTCCATCCTGACAAACGTCTGATCTCTCCTCAACCGCCTCCTGGCATCGTATCCTCCTTAAAAATGGTACGAAACAACGCAATGGTCAATTATTGGTTGAATGTTTCAAGAAACAATTGTCCAATAACTTGCTCAATGTTACCACATCGGTGACATACCAATAACGGTGACTGTATGTAGCCCTTAATAACAGCAAATAATGACAAAGTTCGCAATTTAGCTTTACTGGCTGATGTTATTTAGACGGATGAAGAAATCAGAAGATAATTGCTGTTCGTCGCTTTGTCATAAAAAAATGGAAAAGAAATTAAAACGTGTACATTTTTACTTGGGATATGTCAACGCTAAGGTCGACTTATATTATCCTTCGCCATTGCGGTGTTTTCGTTGCCAATAGTTTGAATACATGCAGAAATAAGAAAACATTTGATCATGTTTTGAGGAATTCGGCGAACACTCAGCCCACTGCTCATCTTGCTAACAATAGATCTGCGCTCAACCATGAATCTTTTGTTATTCAGGCGATCAATGAGCCTTTGTCGAAAGGTTGATAGAAAAGTTTTAGCAAATTCCTGACGTGAGTCCGCTGACTGTCGGTACAGAATAATGAAAAGAAAAGTCTTATCTTAGATTTAAGACATGTCAATAAGCATCTGTGGAAATAAAAACAAAAATGAATTTCATATAAAAGGAATTTTACTTTTTCAAACTTTATCTTCACTCCGTATATCATGACATTGATATTTATGAAAAGCATACGGAATTTGTAGGATTTTCATGGAAAATTGGAGACGTTGAGAGGTACTTTAGATTTCTAATTGTTGGCTTACGTTCTGTCCGTTATATTTTCACCACACTTACTGGGCGTTTAGCCAAAAAGTGGCGTGAAAGTGCTCATGTACCTAGACGATGGTCTTCGTACTCATTCAGATTTCAACAAGTGTCAAGATATGGCATTACGAACAAGATTTTATTTGTAGCGTATGTATAGTAGATCATGGATGTCATACTGTAGTGTATGCTAGCGATGCCAGTAGCATTGTCTACGCTGGTTATGAACTTCAGATACCGTGTGGCATAGCTCGTGGAATGTGGGATGAGGATGAGAAAAGGTTTAGTTCCACCTGGAGAGAACTGACGTTTTACGTGTTTGCTTTCGATGTGTAGATTTTAGAACAAGAGGCCCAAGTGGGCCTATATCGCTCACCTGAGTACCTAGATGATCAGTCATGCATGAAGGAAGAATTCATTTATTTTTGCATTAATGTGACTAAGTCAACACAGATGTGGAAAATATGTCAAATTTTATTTCAAGCTAGAATAAAAAACAACTTTTTTGCACATCCATTCATTTGATTTTGTCTCTGCAAGAAGTCATTCAGGGCAACAAGTTAGTCATTTTCTTTAGGTGGGGCCTTTTGTTGACTGATTTCAAGTCTGGGTCATGAACAACAATTGTTTCAAATATTGTCCAGATCTAACTTAAAATTGCCTAATTTCATATGTTGAGTGTTGAGAAACATCTAAAAACTTATTTAGATGTGTAAAGAAATGAAAAAAAAATTTCTCCATATTTCAATTACCAAGTGGTATATGTACCATTGTGAGAACTGCTTTTTAGACATGGTGGCATTATCTGTTAACCAATTTGGATGAAATTTACCAAATTGATAGAGGACCTTTAGTACTTCATGTATTCCATGTTTCATTAAAATCTTTCATGTGGTATAACAGCAGACGTGAAAAATGTGATTGAATTGTTCCTACACACCCTCATTTGGAAGTCTTAAAAAATTCATAGAAAATCCAAAAATTGAGATATTGACAAAATTCTTTCAAAGTAACAATCCTTACCATAATTATGATCACAATAGTCCATAAGAAATCATCATTATCAATTAACTAGGAAATATGACACTTTTTTCTGCATTGAATCACCAAGTCCAAAGAAATGTCGAACAAAAAAATCTAAAATTTGATTTTGGAAGGGAACCAAAATGACAATAGGTCTTCACTCATCCCTCTAGATCATTTCTATACATTCTGTTTGTCTCTGTATACAGCCCGTATGAAAAAGAATATTGTTAAAGGAGGGAACTCTTTTGTGACCTACTTTTGACTATGGTGGCGCCACCTGTAAGGAGGTCTGGACGAAAACAACAGAATTTGAAGAGGATCATAAGTGACTTATTTCTACCAAGATTTATTAAAATCCTTCAAACAGTTTTGTAGAAAAAGTTGAAAATGTGAAAATTGGCCAATCCCCCCCACCCCCCCCCTTTTTTTTTTTTTGGACGTCTTAAACGTAAAATTCCTAATTTCATATGTTGAATGTTGAGAAACATCTAAAACCTTATTTAGATGTGTAAAAAAAAAAAAATTTGACCACAGCTGGATTTGAACCGCTACTCTCCATATTTCAATTACCAAGTGGTATATGTACCATTGTGAGACCTACTTTTTAGACATGGTGGCATTATCTGTTAACCAATTTGGATGAAATTTACCAAATTGATAGAGGACTTTTAGTACTTCAAGTATTCCATGTTTCATTAAAATCTTTCATGTGGTTTTGTAGAAAAAGTTGAAAATGTGAAAAATGGCCACCCCCCCCCTTTTTTTTTTGGAAGTCTTAAAAAATTCATAAAAAATCCAAAAATTGAAATAACGACAACATTCTTTCACAATAATATTCCTTATAACAATTATGATCAAAATAGTCATTAAGAAATCATCAATATCAATTAACTGAAAAAACATGACACTTTTCTTCATTGAAATGACTAAGTCCAGAAACACGTCAAAAAAGCGTAAATTTCTATTTGACAGATCTTAACCCGAACACAATTTTTAATAACCCATCTTTATAGATTGTTGAAATGCAATTAGTTTCCCCATTTATGTACTGGTTCTGGAGAAGAAGATGTTTGAAGAGGGGTACCCTTTTGGGCACTTTTGGTCCCGCCCTGGATCCACCCCTGAGGGAATCTGGATCCCGAACATAATTTTAGTAGGGGACCTTGAGTACATCATTTACACAAAGTTTGATCCAAATCTGCAATGTAGTTCCAGAGAAGAAGTCGAAAATGTGAAAAAGTTAACGACGGACGACGACGACGACGACGGACGGCGCACTATGACTATAGCTCACTTGAGCCTTTGGCTCAGGTGAGCTAAAAACAAGTTTACAATGGTTTACAAGTAATCAGAGTGTAGCAAGTAATGCAAAGAGGGAAGCATGAAGTCACATTTACAAGATATTGGTTTCGAGATATTTAAACATTGTTTAGCAAACAATACATCTCTGTATACAGAGTGGATTTATTTACATTTCCGGGCCTTCAGACAAGATATATTAGATTTACCTGACTCATAAGCTGCGGAAATCGGGCTCGTTGCATATTATATCGAAAGACACTAATTCAATGAAAAATGTAGGCGCGTTCCAATGGGTTGCCGGTAAGTGATGTTCTAACAGCTAAGGCCCTCCGGGTTGCGATATATCTGGCATCGTTGTTGGAAAGGTGGGGTCTGCGGTATTAGCTATGCTCATCTCATCATATGTATTCCGTCGCCTACAGAACCGTGTTTAGCGAAAAGGGTATTCGAAGGAGCCAAGGTTCCAATCAACAAGAAAGAACCAATTACGCCGGACTCCCCCCCCCCCCCTTTTTTTTAAGATGTGCAATAAACTACATGGAGGGAATGCATATAATCAGTGTACTTTTATATGCTGGTCTCTAAAGAATTTCTATTAGAAAATGTGATTTGAGAATTTTCATTGAGAAAAGTAAAACTGACATTTACAGGGATGGTAGCTAGGTTATAATATCTAGGTCGAATTGGAAGGTATGTCCAGTTCTGAACCTCCAACGGTTCAGTTCAGTTTTGACGATAATTTTAAAAGTTCCCTAAAAGGTATTAAGCTTTCGTTTTGCGTACAGTTAAAAGCCTCTTGTGTACGGAAGGATGCGGGGATTATTTATAGATGCGTTTTCTCCTTTGGTAGAAAACATTCAGAATAACGGCTTGCATAGTTTACGTTCTGCAGCCAATATGGCAAATAAGTTAATGAAAATTGTATCTGTACTGTCCCATGGATAGGCTGCAGTAGAAGGAGGTTTCGGTCTTGATAAAAAAAAAAGAGGTAGAAAACATTTCCCTGAAAACATTGAAAACACAGCGAATAATTTGTGACCACGTACAAAGTGTGGGAGGCATTCATAATGTAGTAATTAGTAAAGAGTTGGTGGTTGGAGTAAAACTATCAAGGCAGCGATATGAACGTTAAAATATATATTTAATTAGGGATTGATTTGGTGTATGTAGAGAGCACATTATTTACAGGGTCCTTCTAATTTATACATAATTATAGTCACATATATCTACTTCACGGTTAATATATACTACAATAATAATAACACACTTCTAGTTTTCATATCAAAGTGAAAGTGAAGCGTATTAATAGCATTTGATTACTTACTGACGGACATTTCACTCCTTTGATATACACAGCCACGTTTTTCCGGGAATAAACCCGCTCGACTACTGACCGATAGGTCCCGGTTCAAGCCTCCTGGTAGTCATGCCGGTGTCTGTCCTTCGGATGAGACAGTAAAAACCATTGTCCCGTGTCGCCATAGACGTGGCACGCTAAATATCCTCTCTTCTTCGGATGCGCCTATTGCAAAGGTCAAAATTTCTGTAACCTGCATCAGTCAGATGCCGTCACCATATATGTGAAATATTCGTTGTGTGACGTAAAGCAACAAACAAACAAACAATATATGTGTAGTTTGAGTTGTTTTTAATAATGAAGAGTAACTTTTTGAAAATACTGTCATCAGATGATTTTGAATGTCTGGTCATATTTTGACTGTAAATATCAATTGTGGTGACATTTCTTTAAATATTCTTTAATATTAATAATATATATTCCTTGTTAAATTGTTTGGAAATTGTGTATACTGCAAGACGCAAATGTCCTTTTCCATACTGATTTGGTTTTGAGAACATTTAACCACTTGGCTTAATGTTTGCGTTAAGATTTATTATAATATTCTCATTAATATAGATTAAATGGGACGTCACTCATTAGAAAATAAAAGAAGACAAAAGAAACTGAAAAGAAGAACAAAAAACAAAAAAAGACTTGGAAAGGCAAATAATGAAACTTTTGCAGATTATGATGATAATGTTAGTGAAAAATCAGAGGAATTCAGTTCTTGCCGTTCAGAAAGATCTGACAATGACGTCAATGAAAATTTAACTTTTATTGAAAAAGAAATATAAAAAGAAAGGAAAAAAGATGTACACATAGAACCAGTCAAAAGAAAGTCAGACTATGTGACAGCAAAAGATCTTTTCTCTACAGAGGACAGAGATGTAGTCAAATAAAAAAAGAGCTAGAAGATGAGAAATATAAAAAGAAAATAATGTTTGGCATTTACAAATTATTGTGTGCATTTGGTAAAGTGTTATAGAGATAAATTAGATCATCGTAAATTCTGTAAGAAAGAAATATAAGATGAATCATTTTCTTTTGACCTTGGATTGAGAAAAAAACAGACTTTGGATATTTAATTTAGGTAATTTTTAAGGGAAAAAAGATGGGGGGGGGGGGGTGATTATTACTAACTTCTTCTTCTTCCACCTCAACAAAGTTAAGTTGATAATATTGTTGCATAGCTATAATTGTACTGATCAGAGATGCTCTGAGCAGATGAATATGGTTCTTATTCTATTTGTAGATTGGAAATCGAATACAGTAGAGTCATAACCAAACTAGAGTACAGATATTGCTCATATTCATGTTTGAATTATTATTTACTTTCACGATTGTATGAAATTTTTAATTTTATGTAGTATTTTCCTGTTTTAAACCGTTTGTTCCTTAAGTTTATGCATTTTTATGTACTGAGGAAAATAACTTCAACTAAAGTTTTCTCTGATGCAGATATTCTGAAAGTTTTATACATGTCTAAGAAGAGTGCACCTATCATTGAATAGGATTGGCAAAGAAGCTCTGTTTTTGAATGCATGAAGTCTTCATGCCATGTTCTTTTACAGATGATTATGAATTTTTGAAAAAAAAAAAAACAAAACATACTCACATATATATCCAAACCTTTCAGACCTGATAATTTCATGTATGCCAAAGTCATTTAAAAATGTCCAACAGCATTTTTTGGAGGAGAAGTGTATGGATCATATCAATCATGACATAAACGTTCATCATATGTAATGGCCTGCTGGCCCTCTAACAATGGACACATTTTAGGGGAAGTTGGCATTGGTGACCTCATCCCAGGAGTTACACAATATCTTATTGAGCATAATGTTATAGTAGAAAATGAAAGTAGAGTTCATTTATTTGCCAAAGTATTGTGGCTTATGCCCCTCCCTAACAGGTACAGATACCATTGTGGAAAGCCTGTAGAAGTATGGACAAGAAACTTATATGATGTATTTGGAGAATCTGTATTTATTCCTGTTCAGCGCCTAAATTGTAAATACATCTGTGCAAATGGTAAACTTTACAATAAAAATGTTTCATATATGTGTCCTTCCATTAAGGGTATCAATATATGTCAGTGCAATAGTTTTGTTAAATTTATGTAATACATTCTTATTTCCCATTGTATGTCTGTCTGGAAACCATGGTCATGTCATCCCTTGTAATTCTGTGCCGTTTGATTGGGCCATTATTGTGTTATATATCATTACACGGGATCATACAGTAATAAAACAATTAAAAAAATTAAACTTTATTTATTGTACAACGATTAAGAAACAAGTTAACAACTTATATAAATCTTGCTCGTTGGCACAAATCTTGTCGTTTTTGTTCATGAAGTAATAAATTGTCGTGCCAGTTAGCTTTTTCATAGAAGGATGTTTCTCTATGCCAGTTTTTGTCAATTTATTGGGTCTTTTTGTCTAGTATTTCAGTAGTGAGGTCATAGTGGAATAGTGTTTCGTCCTGTGCCAGTAAGCTATATCTTCATGGACGGATGGTTAACTATGCCAGTTATGTCAATTTATTGGGTCTTTTTGTATTGTATTTCAATGGTGAGGTCATAGTGGAATAGTGTTTTGCCCTGTGTCAATTAGCTATAGCTTTCATGGAAGGATGTTTCATTATGCCAGTTTTGTCAATTTATTGGGTCTTTTTGTAACGTATTTCAGTAATGAGGTCACAGTGGAATAGTGTTTCGTCCTGTGCCAGTTAGCTATAGCTTTCATGGACGGATGTTGCACTATGCCAGTTTTGTCAATTTATTGGGTCTTTTTGTCTTGTATTTCAATAGTGAGGACATAGTGGAATAGTGTTTCGTCCTGTGCCAGTTAGCTATAGCTTTTATTGCAGGATGTTTCACTAAGCCAGTTCTGTCAATTAATTGGGTCTTTTTGTATCGTATTTCAATAGTGGGGTCATAGTGGAATAGTGTCTCATCCTGTGTCAGTTAGCTATAGCGTTCATAGAATGATGTTTCGCTATGCCAGTTTTGTCAAATGAAATGGTCTTTTTGTGTATTGCATTTCAAGTTAGGTCATGGTATGATAGTATTTTCCAAAATATGTCCAGAAGGTTTTCATTGAAAGATGTTTTATTATTTCTGTACAGTTTTTATCGATGTGTATCTTCGTCTCCTAGTGTATATACTTTAACAAATATTTAAACGGGATATTTCAATTAGAGATCAAAAAGCTTGAGCAATAGTATTTATATTTTAGCCGTCCTTTACAATGAATTTATCATAATGATTTTTGATAATTTATTGTATTACATTGCATGTACATCTTGTGTATGTATATCAACCATATGTATCATTTATGGTCGCATGGAATTTGTATTGGATATGTTATGTATTATATGATTTTAAATTCACTGTAAAGTTTATGTATTGATTCTTATTTTCATGATCCAGGTTAATATAACCAAGAAGAAATTATGTTGAATTGTCTATATCTCTGTAACTTGATGTTATTGTCTTACCTGAATTTCAAATGATCACTTTGACCGTCGTTCGTCCGCCAGGTTGTCACACTATCACAGAATACAACACGGACGAGACGTATGTTCCTCCGAACACTATTCTTCCTATTTCTAGCTCTACTGGGGTTTTTTTTCGGAGAGGGAAAGATATAAACAAAGAGGGAACCGACATTTAAGAATTGTGAAAATGGAAATAAATATCGGACATGAGAAAGCAAATTCACAACTTTGAAAATCGGTAACAAGACAACTCCGTGGTCATGGTCTAATTCGTCACACGACAGAGCAAAGTGAGTGAAACCCGCCTTGCTGAAAGGAGCTGTTCCGGGACAAAATGAGAATAAATCTAGAAATAGTGCAAATACGAATCTAAAAAGTTATATATATATATATATATATATATATATATATATATATATATATATATATATATATATATATATATATAAATATATATTTATATATATATATATATATATATATATATATATATATATATATATATGTGTGTGTGTGTGTGTGTGTGTGTGTGTGTGTGTGTTTCCCCAGTCAATAATAGAAAAAAAAATCTGTTATCGTACAGATGTCATTTTCCTGTAAATGATACATATGTACAGATATCAGAAATATGTAGGGTTGTCTTGAACCTGGTCCGGTATTTTATTGTCACCATTAAAATTAAAGGACAATGTCCGGAGGGCTTATGTGAAAAGATAGTGTCCGATTTCACTTAAAAGAAACTTGTATCATCAAACATTTACACTTTATACAATTAGTTTTTTTGCTTAGATTGACTGCCTGGTGTATTACACCGTCAATTTTCTGTAAATACCACATTTGATCACTAACTTAACTAATCATATTGCAGTACCAAACACAGTAAATTATATTTACGAGTCCTAACACGATTACTGATGCAGTCATTCTAAAATGATTATTTTAAATCTCCAAATAAAATAAAAGGGAAACTCCAATTATATTCCGTACTGTAAGTTTACTTGGAGTTTAATGTCAACAAACTTCTATTATACATGAGGTATAATGCAATATTAAACTTTCTTTTACATATAATTTCATATTAAATTTTAATTTTATGTTAAACTTCAAGTATATAAAAGTTTAATGAAGTATAATTTTCATTTTTTGTTTTGTTTTTTTCATGCAGTGCATGAATGAAGGAAAGGCATTCATAATCCTACGTTATGCAACCCTCCAAGACGGCACCATAAAGATTGGTCAAAACTCAGTGGTGAGTGTTCTTGTGTTGTATTATCACCTTTTAAAAGCATACTACATCTCATTTATAAACACAGGATAAGGAAATACTTCCTAGGGCCAAAGTTAAATATTCCGCAAATTCTGATTCCAGCAGCTAACAGGTCCATTAATGACTCTTCTTAATACAACATAAGTTATGTATAGTTTCCCTTCTCCATAATACATCATACGCCATGTTAAGGAAACATCTTTTAGCCATTGTAATTTAATCTTTCAATGCAATGGCAGGCCTATTATTGCGTATTGTGTCGGTAATGACGGTGGACTTAGATTTCAAATGTTCATTTAAGGTTTAACTGTGTCTAAAGTTTATGCATTCCGACGTGCTGGATATGACCATGAATGACACAACACCATGGAACGTAGATTGGGTTGATTGAACATAATGCATCACCAATTAACAGCTCGTCAGTAAGGTCGGAAACAATCAGGAACTTATACAGTGTAACAATGGAAACCATTTCTTACAAAATACTTGTATGTGTGTAACTGGAAGAACGTCTTCTTATAGTGAAGGTAAATATCGCTTTGCGTTTATTACTCTTCACAAATTCCCCTGTAAAATCACAAAGTGGGCTTAAAATAGTCATCATAACAAAACTGGGATAACACTGATTTTCATCTTGGTAAAAGGCTTTGTACAACTATGCTTCTAAGAAAGGTTTCGTTGTTGCTTATTGTTTATTTTAAATGTTATAGGTCATGCATACCAAATGTCCCGATGTTCCTGAAGATATACGTATTTTGCCAACCCTGCATTGATCAGCGAACTGGGCACAATAGCCTCCCTCAATCACAAAACGAGGGTCTCTGTTAAAGGAGAAGACACAAATGCAAGTAACTGCAAATGTGCAAGCTTTACTACACATTTATATTGATTAAACGGAAAACCGCACTAAAAATATTTTTTTCACACCGTACTTATACACTAAGTGAAGCTCCTTTGATTCTTTTGAGCAAAGTTTGCATCCCTAACAATAAAAACACATGCTTCTTGCCATTAAAACCAAGACCATTCTTACATGTGCACTCAGGATAAAAGAAAATAGAACTTCGCCTGTCTGAGAAACTAGTTTTTTCCTTGTCACAAGAAGGAGATTTATCTGTGCGAATTTGCTTTCCCTGTCAACAGTATGATAGAAAATTCTTAGCACTGATACCTAAATCATTCTTGCTTGTAATGTACATTTGAGCAGGAAAGCTGATTTCGTCCGTACACGTGTTATTGGTTAACCTGTGTAAGATTGACAATAGCCATTGTCGAAATGAAGGAATAACATTTCTGTACATTGAAATGCAATTGTAAACATCAACACTTACCTACTAGCCATTGCATTATCTCTCAAACAGTGCATGGGGTGGGCTAAGGATGTAACGTAGGAGTTGGACAATGTGCTATATATTATTGATTTATTTATTACCTAGGTCTCCAATGTGATACTCAGTAATGAAACTAAAAGGAAAATAATCACTATCAGTGACGGCAATGCATCAGCAGAGGTGAAATTGTGAGGGGATCTAACAAAGATGAACATTCATGTCGGTTCCCTGGTTGAAATTCAGTGCCTCCATGTGGACCTATACCAGGGCCGGAGATCCTTAATCTCTACGTCAAGCTTACAGTTGTGAAGGTAAGAACAGTGAGAAATCATCACAGAAAATTTTGACAGAGAGACTTCTTTGGGTTATTTCACGAGGAAACATCAGAAGGGGTTGATATATCACATGGTTCTCACTACACCCTAGAACTCATGAGTACCACGGAGTCTCGAGACTCGTCTTGATTACAAAGAGAGATTGCAAATTTTAGTAGGTCCCTACTTAATTTTGGCGAGTCCAGTACTCGTCTAAGGGAGTTAATGAGAATACTGTAAATGTACTTGCTATTGACTTCTTCCAAATATCAGCCACAGAAAATACCATTCCTTACTTGGTACCACTTGAAATCACGTCTTTAAACCGTCAGGACTAAACAACACTCTATCGCACTCTATAATTAAGACATTTCAGCAAGTGATTAGGACGAATCAAGAATGCAAACCACTCCTCCTAAAAACGAGTAACTGCTCAAAACTTCCCTTTAACGGCAAATTAATCAAGTAAAAATATTACCTCGTTCTGTGTTCTCAACACGCACACACTGACTTCGTTTGACAAGACTAATCATAGTAATCAATGTAATGTAATTTCAATACGTGAGCATAAACTATGCATTATACTAGTATACTTATATATATTATAACCGTTTCAGTCACCAACTACCAAATTACACAGAGAATACGTTTGAAGCAGGAGGGTTGAAAAATTATTGGCCAGACCTGAACTTGAGACCCAAGACCTCTGCTTTCAGGGACAATGCTCTACCGACTGAGTTATCTAGGCCGATATCCCAGTCCGCCAAATGCCACCCCTCCCAATTTGAGGTTTCCACGAAACCTCAAAAAGTCTTCCTCTCACAGCGGCATCCATGCCAACTCACGAGTCATTGGAATCTCCAAACTGTAGCATGAAGGTTGAAAAAAATTTTGGCCAGACCGGGACTTGAACCCAGGACCTCCGCTTTCAGAGCAGATGCTCTTCTGACTGTGTTATCGGGCCGATATCCCAGTCTGCCACACTTTCAAAGCAGATGTGCTAGGGGAATAGCAAATATTTGTAACAATAACATCGCAAACCACAAAATACACAACAGGAGCGTTTTCATACTGGAATATCCTTTAAAGAACATTGACATTGAAGAAGAATTTAGTGATTGTGTTGATGGTGTCTGCTTTGAACTGGAAGTAGATGATAAATCCTGCAGGTTGACTTTCCGTGTCAATCAAAAGCATTCGCACCTAACAATGTGTCTGTCTTCCGTTGCTTCCATGATTTTTAATCCTCTGTCAAATTTACATACATATGACCTTAAATCCCCCCCCCCCCGGTATGCTTGCATGCCAAAACATTGACTGCTCAGACCATTTATATGGCCTTGGTCCATCACCTTTTGTTTTCCTTATTTCAATAAAATTTTCAGCTGGAGTATCTGTGTCTCACTATCACAGGATGGTTGGTTAGAGTTTTACGTCTCTTTCAGCAATATTTCATTTGTACCGCAACTTGGAAGCAAGACGTTACCGGCCTCTTCCATAATGTGGTGCCATCCGGGAATCGAACCCGGGTCACCCACACTGCAATGAAAGTGCTTAACCACTACATCAAGTCTGCCTTTCACTGTTACATGATATTCCAGTAGTCCATCATTTCCATTAGATATAATCACGAAATTTGTTCCATCAATGCAGACCATCTGTATGGCCTTGATCCATCACTTTCCATTCTCCATATTTCAATATTATTTTCATCTGGAATATCTGTATCTCACTATCACAGGTTGTTTGGTTGGAGTTTACATCACTTTCAGCAATATATCAGTTGTAACACAACTTTGAAGCAAGAGGTTACCGACCTCTAACACAATGTGTCACAATCCGGGAATCGAACCCGGGTCATCCACACCGCATACAAAGTGCTTAACCAATACACCCAGTCTGCCTTTCACTATTACAGGATACTCCATACTTCATCATTTCCATTATAATTAATCATGAGTTTGTTCTATCAATTTCTCAGATTATATGTCCATGTACGGTAATTTTTCAGATGAGAAGCTTATGTATCTTAGAAACGTAAACATGGATTTTACATAGCTTTGTATTTGTCATCTGAAAAATTGCTTGACAAAGGTCACGAGGCCGAAAATTTGCAATACAGAGTGTTTGTGTTCCTTTACCTTTTTATGTACCGGACTTCCATTTGGATGACTTTTTCGAATCTTTATTCCGATTTTGATGTTACTGGGTTTTATTCCATCGATAAATATAATTAAACCATCCTACATGACAAGTTATTTGAAATATAAGTAGTTATAAATAGACCTTAGTAATATCTGTTAAGATTTTATTTGATAATTTAGAATAAAGACAATTTAGAATTTAGACCACTGTGGTTATAGTGCAATAAATGAAGATGTTTTGTTTTGTATGTTCAGCACCAGGGAAGATAAGGACTTTCAATTACTTTAAAGTTACAGTCCATAATTATTTGCCACACACGTTCAAAAAGTTTTTAAATGTCTTGCAAACGGTTGACTCATCTGCCATAAGCACCTGCAATGAGCTGTCTCAAAGGCTAAGAGAGCAATTACCGCGTCAAAAAATACTGATGGTTGTAAGGTATCTGGCATCCCAGGAAATAAATCCGGAAATAAGCGACAAATTTAATGTATCGGAGTATAGCTTCTTCATATGCAAAGAACAGATAATAAATTCCATAATAGCAGTCCTGCTTAAACTTTTCATGAAGTGTCCAGCTATTGGTAACTTAACAGATGTATCTACCAGGTTTGATAATATGACAAAATATAGATTCCCAAATATAATTGGGGCAATTGATGGTCCACATACAGCGATTGTAGCTCCCCTTGAAAATCCCAAACTCTTACTTCAACCAAAAGCAGTTTCATTCTGTGGTATTGCAAGGAGTATGTGACAGCAGTTTGAAATTTATGGAAATAAATGTGGGCTGGCCTGGAAGAGTCCATGATGCTAAAATACTTGCACACTCAAGTTTATGGGACACAGGTTTTGCCAAAAGTGACAATGGTAGATTCCATTTGCTTGGTGCTGCTGCCTACCCCTTTAAAGAATGGTTACTTATCCCATATAGAGATAATGGACATTGACTCCACGGGAAAACGATCTAATTATATTCATTCTACTAAAAGATAAGTCATTGAAAGGGAAATTCAGAAAGTTAAAATACATTCATTTGAATTTTATTAAAAGGGTGTGCAAAACTGTTATTTGACCTTGCATTCTTCATAATATATGTATTGTTCAAGATGATGAATGCATAGATGATGCAATAGACCATAAAGATGAAGGCAACGTTCCACCACTTGCTCCTGTCTACCAAAATAACGTTAGAGGTCATTTTAAACGACATCAAATATCCAACGTGCTTTAAAAAATCAGATCTTGGTAATATAGTATGACACTGAAAATCAATAGAGAGATCTAGTACCGTTAGAACAAATAAAAAATAGATTTGAGAGAGAGATACCAACAACTAAGGACGGAGCTCAAGTAATCGTCTTTAATGTGTAATCTCTGGATTTACACGCTTATTGAATGTAATTTATATTTGGTTACTTTCCTTCATACAAGTCAACTTTTGAACACCCACTGCTGAAAATTTGTGTCGTTCATAGCGCATGAAGGCAATTTGTTTTGCACTAATTTAACAACGCTTATATTATTCTGGCTTAAATAAAAAAGTTGCATTATATAGTTGTGTCGTAAATATATGTAAAAAGCAACTAGATTAAATGAAATAACATTTAAAAAATGATTTTCGGGGAGAATTGACACATATCATATGATTTACAAAATTTTTCACGTTTATTAAAAGGTTGGATTGGGCTAGTGGTGTACTCTGCATAAGGTAGATGTTGTCAGCAAATACATACATTATTCTTCGTGTGACATTAAAGCTGCATTGGCTGCAGAATACCCCCCCCCCCCCCCCCCACGTCGTAAGATACAGCTGTTTGTAATCATCCGGATTTTCCGTTGCGAGTCGGTATTTAACTCAGAGAGGTTCCAACGAGGATTGTAATACCGAAAGCGTTTAAAATGGTTAGAAGAGTGTTAAGTGATACAGTTATGCTGAACTTAAGCAAAATGTTGAATTATTACACTAGATGAATAGCTTTTGCAAAAATATTCAAAATATCCCTGGTCTACCCACACCATTCGACGCACTGCCCAGGGGCCAAGATTTTATTATTTTCGGACATCCTCTTCCTTTCTTTATCGGACGAACTTGATCCTGAAATTTCACAGAACGCCATATCTTTAGTATAAGTATCAGTATAAAAATATTTTTGTTTGTTTTAAATACTAAAAGATGCAGGTAATGCAACTTTAAACAATGCTGTTTTTTAAATGATGCGTCCTTGTTTAAAGTATAAGGATTGCATGTAAGATTGAATATTTAGTTATTTATTGATTTATCTCAATTTACGTGCATAGTTTTCTCAAAATCACAACCCACAGCAGATATTACAATTGGCATCTGTGACGTCATAATTGGTTAATCTCCTTACACCGATTCGTTGTGTTAGATCATGACGGGAAATACTGGCTATATTTCGTTAGTCTGTTACTATGAGTTCAATAAAGTAAATCGGAAAAGTAGTTCTAAAGTACATCAACGGGTGTAGGCGGTCGACTACAAGAAGACTTGGTGACAAAAAAAAAAATTAAAAAGATACTGCGATTTTTAAGAATTATGACCGAGTTATGTTTTTGGCTCAATGTGTTCCTTTGGAACGTGATATTAGAAGTATTACAATGGAATTTTGTTACGTGTGATTTGGTCGGTTCGATGTCTAGCTACTTCGCACTTCAAACGTGACCTTAGAAGAGACTGGAAGCCTAATTCAGATAAATCCAACAGTGATGTCTATGCCAAGAAGAAGCTTTGTAAGCTTATTTTTTTAGGTCTTTGTGTAAGAAGATCTAAGTACTACATTGTGTATCGAGACTTGATAACGAATATATCGAATAATTTTGTGGTATTTATCGGTTTTTGTTTTTGTTTTATCATAGGGTATCATGAACGTACGCAGATAACTATTCCAACCGAAGAGTCTGGAGTTGTCGCCCGTGTCGTACATATCAGGGGTAAGCATTATTATAGAAACAGTCTTGTTAATAATATTGTAAGATATGGAAATTTATGCCTTTCAAAAAAAGGTATGATGAACTTTTGCGATTTGCCGGCGTTGGGTGTCGACCTCGAGCACCTGGTGTTGTTGGTCCGACACCTTAACCATTGAGCCACTGGAACTGTTCATTACGGCTAGTGGTTTAATTTAAATGCCCGTGGAGTGAAATTATTTACACATGATTAGTTTCTCATAAATTGTAAATAAAAAGTATTTTTGGTACATATTACAACACTTAAGTCCATTGTACATCATATTTAACGCCAAATGAAATTCAAAATTTATTTATTTTATATCTGTTATTCTATTGGTTCATATCAAAAAGTGAACTCATAACAATTCACAACGATAACCTCCGTCTTGGAAGAAGCAACTATTTTTGATATAAGCTTTCATTTAATCCAAATTTATCCGAATTTCTGCAAACTGAAAATGAAAAGTTGTTTATCAGTAAGTTTTTGACATAGGTGTGATGATAGGTTTTAACGAATTTTGTATCATTTCCATATTTTCTTGTTATTTTATCTTTACTATGGATTTTTGGTTGAATATTTTGAACATTGCAATAACAAAATTTATTATTTCAAGAATTCAAAGCGTCTGTGATATAATATTGTATATAGTGTTTTGAAAGTTATGTATGATGCGTAATACAGGTGATAACGGTACAACTATTTGAATGCAAATGTTTTCAATAGATGGTGGTGCAGATGTTGTGGTAATACATGTAAATATTTGTCTCTTTAGACTTCACCGGATGATAAAGGTTTTGAGAATGAGTGACAGAAACTTGTATGTCCTGATGCTCCTTACTTAAGGTCCGTGTACATCAATACTTTTGTCATTGTTGTGCAAATTATGATTCTGTAGTTTTTGTGATATTGTTACGACTATATAATCGATTTTGTCACATTTTGAATACTGAGTTCTTATTATGTTTTATTATACATTTTCAGAACACCATCTATATCATATTCCCCATTAAGTGCATCACGTTGTGTGCCATTTCATGACCATATATAAACTGTAGCGCAATAAATGAAAGAAACAGATTAAACATTCGTTGTGTTACAACATGATTTTAATAAATGATAAATATAAACACTTAGGTAATCATTTTATCCGAGGTTTGAAAGGAGAGGGGGATGCATATCTTGACATGTATGTGATACTTTGCGTTTATACAAACTACTTTCCCTATGAGTAGGTCTCTATTTCTTGGGCATCGCCAAACACAATCATCAATAGTAAACTGGAGGAGTTGGAAGTCGCCATGGAATTATACACATGGCAACTGGGGGGAGAGGTATGGCGCCTTCAGCAAGAGTTGGCAGAGACAAGGAAAAAACTGGAGGAGGCGCTGGATGAAATTAAAACCATCAAAGAAGAGAGGAGAACAGTCTACTTAAGACGATGAATTAAGGTGAGAATTTTTCTGTTAATGAATTTCGTAAGTATTCTCTAACTAATATGTATTCTGTGTGCTATCATGATTTATGGCTCAAACGACGGAGACTTTAAATAACAAATGATTGATTGATTTTTGTTTAACATGACACCACGATTGTTGCACGTACAGCATCTGCCTGATGCGGGGCATACAAATTTTGCAACGGACCCATCCGAAGCCGTGAGGGATTTCTAACGTGCAATGGCTACCACGACACTGGGCTTCGGTTTATACCGTCTCATCCGAAAGACAGGACACCGACATGACACCGACGGGACTCGAACCCCGGACCTCCCGATCTAGGGGGAAAGCACGCTACCACAAGGCCATGCCGGCTCAAATAACAGACGAAACTCACCCGATATTTGTGTTGACCAAGATTCTTTTTGCATGCATAATACTTTCCGCATTTTAAACACGCATGCTTTTGATATCCATGAATCAAAGTCATATGTTTCAATAATGACTGTTCTGGAAAAGAATTACAATACTGACAATAATTTAGTTGGCATAGTTTTTCGTGTTCCCTGAGATGATCGTTTCTAGATAGCGTCTTTCTACAAAATTTACATTCTATTACATTTGTTTTGTAATGAACTGTCCTCAAGTTCGAGAAAGATTTGAATTTGTCGAAAAAGCCCGTCCGCAAATTTCACACAAAAACCCCATGATTACATCCAAGGTACATGTATCTTCTCGGTTGTAGCGAACTATCTTTGAAGGCTTTAGCTTGTATATTGGTGGAATGAATACCATGGTTTTTGTTTAAATATAAGGAAATTATATAATTTCCATTTCTTTGCACGTAGTAGATAGATGATAGACTTTTTTATGACTTACTGAACATGTATTTCCATTTCTTTCCTTTTTATTTCTATAGTACGACAGATGGATAAATGGATGCAGATACAAGAAATACACAGATGAAAGTTTTATATTTGATGTTCAGTCAATTGCTTTGCACGCCTTTTTATTTTTTTTTATTTTTTTTTTTTTGTTTTGGGGGTTTTTTTTGCACATTTTGGCGTGTTTTGAAAATAAACTACAAAGCATATTTTTAGCTTCATGAGCTTACCTTTTAGTTCAACAATATCGGTAAGGAGGTATTGGTTTTCTCATAATATCCGAATAAGTACTACACGAGCGCCCGAGTACCTACAAACCACTTCTACCCCATCGATGTTTTAGTAATTACGAGGATAGTATGTGATGACGTACTTGTCACCGATTTAGCGCCAAATCTTCGTAGCCATACAGGAATCGCGTCTGCCATGTAATATAATAGAAGGACGGAACTTCTATTGTCACATATGCGATAACCACTTTCTGTCAAAATATCTCGATATTGCATGGGTACATCAAAGAAAACAAATACCGAAAATGTGAAAAGAACAAAATAAATCACCTAATATTTATGCTAAATTAATATTGGAGAACACAGAAATATGGACAAACTATTCAACCGTTTAGATGAATGATGGCGTGTTGCAGCTCAAGTCAAAAGTATCAGAAGCCACGATGATGTCAACACATAATACTGCGAAACAAAACAACCATAAACTTCGTACAATCATGTAATTTAAACTACAAGTCCTATATCATGACAAAAACAAATTCATATTTGTAAAAATCACAAGGTATATCTATGACTGAGTCTATCGGAAGCTATGATGATGATGACAACGAAAAATTCAACGGAAAAAAAACAAACAAAACAAATATAAACATCGTACAATCATGTCATCTAAACTACAAGTCTCATGATATATATCTCATGATAAAAATCACTCCACCCAAAAGACATATTCTTGTAAAAGTAACAAGGTTGGTTGGTTGATTGGTGTTTTACGTCGCTTTCAACAATTTTTCAGTTATATCGCGACATGGAAGCAGGAGGTAAAAGTCACAAGGTATATCTACGTATCTGTTGGTGGACCTGTAGCAAGATTAAGAGATCCAGCGGCGGAACGAGTCTGTGGACGGGAAGCAAGATTGAGAGATCCAGTGGCGGAACGAGTCTGTGGACGGATAACAAGATTGAGAGATGCAGAGGTGTGGTAAGATACGGATTGTGGGCAGAGAGGTAACTGTCTGGGTTGTTGTGGACGGTTCTGAATGATGACTTGCAAAATCATCCCTATACGTATAGAATTGAATGAAAGGTAATCCAGTTGTCCTATATGAACAGTTGCTATGGGAAATTGTTTGATGGAGGCGTCATCGATCATTTGTCTATTGCTTTGCACATCTTCATGGTTATTACAAAAACTACACACAGAGCAATTACACCGCTTACTCCATATACCACATATATCCAAGTCGTTCTAAAATGAAGTAATTACTACATTTTAGTTGTAATCTGATAACATGGTACAAGGACGGATGTAACTTTTACAATTACTTAATTCGATATATAGGTATCAAAGTCAGAATATTTTTATATATAGATGCTGTCGATAATGCCATCAAAGTCGTTATTGTAACAATGACTCTAGTTGTCAGTTCTGCGTGGGTAGTCTAAGTAATAAAAGATTACTAAATAACAACAACAATAATAATAGTAGAAACATGTATGTAGGTCGCTGGTAGATAGTAAAAGGATGTGAAATTTGTCCTTTTTTTATTGAATTCCCTGAAAAGGAAGACATTAATGTATTTTTACACCGAATGACAATTCATTTTATAAAGAGGTATAGCTACCATGAATTAATTAAGTCCGGTCAAACCTGTCTACCCCACCCCAGTAAGTGTGCCACGTTATCCTAACCTTTCGCCCGTGGCGGAGGGACAGGGAACCAGAAACATACTGGCTAACATCAAACACCTTTAGTATAGCGGAAAAGAAACATGGGGTCCATTTTTCATACGATAGTAGGTTATCAGGGGTGGTCAGAGGATGACAGGTCCTTTGCTTTGGGTCTAGTGTTAGAGGGGACAGCCTTGGAATACTAAGACCTCCTTAGAAAGCGAAAGGGTACTCTTTCATTTACTCAAGCGACTACCAATTTGGGGGAACATTTTGGGCAGGTTGCACTTTGCCCTGCAGCTAACCTAGAGTTTAATTATATGGTCCAAGCCTCAAATGAATCTTTAGAACGGTGGGGGATAGAATCATGGACATGGCACAACAGGCCTTGGGTAGCTCGACATCACATGAAGTGATGCAAAACAGATAGTGACACGTTTCCCATTGGGGTGTTTAGATTGGGATGCAGGTCAGCACTTCATCAACCACCCTCCTCGAACCCTCGAGGGGGGGCCATTAAAGTGGTTAAAACATTTAAAATGGGCAGAGTGGCTAGAAATGCCAAAAGACAGGTAGCCCAAGTAAACGATCGTTCGCCGGGCAGATCCTGCATGACCGATCATCTAAGTACTCAGGTGAGCGATATCGGCCCCTTTTGGGCCTCTCATTAAAATTTCTTTAGGCTCGCAATCGTGTCACCAGAGAATAAAGATAGAAAACTTACTTATTATCTACGAAACACTTAAGTGAAGTAGGTTTGAATTTAGTGAAGTAGGATCGAGTCATAAAGAAAAATCGAAAGCGAATTCCCCGCATCATACAAAGCGTGTCTCCCAGCGACAATCAAAGCACACGTTTAGTACACAGCAGTGCTCACTAGTGACAAGCGCAGTTTGTGACAAAATTGGTGGAGAATCCAAATTTCCCTTCATTGAGCCATTGGTTGAGAAGCATGGCTCTACCTATCAACCAAACTGCAACGCATGAGCAGGAATCTCAACCCAGCAGTGCTGTGCAAGCAGAGAATACAGAAATAAGAGCCACGATGCAGCAGTTGCAGGCCCAAATGCAAAACCTGCAACAAGAAAGTAATCAACTTAAAGAGGAGGCATCAGTTAGAGTCAACCCTACCGATACCGCACCAGCAGTATCAACTTACCACCCGGCGTCTGAGCCAACTGTAGCAACGCAACCCCAACCTGCAATTGCCACGATACAGGCAACCAATCATCACCCCCAGGGCAGCAGTAAATGTACAATTGAATAAATTCAGTGGAAAAGAATCGGCCGTCATATGGTGTACTCCGGTCATAGCATACATGCAATTAACCAGGCTTACGGAAAATGAAGCGATTTCTTCTTTTTTATTTTATGGGAATTATCAAACCATCCAAGTGGTACGTTTTGCTTGTGACTATCGTGCGCTAAACACAATGACTATACCTCAATCTTTTTCTTTGCCTCATACAAAGGGTGTATTTGATGCTATTGGAGCATCAAACACAAATTATTTCACCATTCTTGATCTTATGTCCGCATTTCATCAGTCTTGTTTAATTGATTAGTTTTTATTTTATTATACGATTCCTGGAATGATTAATTAATTGTTTATAATACCGATGATCACTGACAAGCGCGTTGTACATTTGTAATATGAGATTTGTCTATATCTTACAAGACGCACTAATATTCATTCATAGTTTTTCAGTCACAGTTAACATCTTAAATTTTTTACTATAATTTCGTTCATACTGTGGTACTATGGCAATTCATATAAATTTATTTACATAAGTCATATTCGATTACTTTGACTACCTACACCGGTTCTTGTGTTTGTCTTTACTGTTCGAAGTAATTTCATTCGGAGATAGAAACTGTTACCATGGCAACCACGCTGTTTACTTTATCAGTTGCCCCATGTTGCTAGGCAACCGAGTTCATTACAAAATGTAGGTGTCATGCTTTATTCAGTAATCATCAAATCTTATTTTTACAGTTAACGTTTGTTGATATGACAAGCAAACGCAGTGTTTTGTTTGTGTAATATCTTTTAGATTATTTCACTTGCAGCATTGTTCATATTCTTACTCTATCATTACTTATTATTATGATTTGTTTAGGCTCGCAATCGCGTCACCAGAGAATAAAGACAGAAAACTTAATTATTATCTACGTAACACTCTCTGGTGAAGTAGGATCAAGTCACGAAGAAAAATCAAAAGCCAATTCACCGCATCTTACAAAATGTGTGTCTACCAGCAACAACCAAAGCACACGCTCAGTACCAAGTTCACAGCGGTGTTCACAAGCGCCGTTTGCGATATTACATTCGTGTACCAAAAATGATCTGAACAAGAGAGATTAAAATGGGAGCAACGGGTTAGTTGCTAAGCACGCCCCCTGTCTTGTTTTTGGGTGTTGATTGGATTGTGTCAAATATTTTTCTTCTTACTTCAATACATGTATATATTCCTTTAACGTTTTTATACCGAGCAATATTATTATAAATGTTGCGGATGTGAAATTATTTTTATATATTAATAATAGTTATATTACTGACGTTTTCCTTCTTTACAATAATTTCTTTGTGCACGAGTAAACACATGAATGAAGGAGTGAATGATTTGACATTGACCAAAGGATTGGTTGGTTGGTTGATTGGTGTTTTACGTCGCTTTCAACAATATTTCAGTTATATCGCGACATGGAAGCAGTTTACCAACCTCTTAAACATAGTGGCGCAACCCGGGAATTGAACCCGGATCGTCTGCGCCGCAAGCCAAGCGCTTAACCACTACACCAAGTCTGCCCCCTTGACCAATGGTCAGATTATATGTTTGTGCTGGGATATTGATATACCTGCTTTACCTGGCGCGCTTTAGATCATAATTTAAATATCTATTGTAATGGCCAGACGTTGATATCATTCAAAGATTTTTATCTATTGACTATTCTCAAATTATCGCACAGGACATTTTGGAATATATCATCAATTTATAGCATCTCTGAATAAAAAAAAAATCAGTATAAACTATGTGTGCTATTTGAGTCGAACTCCGGACACAGTATTATGATAACCCGGTGACATAAAGAACACTTCTATTCAATATGATCAAATCTCTTATTGAAGAGAAAGCCAGTGTGGGCTAGTGCATAAGGTGCTCGGCTCATGACAGGAAAGTCCCGCGCTCGACTCCCGCCCTGGGCACACCGGTGTTCCGTCTTTTGGATGAGACAGTAAAAACCGAGGTCCCGTGTCACGGTAGGCGTGGCAGGTAAAAGATCCCTCACTGCTCCAAAATTCTAAATTCCTATGCAATGCATCAGTCAAATGCCGTCCCCACACGTGACGTAAAACAATAATCAATCAATCTAATCGAAGTGATTTGGTTGTGTATAAAACAATCAAATAAAATAATCACAAAACACAAAAATCTCTTCCAGGCATTCTCACAGATACAAGTTATATACCCGTCGTCTACTTGGGCATTGTACGTAAGTAACACCCCAGCAGGCATACGACGTTGATTCAACGTTGAAAATACGTTGATTTAGGTTGACGACGTTGAACAACCAAAATTCAACGTTGCACAACGTTGAAAAATAAGACGTTGTAATCCTGACATAACTTCAACGTTAGAACGACGTCAGACATTCGACCAATACATTATTGGTCGAATTTCTGACGTCGTTCTAACGTTGAAGTTATGTCAGGGATTTCAACCAATACATATAAATATGTATTGGTCAACATTTCTTATGTTGTTCTAATGTTAAAGTTAAGTAAGGATCAAATTCTAAATCACTCTTGTAATTTATGGCGAAATATCTTCATTTTAATTAACAAACGAAAAATTATTTTCCTTTTTGTATAACCCCACCCACCCCCGGACATTATAATTGTATTGAAGTTATAAACAGGATTAATTAAGTAAAATAAAATGACTGTATTTACTAGTAAGAAAACAGATTGCTTATCAAAAGAACTCCGCGCGCGGGGCGTTTTGATGTAGGCCAGCAATAGGCAATTTACATGCAATGTATATAATAGATCGTCCACTCCTTATCTCCGCACGGCTTAATTAAGAGGCGTGATGGTCAGTATCAAATTACTGGCGCGAATAGAAACAAAGAAGCAGTGTCCGGTAGAATCGACCAAGCTATTTCTGAATACGCCATTTTAATTCAAACGTATCGATTTACAAATATTGTCAGTAAGAGTCTTGGATTATTACACAATAACACTACATATTATTCAGCAATAAAGATCGTTTTTGGAATTTACTAAGGTAAGTTATTCATTTCTACGATGCATGTTTTTACAATACTATATTTAATTAGCACGCTTAGAATTCTTGCCTAAGAATTTTTATGCAATCGTCACATTCTTAAGCAGTGCGTGATAGTTTATCATGTCAATAAACCTTTCAAAGGTGGAAAAAAGAACATTGATACATTAAATTAGCTAAGAATACACCATGCATCTTCTTTTTTTTTTAATATGTAGGTTTTAATGTTTATAAATTCGTTTTAATATCGTCGATAACTCATACGAATATATTCGGGTCTTTCCGTCAGAGTACGGACGACAAAAACAATGGCGGAAACATCCGAAAAGTTATGGTTTACATTCAACACGTATGTTTGTGAGTTATAATTTCAATTTGATAAAATAATATCATAGTTATTGTTAAGAAATATTCTCAATCCATCAAAAGGTAAAATAATCTAATAATAAATTAAGAAATGAATTACACATTGCAGCATATTTACAAGTTTCATTTGAATTTCATCTTGTTAGAAAATCATGGGTTGAAAGGCGTTGGGCCCTGGGGCGGGGGGGGGGGATAGCTCACCTGATAGTCAATTTATTCCATTTAAACTCATTAATTTTTTTGGTATAGTATGATATTATATAAATGATGGTGGGGGAGTGTGATGTTAAAACATTTTGATACATGGTTAAAGTAAATATTAATAAAGCAATTAAGTGTGGCAGCATAACCATTAACATAATAATGTATTATTTTGAATAGGCGTGCATGAGCATGTTTATTTTTAATTTTAATAGATATGGCCTATCTCAAAAATTGGAGACGTTACAATACATTTGTAAATACACTGGCACAGTCAAGCAATAGTGACAGGAATAGCAGCAGTGATGAACATCAGAGTGTTCATTCAGATTCCACCCCACCGGGAATTGATGTAAATGTGCAGTCAGACTCTGGGGAAGATCAATATTACTCAGATGAACAAGCGAACTATGACAGTGACTCCTCTATGTCAGATGTTACAAGTATAAGTGATGAGGAAAATGATAGCAATCCGGAACAAAGTTTATCATCACAAGTTGCCGAGTGGGCTACCAAGTTTAAATGTACAAGATCATGCATTAACGATATGCTTCAGATTTTAAGTAAAACAAGGCCATAGAGTCCCAAAGGATTCACGTACTTTGCTTCAGACACCTCAAAATATTAATATAACTCAAAAATGCGGTGGCCATTATTATTATTTTGGAATGTTATCAGGACTTATGAAAACAGTGTCATTGCATTCAAATTATTTTGAGAATCAAACTTCAGTTAAACTCGCATTCAACATCGATGGTGTACCATTATTCAAGTCTTCTTCCATACAGTTTTGGCCTATCCTATGCAGTGTTGATAATTTTGAACCATTTCTAGTTGCTTTGTTTTGTGGAACAAAGAAACCAGACTCCATAGAAGAGTATTTACAGGACTTTCTTGAAGAATTAGGAGATATAATTAAGGATGGTTTTGATTTGAGTGATAAACATTTTTCTGTCATTATTGATTCATTTATTTGTGATGCACCAGCTAGGTCTTTTTTGAAATGTACGAAAGGACACAATGCTTATTATGGATGTGACAGATGTACTCTTAAAGGAGTTTGGCGTGGCCGTGTTGTCTTTGAGTTATCAGACCATTCTAATATGCCCGAGAAAAGAAACAAACACGATTTTGACCAATTGAACTACACTTACTATCAAATTAAGAGGTCTCCTTTGGTGGATATCGGTATTGATTGTGTAAAATCATTCCCTCTAGATTACATGCATCTTGTGTGTCTTGGTGTGATGAAAAGAATTTTAATGTTTTTAAAATCAGGACCAAGGGAGTGCAAGTTATCTCATCATCATATTGAATTATTATCCGACAAACTTGTTGCTTTAAATGGAAAATTGCCTCGTGAATTTGCAAGACAACCACGCTCTCTCGAAGTTCTGGATCGATGGAAAGCAACAGAATACAGACAGTGCCTCTTATATACTGGCCCACTCATTTTTCGCAACATAATGGATGAGGACATGTACCAACATTTCCTGTCTTTGTCAGTTGCCATGTCCATATTGCTTGATTCTAGGGAAGCCTCCAGGAGTCATTATTTGAATTATGCCACAGAGTTGCTGGAATACTTTGTGAAAAAAGCACAAAAGATATATGGTGATACATTTACTACATATAATGTACATTCTCTCATACATATCAGCGATGATGTGAAGAATTATGGTGCATCTTTGAATGAATTAAGTGCTTTCAGATTTGAAAACTATCTACAAAAATTAAAAAAGTTTGTGAAGAAAGCTCAAAACCCCATTGCACAAGTTGCAAAACGACTGTTTGAATTAGAGAAAGTATCAGTGAAACCATGGCTGAATATATCGTCAACCTATCTCTCAACAAAAAGAAAAGACAATTGTATTCTTTTAAAATATCAAAGCTTTGCTTTTTTGCAAGAAAAGAAGCAAAATGGAGAGTTGTTATGCAAAGTTGTTCCTCAACGCAGACTTGAAAATTTATTCATTGATCCTTGTGAATCGAAGTTAATCAATGTTGCTGTGATGAGAAACAACACACTGCAGAGGCATGGACAATTGAAAACTATAACAAAACAGGACATTGATAGAAAAGTTGCATGTTTGCCATATGATGGGAAATTTGCCCTGTTCCCCCTGTTGCATGGAATTGAAAGACAATGATAGCAATGGAAAAGGTTATTATTCAGCGCTATTAATATTTTTATTGGCAATTGTTCAGGATATTTTTAATGGTTATATGCATTCCTAGAAGTTTACAGTTTTGTCAATATATTTCAAATTTCATCTTCGGAATTAAAAAGTTTTGATAATGAGCCAATATTGCAGCATTATGAGCCTCTTCAGGCAATGATGCATGATGGTGAAACAAGCAACGCATATAAGTATATTCATAGATAACGTTTCTACTCCAACATCGCAATAAATGAAGATTACATCAGTAAATATAGACCTTCCCTTAATAAAACATAATACAATCACTTATCACACTTATGATGATGTGAAAGACGGTTCTTATCAGGTATTCTTAATTATTTCTTTCTTTATCTGATATTCTGTTATCTTTACTTTATCTCTAAATACACATGTATGTATTTGCTTGTTTCATCATCATCATCATGTATCTTTACTTGAAGAGGCTCATAATGCTGAGGAACGTTTCGTAATAGATAAAATATTGAAAGCTTTGAAAATTTTTATCTTTTTCTGAATACTGATTTTTCTTAACGTTGGATTTACACAATTATATATGTATAATACATTTGTTTTACTTAGATGGATAAGAAATGGGTTCGGGCTGTATGGAGGGAAAACGACAAGGAAATGGAGTTGGCTATACCAAGTGTATGGGTTGAAGATAAATATATAAGGTGGCCAAATGCATCAAATGCTAAAACTGCATTAAAAGAATGCAGAAAACCAAATGAAAAATGGCTTTCATTTGATCTTATTAAGATCAAATATACATCAGGTAAAGTCTATGGAAACACACAAATGTACAATATAAATGGAAAACTACTTAGCTTGTATTTGAAAACATATTTAAGCTTTCAACGAAGGTATGCACAGTTTTGGTGGAATAATAAATTTTGCTCTTTATTTCTTGAAATATAATATTTATCGATCTGAATTAATCAAAAGCATTCCAAATGTCATATCACTTGTTTTAAGCCTAATTTTAAACCAGACTCGCAAACCTCATTGTTTGTAAAGAAAACATCAGATTTTAAGTCATTTACAAAGAGTTATCGCTCTTTTCCGTGTTTGCTTCAGCCTTATATAAATGCTCATGCATTGTTTATAAACAATGAAGTTTGCGAGTCTGGTATAAGTTAATAACTAGTCATAGAATGTTGGGGATGATTTTAATTGAGGAAGATTGTTAAATATAATATTTTTCACGATTTTTATTTTTTCACCAAAACTGTGCATACATTCATTTAAGATTATATTAAGTGTTCTATCAGTCTGTATGTTCAGTATTTTCATCATACTCAATTACATTGCTGTTCTTAGAATATATAAATGCTCAGACGACACACATTATTTATTATTAATTATCATCTGTTATTATTCAATATTTTTCAATTTCCTATTTCTTTCCGATATAATTAAAGACAGTTACCAGGAATGTGAAGCTTACGATGACACAACAGCCATTGAATCAGATGAAAGTGACTTAGAACCCATCACCAAAAGAAAATCGAAGAAAAAAGTCATGAGTGACTTCATTATGGGTAAGATAACATTTGACTATGATAAAAATTGTATTTAAAATTTTATCAACAATACTTATTTGTTAAATTTTTCTTGTTCATGATTATGAATTCTAGTAATGGTGTGTTTGTGGTTTCTTATTAGATTCTGCTGAAGAGAGTTCATCTTCTAAAAAACAAAAGAAATTACCCCTAGCAAGTACCGGTAAGATATATATATATATATTATATTACAACATTTCATGGTCAAACATAAATATGATGAATTTGTCTAGTCCATCTGTCTTCTATTACTTGTCTGTCTGTTGTTAACATTTGTTTTAAGAATTAGTGATAGGGCTTTCATATTTCATATATGTAATCCTTTCACTTGACCTCATCCTTGATATGAATTTATCATAAATTGCCATCAACATTTGCACAATATACATACTCACATCTTGTTATAATACTATTTTGAATATGCATGTATGTTATTTAGATAATAATTGTTGCCTTTTCCTTCTTGAAGGTTTGCCAATAATTTGATTTTATATTCTAGCACCCGTTAATCTTCCTAAACCTCCCGAAAAATTGTCTTTAGCGAAAAGTCACGACCAACCGATTGTTCCTAGAAGTCAAAGAAGGTCGGTCAGTGTTACTCCATCTAAGTCATGGTCAAGTTCTCTAAGTAGAGATGGTTCTGTTGATAGATCTGCGGCCTCAGATTCGAATCACCTGAACAAATCAGATTCAGATAAAAGATCGAGGAGTCGACGCATATTAAGTAGGTCTTTATCAAGGTCAAGAAGTCTCCAACGTTATTCTGAAAAATTAAATATGTCAAGAACATCAAGGTCAAGGAGTCCTAATGATTTACCAAATATTCATAGGTTCAGATCCTCAAAGCCAAGGAGTCCAGTTAGGTTGTCAAACAGGTCTAGGGCAAAGAGTCCAGTTAGGTCATCAGATACGTCAAGACCCTCAAGGTCAAGGACCCCAGTGAGGTCATCAAACAGGTCAAGACCTTCACAGTCAAGCACTCCAGTGAGGTCAATAGTGTCCTCCAGGTCAAGGAGTCCCTTAACATCATTTAATAGGTCATTGTCCTCAAAGTCAAGAACCCCAGTTAGGTCATTTAATAGGTCAAGGTCTTCAAGGTCAATGACTCCAATAAGGTCATCCAACAGGTCAAGATCCTCAAGGCCAAAGAGTCAAGTTAGGTCATTCAATAGGTCAAGGACAAGGAGTCCTGTTAGGCCAGCAAACAGATCAAGGTCAAACAGTCCAGTAAGGCCATCCAACCGATCAAGATCCTCAAGGCCAAAGAGTCCAGTTAGGTCATCCAATAGGACAAGGAGTCATATTAGGTCAGCAAACAGGTCAAGGTCATCTAATAGGTCAATACCCTCAAGGTCAAGGACCCCTGTTAGGTCATTAATCAGGTCAAGATCTTCACGGTCTATGACTCCAATTGTTAGGTCATCAAACAGATCAAGATCTCCAAGCCGTGACAGACAACAACAGAAGCGTTCAAGGTGAGTAAAAAGAAGGTTCATTTTTAAAGGAATTTCAGAGCATTTTTGGCACTTAAAATGTGGCTGCCATGGGGTATATGTCACGTTATGACAGCTCCAGCTATAGGTAACACAGTATTTTTTTCAATAATATTTTCATATTATCATATACTTTATTATTGTATTATGTATGTTTGATATGAATCAGTTCACCAGTTCTGACTATATACCTTTAGCAGGATAGAGAGCACATCAGGGACATCTATAAGAGAGTCTAAGAGAAGACAAATTCAAGGAGATTCATTTCCGATGTCAGAAGAAAGTTAGTTGTTCAAAATATGTTTCATGATTTTTTTTTCAATTTGTTAAACACTTATCATGAGTATATTGAATTTTGACATACACTTTAGCTAAATATATCCATTGTTTAAATGTCAAAACTTCTTGTATTTAATTTTCATCAAATTTTGTATCTTAAGGATTCCAGAGAAGGGTCCTTTATCTTCTTGTTGAGATTAGAGACCTGATGAAAAACCAGACTGACGCTCCATCAACAAGTGTAGAAAGTGTGTCTCACAATGCCATCCAAACAGAAGAAGAATTCGAGGACCTTGATACACGACTTGAAAGCAGCACCTTTAAAGTCAACTTTGTAAGTGATTACTGATAAGATACTGATCCTTATCAATCAAATGGACAAAAACTCAAACAATAACATTATCAAAGTAATTCATGTAATATTAATGAATAGCACCTTGTACATGATTTAATGTTTTTGATTGTAACAAAACTCTGAATTGTGACGAAATTGAATTGCAATCATAAATGACAGTCGCTCGGTATGAACACAAAAGTATAATTATATTTCAGAAATCTCTGGTTAAAAAGATCGGAGGAACAGACGGAAATGACCACATGAAGAAAGCTATGTTAAGGTAAAGAAAAATAGTAGATATAATTAAAATCATTTGATTAAAAGTATGATTTGAAAATGAGTTTATATGACAACAATTTTTACTTGTTTCAGAACCATGACAAATTCATACATGGCTTCACTAAACATGAAGGGCAAAAGAGGAAAAAGGGCATTTGGTTCCTCAAATTTATATCAGGTCATTAAAGGTAAATTTATTTTCTATTTCTTTAAACATTCTGAGACTGTAAAATTTTCTTGAATTCTGTAGTAAATAAAATGATATTTAATATTTGACAAATTAGCAAAGTCACTAAATATAGCAAAATAAACAAAAATATTGAATATTGCAGGACCAATACATTTTTGTATATGTCCCTCACCTAGTTCAAAACCCGTAACTTTGCATAAATTAAGTCATTCAGCCTGAAACCCTTACTTGATCTGTATCTCATGAATATAAACTCAAATACAAAGTTTCATTTCAACATTTAAAATATAACAGGTCTGTAAAACTAAAGTGTCACAGATAGATCGACAGACAGACGGATGAACGAAGAGACAGACGGACTGATGTTGTGGAAACCTATAGTCCCCGCTGGTTTTATCCGTTATGGGTCTAATAATGACACTATTTATTCCTATAAAACATTCATGTATTACAAAACAATATCATTTATTTTCCAGAGACTGTATTAACATCCCATAGAGATTACACGGAGTCAAAATTCAATGAAGATGTAGGAAAATTTTTAAAGTACGCCCCGGAACGTATTGGAGGAGGAGGAAGGAAGAAAAAAGAGTAGAAATATATGAACCATAGAAAAAATTATTAAAATTAATTTAAAGTAATTGATTCAATTTATCATCATTAATACAACAAAATTCATTATTAAACGTATTTTAATCAATAGGTGATATTTAAAAAAAATGAGGGAAAAGCCATTTTGTTGACTGAATTATTTCGTTTTAAAGTTTGGGATTTTTATATTATTCAAACTCACACTGTTATGCCTCTGTATCCGGGTTGAAACTTTTATTTTAGGAAAATATGCACAAATAAATCTTACTTTGACTTGTATTTTCGATTGTTGAGACATTTCATTTTTACATTCATATGTGCCGCCTCCTTATATGTATATACGGTATGCCTTATTATGATTATAACATTTTATATTTTGTATAGTTTGTATTCTCTTTTGATTTAGTGTTGTCATTTGATATAATAATTTTATGCCCACGGATCGAATGATCGGGTGCATATTATTTTGTGCTGTGTATTTTTTTTTCTATTGTTTAATCTTAATTTAACTTGTATTACCAGCAATAGTTTAAAAAAGTCTCTCTGCAGTAGCATCAGCTAGTCTGTCACAAACATATGCTTTATGGTTACAACAATAGTGTATATTGCCATTTTAGCATTGAATTGCAACAAATTGGCATGTTTTTAAACTAAATTTGAATGAAACGTGGGGAAAGTAATATTCTTATTCCCTTTGAAGTTTGTGATTTTATGTCATCATGTCATATTGAGAAAATCAAAATAATCTCACAGAATGTTTCCTCACATTTATTTATCTTCAGATTTTAAAGACTATAATTATATTGTAGAATGTGAGGCAAAGTTTGCACACCATGAATTACCTGTACACGTATGATTTATAAGACATAGCTCTTTAGATGTACATTTTGTTCATGTATGAATTTGGTAAACCTTTCTCCAATAAATTGATCGTTATTACTGTATTTCAATTTTTTCTTGTTTTTAAATGATGTATTTTATTTAGATCATCTGTCTGCTTCAATTTGATTGACATAGAAAGAATCAGAAGTGACGAAATATCAACCAAATATCAACTAAAGTAATATTGAATAGATAAAAGATGTACAATTTGTAGAAAGGTTGAAACAACAAATTTCAACCAAAAATCAACCAAATCTAACCTTTGAATACACATCAGAGGACGTTGAAACAAAGTTAGATTTCAACCAGATTTCAACCAATTCTAAACATTGTATTTACATCAGATGACGTTGTTTCAACGTTGAAACAATGTCAGACTTCAACGTTGAATCAACGTCATATTTCAACGTCCATTCAACTTTCATATCCAACCAAAATTCAACGTCATTTCAACGTTGAAGTGTGACGTTGTTTCAACGTTTACACAACGTCGAAATGCCTGCTGGGACAACGATCGTGTAGAGTGGACCACCGTCGTGTAAATAGCCGTTTCACTTAGGTGACGACCGTGGTGTATATAGCAACTACCATAATAAAAGCGTCATCTCAAGTGATTTGCATTGAATTAAATCGATACAGTAGAAGTTGTAATATAGAAATATATTGGTTCCATTTTTACAAAATCAGACCTGCAATAGAATGATCCGTCGATACGGGCGTAGTGTCCCTATGTCACCTCGTCTCTAAAATTTAAACAATAAATACGGCGGTATAATAAAATGTCAATGATCGCGGCTTGTAAGCGGTTATAGAATGCCATTACTCTTTGTTAGAAATACCATGTGTAAATCAGTAAAATACAGAGTATTGTTTAAAGCTAGAACAACATCTGTCCATTATGGCGACATGGTCATTCGTTCCTTTCTTACCGTACAGCGAAAATGCTTAAATAAGTGATGCGGTGTATTTCACATTTGTTTAGTTGGATTTTCTCCAGGTACAAAATCAATAATAGTAAATTATCGGCGTGGCGTCCTCAATTGAAGTTTTCCATAAATTTGGGGTCAATGCAAATACGGTAGATGTCGCCACCTTAGCGGGTCAAGTTATTAATTCCCAAAAGATTATATATTTTAGTATTTTATTTATATTAATGATCTTTTACCAAAAGAAGATGATATTTTCAGACCGCTGCTAATTATATCTTGAGAGTGAAATGTTTCTGTATCGTAACCCCTCAAGAAGCCCCTGTTAATAAGGCGTGTAGTATCAGAGACATATATACATGTGTATATATGTCTCTGGTAGTTTATCGTGACGTGTAATCTAGTTCCATAACAGATGACCATGTCGCCATAGTGGACATATATTACTAACTCTTGCTAGTCGCAGTAATTGAAGCATTATTTTATGTAATTACCTTGTTCACTGCGGCAATTTTATTAACAAGGGGCGACATTAGGACACCACGCCTGTATCAGCGAGTCGTTCTGTATATCATACAGAGTAATGTTGAAAGCTAGAATAACACCTGTCCATTATGGCGACATGGTCATTCGTTCTTTTGTTACCGTACAGCGAAAATGCTGTAATTAATGATGCGTTGTTATGTTTCACATTAGTTGTTTAGTTGGATGTTTCTCCAGGTACGAAATCAAGACAAGTAAACTATGGATGGCCTTCCCAAATTGGTCACGTGACTAGCAACCACGCGCTCCGCCATACCGCGGGGCAAAACAACGGGTAGCGTGCGTTAGTTACAATAGCGGATGTGCGTTTGCTGCGTATATGATCATTTACCTGGCTGTTCTAAGGTCATGTCACGCGATCACACCTGTTTGTTTACATTTCGAAAGGATTTTGCCGCCATATTGTCAAAGTTTGTTTACATTCTGTTATCTAATTTAATCAACGAAAACATGGTTAAAAGCTGTGTTGCCGCTGGCTGTGCAAATAGATGGGGCAAAGTAGTGAACGGTAAAAAACTTGGATGTTTTAAGTTTCCAAAAGCTGAAGGAAAATATGCCAATCCTGACAAACGTAAGGAGTGGCTTGCTGAGCTTAATCGGGAAGGCTGGGTACCTAGTGCGGATAGTGTTGTTTGTGGAGAACATTTCCTGACAGGTGTGTAGAATTTATTTAGATTATCATACTTTATGCATGTCGCAGATCTGGATTGACTTTATCATGGTTTTGTTCATTTTGAAAATACGACATACATCATTATTATTACGACAGAAAAATGTAAAAATAGCAATATACATATAAATTATTATAGGTTCTGTATACATTAAATTTATCTCATGAACGGAAGAATAATTCTTAACTTTGATTCAATGTCCTGTCAATGAAAATTTACTTTAGTGTACATTTACATTCAAATTTATATGATATTCTACAATAGGTACAACAAGTGATGACCCAAGACATCCTGACTACAGACCACAGATATTTATATACAAGAAAGTAGACTACGAGAAACTGCAAAGACAGCTTGATCGATATCATGGGACCTTTTTGCGAAGTGAACGAAAAACAGAAACTCACAAGCGAACAGATGCAGCCCAAGCATTATTAGACATACAGTCAACATTTGGAAGTGACCGGGATGCTGATAATGATACATCTACAGATGCTGATGATGATTTTACTAGTGCAGAGGATGAGATGACACGTCTGAAATCAGAACTCCAGTGTTTAAAGGCTGAGGTTGTGAAACTACAGTCAGATGTAGAAAGATGCATTGATGAACTTAGCAAATGCAGGGAAAATTGTGAGGATGTGTCATTTGGGGCCAGTGCAATCATTAACAATGACAAGAAAACTAATTTTTACACAGGATTACAAACATACCTGCTTTTCACAGTGACGTTTGACTTCCTACGTGGTGCAGTAGTCAAAACAAGAACAAAACTATCGCTTGCTGATGAATTTTTGTCTATTTTTAGTGAAATTGAGACTTAATCTGTCATTTGAAGACATGCACTACAGGTCAGGAGTTTCAAGCACAACAGTGTCTAGAGTGTTTTATAAAATTGTAATTTTTGATAAATTGGCCTAGTCGAGAAGCAATAAGAGAGACGCTACCAAACATGTTTCGGGAATGTTTTCCAACAGCTGTGTGTGTAACTGACTGCACCGAGAAGAAGGTTAAGAAATTGAAAGCCATCCCTATTTGCTGCTTTAATTAAATTATCACATTTTACGCGTTTCAATACATACATTTATTTAAAGCCTTTCCCAGCAGGCACATACCAGATTTATGATAAGGTCATCGACTTTTGCCAGAGAGGTACAGGGTTCGAGTACCCTTGATACACCTTTAGGCAATGAAGGTGTCGATCTGTACATGTAATATTAATAATGGTTGGAAAGACTTCTTTGTATTTTCAGTACCAACCAACCTTTACAAAATTAATTAATACTAGGTCTACTCTTTGTAATTTGTAACAAAGTAAGAAAAGCTTTTCGTCATACCTCTTCTCACTTACATCATCTAACTTTTGTCTAAACGAAAGCTCACTTTTGACGCCGACATCTTCGTTTTAATACATCTGCTTTTAAATATGGCGGCCAAAACCCATCACGTGACATGACCTTAGAACAGCCAGGTAAATGATCATATACGCAGTAAACGCACATTCGCTATTGTAACTTACGCACACTACCCGTTGTTTTGCCCCGCGGTATGGCGGAGCGCGTGGTTGCTAGTCACGTGACCAATTTGGGAAGGCCATCTATCGTCTTGTAGGCTTATTCTGTGTATAAACAAAATGGCGACGGATTTGGCGGGCGTGCATATCATGCTAATATAAACCTGGATAACTTGTGTTATACCGTTCATATCAAAACAAAAGTATGTAATTCCATAAATATGTGTCATCTTTATTCACATATCCTTTGTTTTTTTTTTTTCGTGACGTCACGAATTTATGTATACAAGTCCGTCCGCAATTTTGTTTTCCTAGAGTTTGAGTAACGGAAGGAGGTTTACTGTAAAACTGCTGATCAAAATGCCAATCTGTGGCGTTGTTGGGTGTTCTAACAGACCTGGGGTTAATACAGACTTCTCGTATCACAAAGTACCAACAATTATACGTAACCAGGGCGAAGAAACCGAAAAATTCTCGGCCGAGCGATGCAGATTATGGAAGGCTTCTATCAACAGGGCAGATATTACTGACGAAGCCAAATGGGACAGAACACTTGTTTACTCCAGACACTTCATTAGTGGTAGCTATAATAATGATATCTACTAAAAACTTCATTAATTCAATATATTGATAATACGATTAACCAAGGATTATCTATACTAGAATGAGTAGTATCAATATCAGTGTGGATAATCAGTGGTGGATCCAGAGGCTCATATGGTCTGGGGAAGACTATATCCAGGGTGAGGGTTTTTTGAACTAACATTTTCAAGAAAGAAAATATCACAAAGTTTACATATTCCAATCTTATACGAGGGCTTTATTTGAACAACCCCTCCATTAGGTCCGCCACTGTAAATAGATCAACTATGATTTTTTTAATGATGCATCATTGTCTTAGCTATGTTTCATTTTTTAACTTTTGTTTATAAAGCCTTTGTGGCCTAGTGGATGAGGTGCTTGGCTTCTGACCAAGAGATACGGGTTCGAAACTCACCGAAGTACACCAGGGTTCTGTCTTTCGGATGAGACAGTAAAAATCGAGGCCATGTGTCATGGAAGGCGTGGCATGTAAAAGATATGAAACTTGTAAAGGAAACCCTTTTCCTGAGAGTGAAAAACTTTTGCCTATTACCTTGTCTGAATGAATATGAGATTATCATAATGATTATTAGATTATTTTTTTATTTATTTCATTTCCTAATATACAAGTATAAGTTGTAACAACCCTTTTAATTATTTTCAGGGAAAAACATCTCCATGACAACACCAATCCAGACTGGGTACCTTCAGTTGACTTGGGAGTATGTTTGACTTCAACTACCTCTGCCAGCAAAAGATATTACCGAGCCAGTGCACGGAAAGACAAAAGAAAAGCAGTTGAAGCAGCATTATCCTTGCTGTCCTTTAAAAAGCAGCGAATTGTCTTTGACAAGATGGCCCCAAGCACCCAACCGTCAGACAGTCAAGACCCAGAAGATGACATCCAACCACTTGAAGCCTTCACCGACGACACAGTTGATGAACCAACAATTTCGAAGGATGTGCAAGATAAAAATATGCAGACTGACTTTACCCAACAACACATTAAACAACTCGAATATGACAACAAGGCCAAACTGTTCATTAAGGACTCAATGCCTCAGAATGGGATATATATCTTTTCATACTATGAACATGATCAAGACAGAGCAAGCTTTTATACTGTATTACCAAATTTACAAATTTTAGATTATTTGTTTAAAGACATAGCCTACAACCTTAATGTGTCATTGTCGACAGTACAAAGAGGCTTCCATAGTACCCTTGATGTTCTCTATATCAGACTATAGTTTCTGGTGAAATGACCATCAAGAGAAACACTCCGACCTTCCATGCCGAGTATGTTTCCGCAAAGACTTTGGTACCAAAGTGGTAGTAATTCTGGACTGTTTTGAACTCTTCACGGAAAAACCAAGTGGGTCCCTTAATAAGGTATATACCTATTCCAATTACAAACAACACCAGACTGTGAAACACTTAATCATGAAAAGACTAGGCGTATTGCCTCAGTGCATATACATGTAGAGCGTGTGATTGGAGTGGTGCTAAGGAAATTCCGTATTTTTGATGGAGTAATCCCTCCTGAGTTCATTAATCTTAGGAATGGTTCAGATATACCGATAATTGACAAAATTGTTAAAGTGGCATGTTGCTTGAACAATCTTTGTACCTCTGTGGTACCATTTGAGTGACTCGGTGAGTGTGTAGTCGTTTCATCTGAAGTCATCAGTACAGCCAGTTACTTTCTGAACATGTTTTGATGTAAAGGTAATAAGACTCGAATAAATCTTTGGTATTGATTTCATTTATTGATTCATGTACACCATACTATATGTTTATAACATGACACGGCTTTGCGCTCGTTTGCGACGCATTTTTTTTTTCATTACCAGAGACCCTATTCTTCAAAAGAATGTTTTCTTGTCCAGATTTAATTGAGCCAATATGATCCATGAAGGAATCCCTATTTTCCCAACTCACTGTGTTTCTGACATTCCTCGCGAAAGCTGTGAACGAGCCTTATGGTCAATAGGATGTTTGAAATACAGTATTAAATTCATCAAATAAGTAGACATCTAGTTGACCCCGATAAAATCAAATGATAGCATGAAATAGTACGAAAAAAAGTCAAGCCCCATATGATCAACGTAGGACGACGCATAACCGGGGAGAAAATGCGATTTTCAATCTTGTGACCGTGGTTTACAGTGTTGTTTTGCAGATATTTTAGTTAAGATATGTGTAAAATACTGAAAAACAATTGTCTTCTTATGTATCATCAGCAGTATGACCTAGAAATCGGTATCTTAACGTGACCTGTTTAACATATAACAGACGGTCAAAGTGGCATAACTCGCACATGCTTGTCGTAGCTTATACATCTATAGTAGGTTGGGTGTTCGTGCAATGCTAACATATACAGGCAATATACACATGTGGGTCTTTCACATTTAGTTTAATGTTTACCTAAAAATACTTCTTTTGAAATATGTCACATTAATCCTATTCTTTTAATGCACACAGGAGCATAAGTGTTTCACATTGAATTCATCTTATCATGAACCAAAATCAGAACCACTGTTTTGTGATGTGTTTTTAAATGAAAAGTATCGAGTTCATTCATATTTTTAATAATAATTTTATGTTCATTAAATTTACCATTACAAATCAGTTGAACAAGAAAACATTAAATCATTTCTATTGTATCCTGAATAGAACAAAACAAGTGTACTGTCCATAACGGTCTGGGCATTTGTCTCGTGCTGTCCCGACTCAACAGCTTACACCAAGGCGTCCGTAATTCCAGAGAATGTATTGTCCATAAGCAGAATAACGATATTCTTTGTCAATATCCCTATCACCTCAGACATTCTAGCTATACAGTTGAGAAGGGCCAACACTGCGTCGTCTAATATCAGTACAAAGAAATCCTGCGAATGACCAGAAGTAAATGAAGAACCTACATACCGTAAAAGACATATTTTTGCACATTTGATATTGTCAAAACATGCTACTAATATGTAAAATTTTATCACCATATTTACTAAAGTACTATATATAATTACATACAATATTTTATTGTTTACTTGGGTAAAGGTGATGCTCCTAATAAATGAATCAAAATTTAACACGTTTGCATCAAGAGTATAAAGTTCTTTTTAATCTATTGCTTGAGAGGAGGGTTGGTATGGGAAAATCTAATTTCTGATCAGTAGTGAAAAACGTGACAAGTGTGATTCAAAAATAATTCAATTGAAAACCTTAGAGAGCTGATTTCTGTAATCTTGAGTTGTATACTCCGCGAGTACTGGTAAACTGGAATGTCTTGTATTAATAATGTATAACATCACCATGTTCATATTAGCTGTTTCAGTCTAAATTGTACAAGTAAATCAAGTTCACACATCAGTACAATTAGAAAAATATATACATCTTGCATTGCAGTATTGAGTTCAACATCTGCCGCGCTAAACTCTGTCAAAGCTTGTTTCAGAACAGAACCTTCAGATGGACTAACATAAGATAGAAATGTTTCTTTCAATTCTGTTTCCCTTCTCCTACAATGCAGTATTCCATTCAAGGTCTTGCAATATAGACAGGGAAATTAATGATTTTACCAACTGCTTCCCATTGTTGATGTCCAAAGTCGTGCCGAAGAAAGAGAACCTTGCAGTTCTTGCCAACTGTGCTCGTCGCATATATCTCCTCCCAAAATTCAGTCAAGCAATCCCTTGTTACGCCACCTTCATCTTGCGCTTGTTCAACCGAGCCATTAGGAAGGATCATCTGGATTTGATTTTGCTGTTTGGTAATAAATATAGAACATATATACTTTTTAATACAACAACGTACTGGAAAATGCCACTATTAGTTCTTTTAATGCATGTCCTTTGTGGACTCTAATAAGAACTTCGTCTGATATAATGTCTTGACTCCAAATTAAATTGAACAACTCCACTCTTATTTGGGTCAAGGTTGTAAACAACCTCTTCATGTGTTCCGTCTGGTAATGTGACTTGCATAGATCTCACTATGACAAAATAATGAATAAGATCACGAAGAGTAACACCATCAGAATCAGATGAAAGGACACGCCTCTGACGGAAATTTTAAAAATTGGACACCAAATGTACCATGTAAGTCGGGATTCTCGTGTGATAGGAATGGGAGTGTAGCAGATCTGCAAAAACAGAAAAATAAACTGTTTTCCAATCACATGCTAATATATTTGTATTCTTTGTAGGATCGGGACTTATGAAATCAATATGGTCAAAGCACTTTTTAAGTTATTGTGGGAGGTCATGGAACTTGCAAAAAGTCTTGACTACACGTCGACAAAAGCGTTGTTGGCATGTAAGAGTGCATCAGGTTCGTTATTTAAAATCACAATTAAAACTAATATAGCATTGTTCCTTTCTTCTATACTAATCAAGAAATAAACAAATAGATTGATTCCTAATATAGATGTCACCTTTTAATGTATGTAAAATTTGTTTACTAGTTCACCACAACAGTTGGCAAATACTGCAAATGTTTCTTCATGCCATGTCTGCAGAGCTGGTTTTGCCATACGTCCGCGATTGTATGGAGTGAAGGCCTTCTGTCGATCGGTACTACCGTTGGATCCCATCCTCTAACCCAACATATTCAATTATGGTTGAGGCAGTTTTTACTTACTGTCTCGCCCTCCATGTGTTCGGGGCCGGTGTTCGGCGTAATAACAAGCAATAAATGTCTGCAAAGAAAATTTTGCCCATGTCTTTTTACATGGAGACATACATACGAGATACGATTGTTCGCCTTCAGAGTCCGACAGAAATCCATTCGTTCATTGAAAAACACAAATCTTACAGTGTATCTGGAAATCCATGCGAGGGCGAAGGTGGTGATTTTGTTTTAGAAACAAAAAACAAAGCCACGAAGCAGCCTCTACCACCAGGGTTGCCAGATGATGACACGTGGACGTTCGTTTGTCGCAATGTTGATAGAGTGGATAAGGTCAATAAGGCACTTTTACTTACAATGCCAATAACTTGTGCGCATTTGCAAAATTTCATGTTAGCCAATTATAATAAATCTTGACATCACTTGACTAAAAGAAAGCCCTCCCTGTATAAAATTAGAAAATAAAAAGTGTTATATCATTTATTGGACATCGTGACGTGGACAAACCACTTTATTTTGTTGACAGCGGTCTGAGTGCCTGCTTGGATACCAAAGCATTTACAGTGAACCCAATATTCACACTTTACTCTTGGTGGTTGAATTAATTTGTCACAACCTAGCCATAAAGCTCTGGTGTTGAGCTTCCCTTCGCCGCATATTCGGCAAAGGGACTCATCTTGTACAACTGTAAAGCTACTTTCGGTTGTTTGTGTACTTCTTTCTACTTTCATAATCTTTCTTCGTCGCTGGGGCGAAGGAAAGCCATTCTCGCCACTATCAGATTCCTCCAAATTTGATTTGGACTCGGTCTCGGGCACAGATGGAGCAATTGTCTAAGAATCCTTGGGAAAATAATATAAAATTAACAAAACAAAATATAATGAAAAAGTAAAATAGAATAGAATAAAAGAGAACGTATGTTGAAGAAATACATGAAAAATAACTTAAATCAAAACTTATCAAGCGGGTTAAACTTATGAACACAAAAGGAAGTATTGTTTAATCAAATATAAAGAATATGAAAATATAAATAAATAAAATGTAGAAGTAAATATGAAGTATATAAAGTACTTTTTCCAACACATGGAAATAATTCATATGATAAATTAAGTCCATTTTGTAAGTTAATTTTTAATGTTATTTATGCACTTCTTATTTTGATTTATAATCCATGTATAAAATGGACAAAATGTTTATTATACATTTATATTAATTCATGTAAAGTAAATGAATTAAATAGAAGTACTGTATACCTCCGCTTGGGAATTATATTCATATGTATTCCCAAACAAATTCTAACCTCTGCCCCCCCCCCCCCCCCCTCGCTTTGTGTAGATCGCATGCCTGTATCATAAAATATTTATGGTGTCAAGTAATATTTATTTTTTCAATAACAAATACGATATAATGACAACAAAATTACATTAATAATGATATTTTGTATTGTTGTTATTTTTATAATTACTGCATCGGCTTTTATTATATATGTCTTTTAGGATAAAAGAAAATTTCAGTCGCACCATGAGCGTCACGAATGATGACGGTGACTATGCCTATACAGTAGACCTGTCCGAAGACATTCACAAAATTACGGTATAATATATATATATATAAATCCTTATGTATGTGTATAAATGCATCTATGTATGTGTATGTATGGACTCCTGATCGGGAGGCCGGGTTTCGAGTCCCACTCTGGTCATGCCGGTGTTGTCTTTTGGATGAGATAGTAAAAACCGAGGCCCCGTGTCGTGGTATGCATGGCACGTTACAGATCCATCAAAGCTTCGGGAAGTTCCGTTGCAAAGGCCATAATTTGTATGCCCCTCTTCAGGCAGATGCCGTCACCATATACGTGAAATATTCATGGTGTGATGTTAAACAACCAACCCCCCCCCCCCCCCCTTCATGGCCTGTTAAAGTCGCTTTCATGAAAAAAAATTATTAAAATACATGTTTAGAAGATTTTTATTTATCTATTTGCAGGCAATCCATAAGATTTGATGAATATTTAAAATCGGGCGGCGAAACTGCAACCATGAGTTTTTGTGGTCTAGAATTAGACACAGAACTCGTAAATTTCTCTGCAAAGTGTATGAAAACTTTCATTCGCATTTGGAATTTATTAAAAAAAAAAATAGAAAAATATCATCACGAAAAAAAAAATTGAACCGGTCTATATCAATAACATGGAAAGACAATCATATTTTACCATCGAAAATTTAACCAAAGATAATTTAATTGCTTTAATAGAAGATGAAATTTCAAAATTAGAAAAGGAGTACGGAGTTTTATTCTAAGATCAAGGTGGCGGAAAGTTAAAGGGAAGGCAAAAAGCAAATGTCACCATCTTCCTGGAAGAACTGGAGGACAGCCAATAATTAATGCAAGTTATATGTAAACATGTTAATGAACAATTAACCTTGACATGCAGGTTAAGTTATATGATATATACTATATAATATTATACAGTTATTTCATGGCTACTTTGGGAACAGTCAAACTATTGTCCCAAGGTAGTGGAGAAGACCTGGGAAACCGTTACCCGAGGCCGAAGTTTATTACCCAATTCATTGTATGGTTAATAATTAGCATGGCGTTAATAATATAGAGTCCCTTTTCTCTAATAAATCAAGAATGTCTTCCTCGGAGATACTGTCAAATCGCGACATAATGTGGTGGTCTGGCAAGATGCCGGAAGTAAACAAAGGACTTACTTTTGCGACGTCACTTGAGCGCTTTATCACGAAAACGCTTTCGCTTTGGGTAACAGTTCGTCACGTGATCGGGAAATGGGTTTACTGTTACCCTCTTGCCCTGACTGTTACCTATTTGCATAGAAAAGGGCGGATTTATTGTGAAACAGCATAAAATACTTAACATTAATTTAAATACTCAATTAGGCAATAACATAATGATAACATATGTCCTGTGAAATAGTAGGTAGCGAGCGTATATTGACGATAACGCTATTGTAACGTCAAATTATTGTATATGTAATAGTTGTTATTATGAGATTTGGAATATTATATGGATTATATATTCTATAAAAATCAAGTATTTATAAAATAAATATATAATTCATACACACTCTAAAGCCCCCCCCCCCCCCCTCAAAATAAAGAAAAGCCACACACCTTAATTTCGTGTGGAAACCCTTACCACCTCTAAGGTGTCCTACTCCCCAGCAAAATACAATATGTATGTTCATTGTTTGAAAATTTTTAAATTCACCTTCGCTAGGAGTGTCTTTTTTCTCCTGCTAAACGCCTTGTTAATGTTAACCTTTTTCTTGCTTTTAGGGGGATTCTTCCTAAATTGGTCGGCGATCTTCGTTACGATACCTGATTTACTGGTTTTCAACTGAATAATTAAGTTATTACTTCAAAGACAAATGAAAAATAAAAAAAAAAATAAAACGATATGTAATTTATTGAGTCATAAATTTTACGTATCACGAAGCTGGTCTTTCATACTTTAAACCGATAGTGAAAGCAAGAGCAGATAACTCTATTTGAATATATCAACGACGACCTTTGTACAGTAAAATTTTATTAATTAATCAACAAGATTACAAGTCACAGTGATGATAATGCATTTCCGGGTCATGACATAAAGTGGCAGCGGGGTTGAAAACTAAAATGTAAGTCGTTTTCAGTTTTAATTCCATACTGAAACGAAGGAATTGCGTTTCAGGCGTTTGCATGTAAAGAAAACTATGTAATTGTGAATTAATTCTTCATGAAACTTATTTTTCCTGTTCTGAACGTGAAGTATTATGTGCATTGTACTCACCACTGTGTTGGACATGATGCGAACAGCCGAATTTCCTCCGACAACGATGTTATAATGCTCAAACGCACGTGCAATTACTGAAACGCGAGACTGTTTATTCCCGCTTTTGAGAAACAGTACCGAAAAACAAAGACTGTCTTTCATATTAGAGAGTGTTCCCAACTTGTTATTGACGATTTGACATTATATATATAAAATAACTGATATCTTGAAATATCCATTGTCGGAACCTGTACGAAATTCCACGCCCGTAAAGCAGACGTCATATAAGGCGTAACTGCCACTGTTTTCCTGGCGTAATATCGGATTCCTTATTTTAACTTATGATAGCAGTCAAGGCGTAAACCAGGCGGAAAATACCTGGAATGGGAGACGGATTATTTAAGTTAGTCCGCCTGGGAAAAAATTACGCCTGGAACAGGTGGCGGAATTTCCCAAATCAATTACGTCTCAAGATTGAAGACACGGAAATGGTTACGCCTGGAAAAAAATTACGCCTGGTTTAATATCACGCCTGGAAAAAAATATGCCAGGCATTCGCTCTCTTTCTCAGCATAGAAAGATAAATCATTGAACTTTTTAGCATAAAATGATAAGTTTTAATTAGAGTTGTTGGAGGTATAAAAAGTCACTTTTAAAATGTTTTTGTCATTTGCTTTTTCTGTTGCTTCCTCACATAACTAATGCGCTCTGTAATGGCATCATTAAGTGTTGGTTCAGATGGTGGATTATATGAATTCTTCTTACACCATATTACTACATAGTCTGAAATTTGAATAAATACACTATGTAAATAATTTAATCAGAATGAATCAAAATACAATACATTTGAGTTTACTACAACAAAAATTGGAACATGTAAAACATATTAATGAACAAACAGAGTTTAAAGCAACATATAGTTACTCTTCAAAAGATTCACCTATTGAAATCAAACACTGTTTTACTCTTTTAAAATTACTATACCTTTAATAGTCGAAATTTTGGCTTTATCTAGTATAGGACGACTATCGTTGGTTTTGTTGCTTGTAAGTCCCTGTCCTCTTGATTCTGCCAATTCATTTATGGAGAATGTTTCTCCTAGAAGTTTATAACAGAGAGCTTGACCCTTTTTCTTTTCATTACTTCTCAGTAATTCCTCAGACTTTTTGTATTGAGTCGCAGTTTTTAGAAGCTTCTGGTTATCACTTTCTATGTTTTAACCTCTCACTTAGAACACTGTTCTTGGTTCTCAATTCGTCGATCATTATCCTTTGTTGAAATACCTTCCTCTGTGAGTCACGTATTAGATGCATAATTTATATAGCATTTACATGTGTTTACTTTCTTCAAAGAGAATTGTCCTTGTTTTGTTTTGTTCAATTTTATCCAAATTTGTGTCTGCATTTTTTGTATCTGTTTAGTTTGTCAAGAATCTTGTATCTTGTGGTTTTTAGCGCTTATTGGTAACAATGATTAATATCACCTGTCTGTCTGCTTAGTGTCCTCACTATGTACGCAAGCACGTTTTTCTTGACCATAGGTATTGATGAGGTCCGTTATTGTTTAGACGTTAAACTCCATGATCCCTTGTAACTGCTCATGCGGCACCAGCAGGCTAATGGCTCATCAGCATATGGTATATAATACAATATATATATATATATATATATATATATATATATATATATATATATATATATATATATATATATATATATAATTAAACCATATGTACATAGTGAGTAGTACATTATAAATGTGAGTACAGTATATATAGTGAGTACATGTAGTATAATATATAAGAGAGTACAGTATCAGTATATATGATATTACATAATAATAATAAATCAAAGGACTGAAAGCCCTAAGAGCCGGCTAGCTTGAGAGCTATGATGAGAATTTCCGACCTTGTCATACATATTCGCAAGAGTTGTCAGGAAGACAACATAGCTCGCTATGTGGGGGAATATTTGTAAATTGCAACAATTAAGTAAAGAAGGTCAAAGAATCACAGTCAAGGTCACGAGGTCTGGTACCAACTGAAGTCTTGGCACAAGGAATAAACTTAAACATCACAGTCCTACCTCTTACTGTTTAAAAGATATGACCAAGATTAAAGTTTTTCGGAAGCAAGTCAAACTTCAAGGTTAAGGTCAATTATTTTTGTACCAGTGGAAAGGTCTTGTCACAAAGGATACACATGTGAAATATTAAGGAATCCGAACCCCAATTGCCGATTCTATAAATAATTCCGTAATGTGCCGATTAGTACCGAGGTCGGCCGATGGTTTTGCAAAATGAAATAGGATAAAATATCAATTTCACTGAATACGTAAATTTGAAAAAGTTTTGTTCGCCATTCAATAGCATTTGAAAGCGATAGACTGGATTTTTAAACGTCTAATTGGAAAAGAAGAAAAAAAAAAACATTGCGTATCTTTCGTGTTTACATTAGTGATCCAATATGGCGGCCGCGGAGTCGATCGTCTGCCGTGATTCACATGGTAGATTTAAAAGAAAACCCATCGACTCATCATCGTTTACATCTGAACACGGTAATTTCCAACACATTGAGATCGAACACAATTATTTAGGAGGTCACTTTTGTAATAGTAAAAATGGATGCGGCGTTTGTTGTCCAGGGATCGAAAAACTGCAGGCCAGTTCAAGGATAAACACCAGTGTCTTGGAAGGATCAGAGTGGTATTCTGGAAGAAGGCTGGTTGAGTGGCAGGTTCTATTCGACAACTTATCTTGTTGTATCAGTTGCAACTTTGGTCCATTGTATCTTTCACGGCAGACGGTGAAAGGAGAAATGAAATGTGGGCTTGGTGGATACTTGTATGTGATGTGTACTTCTTGCTCATATATAAACAGAATTGCATATGGGTCCACTCACAGACTGGAGAAAACTAAAGGGATGCCAAGTTTCTGTGTCAATACAAAATTAGGTGCAGGTAAGTTATTTATTTATTGATGTTAATTTATTAACTTTTTATTATCTTCATGGACTTTTTTCAATCAATATTGAATAATATTGGTATTATTACTATTTTACTTTTTTAGTATTTAGAATAGAACTTATACGTCCCTGGATTACCAAGTTTGTGACATACCGCTTTTTAATTGTACAATAAAAGTCACTGTGAACCCATGTCAAATACCTATTATGTAACACTAACAGACCCAGGACTTGTAAATTACACCCAGAACCTTTATTCCACTTTATGAGAGTGTATGCTTTAGACTTAGTGTGACATGCACATAAAGTGGCCAGCTAGCTCAATATTGAGAGTGTATGTCTAAATAGTACAAGGTTCTGGTTTCATTTCCTAAATCTGGTCACATCTATTTCTTCTGCCTGTATGTTAAATAATTACACTTGAAATTTTGATATTAATTAAGGTTGATACCAGAATCCTTACTGCATATACATGTACATGTTAAATTAAAACATCAAAATTCCAAAATATTGTTTGTATTTCAGCAATGATAGATGCTTTGGGAGGGCCTCAAAGAGTTAATAATGTGCTAACAACCCTGAATTTACCACCCATATCCCACAAAAATTTGAAAAAGATGGAAAGAAGAGCAGGAGAAATGATAGAAGAGTATGCACATTGGAGCATGGAGCAAAGAAGTAAAGAGGCCTATGAAGCAGAACTGAGGTACATATTGTTGCACACTTGATCATGGTCTTTATATAGAGCCTGTTTTTATGTTTTTGATGGTATGTATGTAAAAATGTCCAATGTTGCATGTGTGTTTCAGCATAGTAATATTCATACAAACCATCTTTCTGTAAACAAGAGACCCAAGTGGGCCTATATCGCTCACCTGAGTACCTTGACCTTTGAGAAAATATTAGTAGGATGTAACAATCTACACTTTAAATAAATTATTGATACATTCGTCCAACTGAAAGATGGTACCCCCTTTTTTATTAAAAAAAATCAATAATGTCTAAAAGTTGAGATTTTCGAGAAAATGATATTATTTGACTGTAATGGTTCAAATGGAAAAATAAAAAAAATTTTAAAAAAATTTTGCCCCGGGCGGGGATTGAACCCACAACCCTCAGATTCCTATAAACATTTGCTTACAATATCACAATCTTAAAATTTTCATAAAAAATTCTAGACCTCTAATTGAAAAATTGCTTTCACTGTAGTCTGTAGTATTCTTTTTTTGTCTTAATATGAATTATTTAAACCAAATTACAGCTGGAATTATAATATGAGGAGCAAAAAAGAGTTAAGTCCCTTGTTTTTGTATTGAAAATGCCAAGTCAAAAAAGATGTTGAAAAACGTCAAAATTTTTATTTCTAAATGAAACCAAAAATAGCAACACTTCTTCACACATCCCTCTAAATCATTCCTATGTATTCGGTTTGTCTCTGTATGTACCTTTTAATTCATGCATTGTGTTTTGTTTACAGAGATACTGAAAATAAAAATCAAGCTAGATCTTTAAACAGTGAATCAGATCATGACAAAGAACAGAATTGGTAAGTTTTGATATTTGACGTACATCTGACATCAGTGTTTTTTTTTTTGCATAAGCAATTTATTGACAAATGATTTTTAAAAAAAAATAGACTGATATTATCCATATATCTGTCCGTCTGTTGTTCACAATCTTGTCGGGGTCAAAACTGTTAGCCCTGTCAGATCTGGATAATAATTCACACAATTTTCATTTTCTGTATATAATTAAATTCCTTTTAAATTCCTGGTCCATAAACCAAGGGAGCATACATGTATATCATTTGGGCCGTCTGCTTGTCCGTCTGTCTGGCTGTCTGTCATACCATCCTGCTTTTTACAAAATACAATAAATTCAACATCATTCTCAATAGCCTTGTGACTTTGACCTTCATTTTAAAATTTGACTGTGACGTTTGAGCTACATTTAAAACCGTTAATATTGCTTATAATTTATGAATCATAAGAGGTGGGCTTCCAAATATCACATGTGTATTCCCATGAGGTGGAGTGAAATGAAGGTACAGAACATTGTAAACTTTGCCTTATTTGGACTTTGTTACAGCCGGGACATTCATGTTTCACAAACACATCTTGTTTTTACCTAAATTGCATATTAATCAATATTATCTTAATTTCATATAGCCAAGATAACATATCAGTACTTGAGACTGCTGCTGCTGCTGCTACTGTTGAAGAAAATGTCGACAGGTAAGGTTAAGATAACTTTTTGTTTTATGTCAACTTTTATTTTCTTCATAAAAAAAATTCTGAATAGAGTAACGAAAATAATATCAAAACTTCCCATTTGCTTCCGTAAACAAATATTGACTTTTTATGACAAAAACACATCTTTAATTTATTAACTATTTCATTATTTAATAATATCACATATGACTATTTTGTTTTTAAAACAATGTAAAGTTATATTAATTAAATGTAATACATTTTAACATTGTTTTATACATAGGTCTAAACCAAAGAATAAAGAACATAATATTTTTGGCATGACAGTCTGTGCTGACCATGGATGGCAGAAACGTGGTTTTGATAGCCTTACAGGTAATTTTATGAGCCTAAATGTATCATAACTTTAGTTGAAATGCAAATCAAATAAATTTATGTACCGATGGGCAGCAGCCAGTGTCAACTCCGATCTTTAACTTCCAAATCTTTCTATTTATAGTTATGAAACTTCACACCCATACTCACTATGGCTGAGGATGTGCCATACTGATTTCTGAGTGAAAACATCAAAGGTCAAGGTCATAGAGCTTTGATAAGTGTAAATAGCTTTCCGGACTATAACTATATCTACATTTTACCTATTACTGTTACTATGAAACTTTAAACACAATCCTTCCATTCAACCAATGATGTGCCCTTCTGATTTTTGAGTCGAAAGTCAAGATATTTTTGATCTTTCCTTCAGTTTATTCATATATTTGTGATAGGCGACATTTAGAGATTATTCTAATAAACATTTATTCAGGTCACACATTTCTGCTAAGTAAACGTAAGTACGGAAATAAAGTTTTAAAAACCATTGTTAAGCATCGTACATGTGCTACATGTAAATGGTGGAGAGGAAACAGGTCAGGAATTAAGCCTAGGCACCATAGATGTGTATGGAATCATCATGGGTCTTCTCGAATGATGGAAAGTCAAGCCGGAAAAGAGGCCATTAAGGAAATGATAGAACAAGGCACACCAGTAAAAGTCATTGAGGGAGATGGTGATAACACTTTAATAGCTCGACTTCAGAGTGAGATGGGCGTTCATGTTATAAGGAAACTAGACAAAAACCACTGTATAAAAAACATTGTTAAAGGTTTCTATGACCTGAGGAATAGCAAAGAAGTGAAAATAAGCAATCAGGTTATCCTACATTTGACAAAGTCAATAAAATATGTCTTCTCAAAAAATCAAGGGAATGAAGTACAGATGCGTGAAAACCTTCAGGCACTAATTCCACACCAATTTGGGGATCATACACTTTGCTTGGCTCGGTTTTGTGGATATAAGCGACGGCCAGATACAGCCTACCTACATAGAAGTTTACCATATAAAGCTCCTCTCTCAGATCCAGTTCTAAAAGAAAAACTAATGCAAATTTTTGAGCCCATTGTAGCAAAAGCAGCACTATATTCTGATCTAGGTTGTAGTCAGGCATGTGAACATGCAAACCGAGCAACTTCCTTGAGAGCACCAAAGCATTTACATTATGGAGAAAGTGAGAGTCTTGATTATAGAGTCAAAGCCACTGCAGCTTGCATTAATGAAGGCAGAAACTACTTGTCTGAGGTCTTGTTTGTTTTATTGTTCTTGCATGAGCAGTTCTGTCAATTAAATATTACTATTTTATAGTTAAATTGTTGTTTCCCATTAAAACTTGTAAACTTAAAATCTGTGTGTCACCATAGGCATATATGTATAATTATAACTCAATTGTCTTAGATTTATCTTTGATTAATTTAATTGTCTGAATTAACATTGACCCTATATCACTAATAGTTTTGTAATTCACAAATGTTTTGTAATTATTTCCTCGCAATACTTTGCAGTGGGGATATGGTAACTGTACCGTTTGTGTGTGCATCATGGTTTCCGTACGTTTGTAACCTAAACCTTGTGTCAAGTCATAGAAAAACCTTGTGTACACTCTAGAGGCCACAATTTTTGTCCGATCATTTTCATATTTCATATCTAGCTTTGTTACCATGAGAGGAAGAACTCTATTGATTTTGGGGTCACCAGGTCAAAGGTCAAGGTCACTAGTTCAAGTCATACAAAAAACTTGTGTACACTCTAGAGGCCACAGTTTTTGTCCGATCATTGTCATATTTTACATATAGCTTTATCATCGTTAGAAAAAGAACACTATTCATTTTATGGTCTCAAGGCAAAAGATCAATGTCGTAAGGTCACATCATTCAACAAAGGTTGCATTGCTAGGGGATTTGCCCCGCTTGTTTTAAAAGATATTCAATTCAAATAACTTTAAGGGTAGTTAAAGTTACTTTTATAGTTGGTTGGTTGAATGGGATTTTACGTCGCTTTTTACAGTATTGCAGTGATATCGCGACATGAAAGCATGAGGTTACCAACTTCATAAACATAGTGTCGCAGCCTGCGAATCGAACCCGGGCCTTCTGCACCGCAAGCCAAGTGCTTAACCACTACACCAAGTCTGCCCCTTACTTTTATAGACTCAATCTTCTGTACACATAGTCAAGAAATTTACAGTTGTATAAGTATTTGAAATTTCATTTTTCAGACTTTCAGAAAAAAGTTTCTTTCTCCTGGCAGCTTCACAAAGCCATATAATCTTAAAAAGGACAGTGAGAGAGAAATTAAGCGTAGCAAAGCTAATTTACCAGAAACAAAGATGAGAAGAATGGCACTAAAAGAAGAGAGAGCAAAACAAAAAGGAGCACATGAGGCATCAGAGGGAGCAACATATGATTCTGGTTTGTACCTGTAATTAGCATAAAAAAGA